>JAACJT020000033.1:4496022-4575784 GCA_009936485.2 Gymnarchus niloticus | reverse complement strand
AGGATGTGAGCTGTGTTCCAGGTTAGGAAGGGAGCTGTGTTCCCGGTGTTTTCCAGGTTAGGATGTGAGCTGTGTACCAGATTAGGAAGTGAGCTGTGTTCCCGGTGTGTTCCAGGTTAGGATGTGAGCTGTGTTCCAGGTTAGGAAGGGAGCTGTGTTCCCGGTGTTTTCCAGGTTAGGATGTGAGCTGTGTACTAGATTAGAAAGTGAGCTGTGTTCCAGGTGTGTTCCAGATTAGGAAGTGAGCTGTGTTCCCGGTGTGTTTCAGGTTATGATGTGAGCTGTGTTCCAAGTGTACCTCACCTTGGCCAAACCTCCCTGTTTTGTGAACCAGCTTGGCTCCACTGTAGCCGAGCATTCTGCACACCACATCGCCGTCCTTCTTGTCCCACATGTCGTCGCACACGGTGCCCCATGTCTTCTCATGGAATACCTCCACTCGTCCCTCGTGAGGACCGGACCCATTCACCAGCCTCACCAGCGTCTCCTCCACTGCAATGAAGAACCGAATGGTGGTAATGGGAACAAAGTGGGTACCTTGTGCTGGCACACGTAACACCACATCAGGAAAACTATAGAGAGTATTCAAGTTTTGCTAGTAAGGGGCCACACTGCCCTTAGGTTTCCAATGGATGGATTCTGTAATCTAACACTTAAAAGTGGTACTGCACCAGGATACATGTACCTAAGCTAATTGATCAATATGGACATTATAAACAGGAAAAGGGAGATCAGAAGAAGGAAATATGCTGTATCCTGTTTTGCTGTTGCTTAATAGTGCATGGATTTATTTTACAAGTTTTCAGATACTTAACGATCATAATGTTGTTTTCTGATCTCCCTTGAGTAGCAAAGTGTTGAAACAGTTCAAATCCTCTAGACAGAGAATACGCAGAAAGTCAATGAGCGTGTATTTACTTCATTACATGACGAATAATCTCACTGTTCAAAGAGCAAACCTTGAAGATAGAACCCTTAAAGAGCCCTGGAACGTCCTGTAAATGGGTTGCAGATGAAGAACATCATGCAGTCAAAGTGGCTGATTCAAAACAGATGTCTGCAATGTACACAGAGCACGGAATTCCAGTTTCCTATGAAACGCTACTTCTGTAAATGCTCAGGCATCATCAGCAGGCAATTTCTGCCGTGAAGAAGAGGGCTCAGGTTATCAGCTTCATCACAGGGGGATTTCATAAGGAGGGCCAGAACTAGACCTAACCTAGCATTAGAATCGAAAAACAAGCAACTTTCAAAATAGGTTGCTTTGAAAAGCCAGTTGGCTTTAGCAGAGAGACAGTTATGATATGAAATTCAGTTTGGCCAGGAGCTTTCAGTTGCAAATTTTATAGTGCCACACAAATCTTAAGATTGAATAGCACAAATGTTACTCCACCAAAACATATTTAGGTAAAGTGAGATAGCTAGGCATTGGGGCCGCAGAAACCACAATCACATATGCATATAAAAAACAAGTCCTCTTAAACAGTATATTTCAAATTCTGAGCCAACTTAGCCAAACGATGCATGGGAACTATATTTGGAACATCCGAGAAGAACATGGCTTAGATGTGCTGCCCAGGATCGGAGGAGTGTACGTTAGGGTAACTGTTCAGCTTTAGAAGAATCAACTATACAGTAAAAATGCTTACGCCGTATACTCTGGAAGGAAAGTATGAGATATAAACTGAAACACTTCAAAATAACTTAGAGGATTATAGTTATTCTTTTGACAGAGTACTTGGAGCTGTACGGACCTACACATACAAGTAGAATTCTGTAAATGGACATGTAAATCTAGTTTAACATGCACAGCGTTCCCTAGGTTCTGCTGTCGGGTGGCCAAGGTTAACGTAATTCGACAGAAAAGCTGTGTTCAAAGAAATTTGTGCTGTTTGCAGAATAATCATCTTTCAAAGACCTTAATAATTCCTTAGACAAGAGACATGAAAACAGGTTAAGCTTGGGTTTACACAAGTCGCCAGCTGGCTTAACCGACTGATTTCGTATTGTAATCTATGAGTCTGCATGTGTCCTGCAAGAATATTCCTACATAAGACAGACCGGGCTGGGAGTGGCCTTGAGATTTCATGTTGTTGAAATCCCAAAAAGCAACATGGGATAAAAAGACGTCCTAGGTCTGTGGAGAATGTCACATGACATTGCATGGGACTCCTGTGTACACAAAGCCTGAAACTGTGTTTTTTTTGTATTCAATTGTAACACTTGCAGGATTTGTCCATTTGTGGGAGCTTTTGGAAGTAGGAAAGCTTGTAAAATGAATAACTGCCTAAATGTTCCAAATACACACTGAGGCATGACCGACACAATTGTCTGGTGAATGAGGCCAGGAGAGGGAAACACAGTTTCAAAATGTTTAATTGTTTTTTACTGAAAACAGAACAAAAAGAAACAAGACACAAAGTATGATAAAACTAAGAAAACAAAAAACCCTGTGGTAAAAAGGAACAGCAATAATTACACTTCTGGGATCAATGTGAAGTTGTAGCCAAAGCGCTGGCTAAGTACTGGCGTAAAGGTTAAAGGTCATCCCAGAAGATGTTATTGTTGTACCCTTGAGAAGTAAATTTAACCTCAATGGATTCTGCACACCAACTTCAGGTACAGTAGATGTACAATTCATTTCTGTATAAATGGCTTCTGCACATATGGTCCCTGTGTAAATATGTGACTGAATAAATGGATTTTTTTTAAGGGACGCTAAAGTTAAAAACTCTATGCTATGGAAGCTGAGTTGGAAAAAATGGGTCTGCTTATGACACCCTGCTGCCCTTGACAGACTGAATGTCTCATTAGGGTTATTTAGGAGGGTCAGCGGGGTAGTAAGAGAGGCTGATTTGGAGGACATTTGGGAAAAGACATAAGGAAAGATTTTTTTCCACATTTTTCAGCTTCTTTTTGTCTAAGTTAGCTACATGTTTCAGTGTGCTGTTCTTAAATGTGCCTCATCACCACCTTGAATTTAATTAAATCTTTCATTTATTCCCTACTGTGTTGTGTTTTTGTCCTGCCCCTAGGCCGTATCCCCATCCAGTTATTATTTAACAAGGCCTGTATGAATGTATGTTTATCCTCTTCTCACCCGGGTCCAAGGGCCCCGGCGTGACTGCATTTGGCCTGAAAGCTGCCTTGCCTCACACCCTGGTTATGGCACCATCAGAAGGTGCCTTGCACAGCATCTCACGGGCTGCCGTGAGAGGGCTGAGTAGACGCCCACCGTTCGAGCTAAAAACACAACCACCACTGATACTGACAGCGTCGACGGTGTGTTTTGAGAGTTGATGTGCTTTCGTGGTCGGCAAATTCATCCTAGCTGTAGTACAAAATAACTTTGCTTTCATCAAGAGAGCCATTTGGGAAGGATATATAATAAAACTTGCAATTTGAAAGACCAGTTGCTGTTTTCTCCATCTTGCAGTGATAAAATGAGCTATACGAACAACTGGGCTTCTCTTAACCAGGAACTACGGAGGGTAGAAAGGGTCAAACCAGGAGAATGTGTTAATGGCATTAAAAAAACTGAGTTATTAAAATAACTGTGTTATTAATGCATTACTTTGACAGCCCTTATATTTGTATATACTGTATATATACTTTATATACACTGCATATACACAGCGATGAGCCAAAGCTTTATGACCACCCCCTAGTAGAACTACTGCCTCTTCCCAACAAAGATGGAAGACCTATAAATGTACAAATAAGTAAGGGAATACCGAAGGACAGGCACATGCTGAGCAGAAACAGTTCTCCTGATCGCTCTAGCTTACTTGTCCATCCTGGTGCACGAGGTCCACCCCTTCATGATGACTGTCTGCCCCGATAGCATGAGTTGGTTCCAGGGGGAAAATTCCCCTTGCCCCATTGCTAGGAGTGTCCACAAATGGTTTGAGGAGCAGAACAGTGACTTCAGCCTGCTATTCTGGCCACTGTGTTTGCCAGATATTAACTCTAATGAACATGTGTGGGATTAACTTCAACTGGTTCAGCCCTTGGAACCACCGATGACCCTTGATGCTTTGTGGGAAGATCTGGTGTCAGCATGGTACAGCATCTCTATGGAAACATTCAGAGGCCTCACTGAATCAATGCCTCGCTGCACAGCTGGAGTATTGCTGGCAGGAGAAGGTAATCCCACCTACTAAGAGGGCTGTATTTTTCAACTTTTGTAAGATGGTTGATGCTCCTCAAACCATTTGCACACACTCCTAGCGACATAGCAAGGGGAATTATCCTGCTGAAATCAACATACTGTAGAAGAGCCAATGTACTTTTCATAAATAGTGAGTCATTAGCGTTTTCTCAGTCATTCAGGTATGAGTGATATTAGTTTTAGCCGTTACACATCAGAGCTGTGTTAAGAAAAGCTGCCTTGGTTTGAATAGCTCCACTCAGATGGGGGTGTTAGTATAACTACAAAATCACTGGAGATTTTTGGTCTCCATTTAAATCTTATGGATTTTCCTTGAATTCCTTGGAAATTTACCTAGGTAGTCATTACTTTTAAATAATACTTCAGTGTTATAGGCTTTCAATATATGTGTATGCCAGTTTTTTGACAGATTATTATTCAGCGCGTGACAGAATGAGTTAGTAATTGATGGAGTTGTTGAATCTGGAGTGCCCAGTCATGGCAAATCTGATTTTTCTTGTGTTTTGAAATACAGTCTCACAGACTCTGTGCTCGGCATAATGCTCCGTGGTTGTGCAAATTTTACAAGTCTGACACTCCAGGGAAGCAAGGTAACGTGTGTGTGTGTGTGTGTGTGGAGAGGTAATCTGTCAAGCCCATGGAGTACATAGCAGAACAACTCACGCTAAGCACGTAGCCGTCCTGCCACACATCACACCCGTTAAGGTGTAGATATCAGCCGTGACTTTATAAATGTCAGGCAAGATATGAAACACCTAAGGACACTCCTCCAGGGTTGTGTGACACCTGAGAATGGACAGCCCTGGGAAGGGGGTGGCAGGTGGACTGGTCATCTACACTGCACCCGGCTATCTATTTGGCATTTACGGAACCAATTTCAGGAACGGGGGAAAAGAAAATGTCCTCTGTCCCCTTAAATCATAAGGTTTCCAGTATGGAATCGCAGATCTTTCCTCATATCTAACAGAGCAAAATATGTTTCAGATGTTTGGAGGGGTCACATCCACGGAAGACTGCTCCACTCTCATCAAACCAAAATGGTCCTGATGATGTCATGGGCGAATAGCAACGTATCCAGCCTGAGGAAAACCTGAGGCCACTTTTGTTTTCTGTCTATGCATGAAAACACATTTATGGTTTGGTTAAATAATTCACCTGTCAGAAGAGACACATAATAAACGCTAGAATGATATGACATAAAGAGTTGGACAAAGTATGTGATATCCGAACAAATTAATTCGAATTTTGCTGTGCGACACACTGTGTAGCAACTCCTACTCCAGTTTGGTATTATGATCTACTCCTATGCTTGTTGTCTAACTCTTTAAATGCACTGTATGCATTGAACGCAGACTCTTGTACTATGGTAAGTGTGACTGCTTAGTAACAGCCACCAACCATTGATGAAAGGATGGAATAAAGGAACTTCTGTTGCTGATTTTTCCCAAGACTGATCTAGTGAGCTTGTGGTTGAATTGAACCTGATCTCAGATGGCCCAGGAAGAAATGTAAAAGATGTTTTCAGCTTGACTCATGGAGGAAGCCTGACTTGTTTCTCCAGGGGCTCGTTCCAGTGGGCTTAGCACATCTTGTGGTCAAACCTGAATTCTAAATTCCAGGAATCGACAAGGCAGGCTTTCAGTTTTCTTCCAAACAGAGCTCAGGTTTAACTGTAGGATTTGTTAAACCTGCTTTCTGGAATGAAACCCACATTTGCTTGAATATCCATGGTTGTGATCTGAGCAGAAAATGCAGCTGGTTAGTAGCATAGAATCCTCTCCATGTGGGGAACAGTACAGGCATGGCATCATCATGAGATGTGTTCTTGTTGAAGAATTGTAGATTTTTATTTGGAGCACAGCAGTTAAAGCCATGAAAAATTCCAAAACCCAGACAACAGTAAAATGTTGTGATGGGACAAATGAGGCTTCAAAATCCATGGTGGGTGGGAGTATTCCAAACTACTAATCAATGCTGATGACAGCTCCCACCCACCATGGGTCATGAAGCCTCATTTAGCATCAGCATTGATTGGTTGATTCAGGACACTCCCGCCCACCACGGGTTTTGAAGCCTCATATAACATCAGTATTAATTGGTTAGTTCAGGATATTCCAACTCACCATGGGTTTTGAAGCCTCATTTAGTGCCGGGAATTAATTGCTTAGCTCAGGATATACCCACCCACCACAGATTTTGAAGCCTCATTTGTCCCATCACTAGTAAATTCTTTATGTCTATTTACCTGTCCCTCGGTCTCCTTTGTCACCTTTTTCTCCCTTTTCACCCCGTTCACCTTAGAAAAATAAAATAGAAAATAGAAAAAACACCTAATTAGCAATTGTTCATGTACTGCCTGTAATTTGGTTGCTTTATTATCACTTGTAGCGTTGACCCCAAGGTTAAAGTAGAGCCATTTAATCAGGCTATGGCTTGTCTGCTGAGCTGTGGGTCCACCTCTCTCTTATATCTCTACAGCATTATCCATTGTCATCCACCGCCCTCCGCTGGCTTTGAAGCTTTTGGTGGAATCGAACAAATAATTCTCTCCACCTGGCATGGTACACTGGATGAAGCCTGCAGCCTGTGCAGCGAACAGAAGTGTGTGGATGACAGCACTCATTTCAGAGGTGGTGTGCACAAGTCTCTCTGGAGTTACTGCAGGGTGTCCTGTGTTGAGGGGAAGCCAATTTCCTCAAATAATGGGGTAACTAGCTTTTCCAAATTGGTACAAAATGGAGAAGAAATATTAGCGGTGACCTGTGAAATATCACCAAAGGACTGCTGAAATACACAAAGACTCTGCTGGTACGGAGCGTAAACGTCTCAGAGGTCCTTTGTCAAAATGCAAAACTGAAAACCAGCATCTCCACCACCATGCTGGTTTCTGTGCTAAACTTGCATTAGCATTAAAATAAGGAAATGGTTTATGGTATTTAAATTATTTTACAGGGTGCTTGAGGGAATTCTGCTCAACATTCGTGGAATATAAGGTGGAACAAATTTGGTCTGCATGCCGAAAAAGCCACAGTTAAAGCTTCATATAAGCTGCAGTCGTTTTACTAATCTTAACGAATCTCCTCTGTGTAATCTGGGTGATTTATACAGACAAATGAATCGCAGTTTTGCCAAAGTGTATAGATGATATCGTACCACGTCAGACAAACCCATGCATGCTTTGTTATAGGGTCATTTTTATCTAGCCATTTACAATTCTACTCAATTACAAAGCTAGTATGAGTATCGTGTGAAGTGTATCTATAAAATAACAAACACTATAAAACATATTATTAGTGTAACATAGACTGATGACCTAGTCAAATGAGTTAAACACTAGCATACTTGAAGAAATTCAAAAGACAAAACCAAAAGACGATGTATCGCTCCGCTATTGCTTTGTGTAACGAAACTGTATGACTAAAGTCTGAGACAAAGCATGAAAACTTCCTTCAGTGCATATTTATCGGACTTGATGAAAATCACAGCGACAGAAGAGGCCAATCCATTTGCCATTACTTAGCTAGTTCGCTCAGCATTGCTAAGGAAAAGGTTACATCATCTGTCCGGCCCGTGATGTCACATTCAAAGTTTATAAGCTGCAAAACACTCAGCCTGACCAGGAAAACCAAGTTCCTGGTGGCTAGCTTGTTTTCACAGGCAGCTGCTCAATGTCATTTTTCCTTACGTTTTTATAAAGTATCGGCTTTGTTTACTTAACATCCACCTGAACCTCGGTCATGCTTTTTCTTTTTTTTTTTTACAGTTTTCTGAGTCATATCCTTTCTGAGCTAGTAGATTTCATTCCGGAATTGATGTTTGCGGTTTCGTTCCTGGACTCAAAGGGACATGGAAAATGATGGAGTCTGACCAGTGAAATTTGTCAGACTTTGTTTTCCCCAACAAATCCAGCCTTGGGTAGTGCAGTGTTTAACTTACATGTTTCCTAGCTTCTCATCCAACCAGCTCAACTTTCAGAAAACCAGTGATTCAATCCAAGTTCTTTTCTCCGACACTGATTTTTCTCTTTATTGCTTCATTGAACGAAGCTACGAATTACACAAACAACACCAAAAACATCCAAAGTATGTAGAACTGGACGAGATGGTGGGTGATTTTACTTTTTATTTAAATTAAGTAACTGTTGACGAGGACACATATACACAATGGTATACTCATACTAATGAGGGACATTTCTATAAGTATCACCTCTGATGTAATGTTTCGTCTTCTTAACTTTTCGGGAATGGCACAGAGTTGATCCTAGGCGTGGCCCTGCACATACTTTCCCTTGGAGTGACACAATGTATGGGGCACTTAATCACGTCTGTCTCCGAGTGTTTTCTCCAAGCAGGTTGTAGACGACAGGCAAGTAAAACCACTTCCTCCACATATCATTAAAACCACAGCGAGGCCGACGTTCCCAAAAGAATGCTTTGTATTCTCTCATTCATTTTATCCGCGGTGAACTCCAGCTGGTCAAAAGTTTAGCCGCCCTACGGCAAAACAGTATACCTCACCAAAACACTTTGCTTTTTGCTCTCGCTCATACCTTGTTCCTGATCACTGTGTCCTCATGAAGGCCTTTCTCTCTTGCCTGTTTCCGTTCACACAGTCGAGGCCGTTTTTTAAATAAACAAATGTTTGATGCGGCTCAACATGTTCTGCCCATCCATACTTGTTTTGCAGTATTCCTAACTGAAGGCCTTTTAATAAAGCCGTTTTGAAGATGAATGATTCGCCCCAATTAAGCTGTAATTATCTGCAACAGCATCTAGGGACAGACATTTATTGCTGGGTACTGTTATGGTCAGTCTTTTTTTTTTTCTGTCTTTCTGTTTGGCCCTGCTGGTTCTCTTGTGGAACTACCAGTCAATTAGCCAATTAAGAGGCAATTAGCTTATTTGTGTTTGTTCTGTGTCTGATTGGCTGATCCTGCCTGATTCGCACCTGACTTGTATTTTCCTCAGACTACAGGTGAAATAAAAGGAAGACCGGAGGAAAAAAGAAAAGCTTTTAGCTGCAGTAAAAACCTGCTGGTTTTTACCTCTGATTGGAATATGTCAGTTTGTTTAATTGATTGTTTTATCTTTTGGATTGGAGTGTAGTAAGTTAGCTTGCGGAAGACTTTTTTTTGGTGCTGCCTTTTTCTTTTATGGGATTTCAATTAACTAGAAAAGTTTTTTTTTTTTTTTTTTTTTTTTTTACTAGGTGTTTGTTTTTTTTTTTTTTGAAGGGGACACTTTCAAATACATATCGTTAATAGCACATATGGTCATAATTTATAATAAAGTTACACCGATCACAGCAACGGTGTGCGTTTTTCCTTTCTCACGGGCGAAAGAGACCCGGCTGCATTGTTTTAATATTAATGTTCCCTAGGTCGGATCGTAACAGTACATTTTAAGGCCGATCACACCCTGGTCTCAATGTGCTCAGTGTTACGGACATTTCAGAAATATTCATGCTGCTAAAAATTCACGATAAACAAGAAGAGTAAATATGCAAGCTATTCAGAGCTGCCTTTTACAAGCTATATATTATCTCCTCTTTCGCATGAAAGAATTTTTATAGGCTTTCGTAGAGAAATATGGCACTTTGGTTTTAATTCCAATCGATTTAAGCCATTTTCTCAGCTACACTACGATTCAGACGAATGAAGCCATACATCACGCCTCTAGTTTTTTTCTCGTGGGCTAACATTGATACGGATGAGTGCAGAAACTCACAGCCAAGTCAAATCGAACTAATCTGCAACAGCTGTTTGCTCGAAACTTGACGTCTATGAAAATATAGGCGATCCCGGTGCCACATTCATTGTTGACATGCTTAGATAAACTCGTTTTATAGCGTTTTACTGGGCAGATGTGCAATAACAATAACAAGACGGGTCTTCTTATGTGGCGATTCTGCAATCCAGTGCTCTGCGTGCCATCAGAGAGAAAAATATGGCTGAGACAATGCATGAAAACACAACCACACGCCTGTGGGTGAAGCCTTTTTGAGGTCAGGTGGAGTGAATTGTTATTGGGGTGAGGATGGCAAGCTCCATCTGTAATGGAACAAATAAACCACGTTCAGTGCAAAACCTGGTGGGTGGATCTGTTTGCGGATAGCCAGGGACAACCGAGACTGGATACAGTGGTGAATCAGGTACACTTTACTGAGGAGGCAGAAGGCAGGGAACAATGGGAGGAACAGGGGCCAGGAGCAGGGACACTAGGAACCAGAACAGATGAGGCAGAACTACAGAGAGAGTAGAAGGCCGGCAGCAGACGGTTCAGTAGCAGAACCCTAGGAGTTGGGGCTAAGGGAACTGAAGAGGGATGGGTAACGCGACACATGTCAACAGATGTGGAATCAGGTAATTTGGGACAGGTGTGCTTGGAGGGACTAAGGCACGTGGAGGTGGTGCAAGAGCAACTCCTAGTGGCGTGACACCCATGTCTGCCATCACGGCATAAATGAAGCTGATACCCCCTTCAGGACCAGGCATTGCTAGTCCACAGTGAAGCAAAAGTTAATTGGGCTCAAAATGAAAGATCCGCGCAAGGGAGGATAGAGTGTACCTTTCAGTCCTGTGGGTCCAGGGTCCCCTTTCTGCCCGGGTCGGCCATCCAACCCTGGAGTGCCCTTTGGGCCCCGTGGCCCCGGGATGCCTTGTTCCCCATCGATTCCTCACAAGAGCCAAAGTCAGAGCGTTGGATTTTCCCAAATGCATCCTTACAGAACATCTGATGTAACTTATTTGGCACAAGACGTTTAGATAGCCGTTCCACTTAATCCAGGGCTCCGTTTATCACGGAGTATTAGCACTGAAGCTGCCAGCACTATGAGCAGTGCCTTATTTCTCAGAAACTGTAAAACTTGAGAAAATGTACAAGAGATGATACTTCTACTTAGATAATAAGCGACTTCATAAAGGGATGGATTACCAAAGGTTTTTGTTTAAAATTAGGAAATCTATGAATCCTTTTTTGACAAATTATTTTTGGAGAAAAGATGCACTTTAATAAATGAGGACACACAATTTTACCTCTCATGCCGATGAGGCCTGGCAGGCCTAAAGCCCCTCGTGGTCCAGTCTCTCCTTTGTCACCTTTTGGTCCCGGTGGTCCTTGGTTCGTGAAAGCAGAAGCACAACTCAAAGTGACTTGATAGCACTGGCACATACAAGACCTTAGCAAGTAATTGTGCATTATGTAAAGGTTCGTAAATAAACGATGGAGTGGAAAGACAATAAAGATCCTCGTGAATGTCTATGTGTGTATGTGTGTGTGAGACTCGGGAAATCACGTCAGGCCATATGTGCGGCCTACAGAGTTGATTGCAAAAATGGAGAGCCATGGGTCACCCATGACCATTTGTTTTACTTGGCCTGGGCCAATCAAAACGCACTTAGTGTGTTTTTGTAACCAGCCCACCCATCCAGTGCAAAGCATTTGTTAGTGCTGGTGCCAAACAATCACCATCCTGAGGACAGTCGTCAATGAGACCAAACCGCATGCGGGGTCTTTTGAAAATGAGGCCAGCATTAATGTGAAGATTAGCTCCACATTTGTCTGAATTAAATGCTGCACTTTGACATCTGACCAAGAGTGAAGCCACCCACTGTATCTCTAGTTAACTAGTGACGTGTTATAACACTACACTCTCTTCGGAGCCTTCATTAGACAACTCACTGTAAACAAGCTGTCTAAAAGGGGCTAATGAATGAATCCCTCCGTTGCTGAAGGCATGAGGATGTCTCCTGGTTCTGAACAGATCTGGCACAGAGCTAAAGAGACTGTGTGTAGGGCCTATTTGTCAGAGGAGACATCACCAAAAATGACGAGTCTGTGTGGCATGCTCCTCATGTCTTCATCCAAAATTAGTTTTGCACAGTAAATTACTTCCCTGGATCCAAGCTTTTGGGCAAAGTTCTCCAGTGGACGACTCGCACGATACTCCTTCGGTGTGGAGGACACAAGTGCTCGCGTCATCGCCGTTTAATCCGTTTACTGTTGCGTACTCTTCAGATCACGATATTTCAAAGCAGCCACATTTGATGCAGTTATGTACATAGCACACATCTCTGAGGAACCCTCCACCGCCACATTAAAAAAAAAGACATGATGTATTGCAGTTTCTAATTGGAAATGCCTTCCAAGTCATGCAGCGGTGCTGCAAAGAAGTATGCTGGCCTGCTAACTTGCCAAGTAAAAGTCACAAAGTTCAGCATTCCCTGGTGTTCCAAGGGTTCTTTGGCAATGATGTTACATTAACCTGCAAAGTCGACCACCCTATTGTACTTAAATACAAAACAAGTTCTTCCATCTGGCTATGATTGCATATAAAGCAACGAGCCAACAGGTTGTCATCAGAGTTATTCTGAGGACAAGTTAAAAGGCTGAAAAAGTGCCTGGAAGGTTTGCATAAATTGTCCGAGACGCCCTTCACAGACAGGACCGAAGCCACTTCTTGGTCATGTGTGAGCTTCACTGGGGAAAAGCTAGTTTCCCTCTGTGAACCTCAACGTTTAAGTGAGCTTCATAGACCACGATTGGGAAAAACTTCTTAAATATATGACAGATCAAATCCTAATTGAATTATGTGTTTTGTTAGTTTCCCCTTGCACAAAGTTTCGAGGAAAACTGCATATGTGTAACTGACACATATTGGTGTAGGTGAAGATGCATTTCTCAAATTAATTTACAATGCTATTACAAACTTGACACTTAGGAGTTCATGCCAAGGCCTGACTAATACAAGCATACATTATCCTGGATGTTATTACCATTAATTAAGATAAGGGACCCTGAATGTAATGCTTCCATGGCTCTACTTACACCATTTTTGTAGGTTTCCACAATGCACCCTTTCGTGATGTTAAATGCCGCCTTTTTCAAGCATGTTTCATCCACAGTTGGGCTATGAGAAATCGGGGAGTAGTCAAGTAACGTAAGCAAAGCTCATTACATCTGGGTGGGGTTCCCAGAGGGGTGGGACGATGGTGGCCAGAAGAACTGATTACTGCTGTCAGATGTCCAGTTCTCCCATTTAAACCATCACAGAACTGATTCACAAGTGTAATAATCCTAATGACATTGGCAGATTTCTGGTCTCTGTGGCTCATAATTGCTTGTAGCACAGATTGTCCACATTCCCACTACCGTAAAATTACATTATGTTGCATGTTATGTGAGTTTCTCTGAGAGGGAATGTCAGTACAACACTTGGTGGAACAAATGCAGGCATCTCATGTATAGGACTGCCAACCACTAGCCAACTTAACGCCTAGCATTATTTTTTTGCAAATCAAGCATGATATTTCTAAGGATAACATGACCAAAAAAACAACTTTAATTGTAATGTTTAGACATACATTTAAATGTGAAGACCAGAGGCGACTGCTGTAAGACTACAAGGGAAGCTCCACCTCCTCTAAAATGTCACGAAAAAAATTTGTCAAAAATGTACTGTTGTATTTACATTGCCACTACAAAGAGTGTGCTAAACTGTGTTCAACTTCATGGCTAGTTCATTCAGAATCAGCAATAATTTCTTGCAGGTCATCTAATGTAATTTTTTTTCTCATACTTTCTTGATCCATTAAAACCCAGTTGAAGTTCAGCATCACTGGACTTCAATGGCACTTCAGAATATGCTTTGTTTTCAGTGCAGCAAAGCTAGACGTTTATTGGACAAATGCTTCAAAACGTCATTTCCAGGGAAGCTCAATGTCTCTGGGAGTAAATGGGGCAGTGGGCTGGCCAGGATGCTGGGCTACTGCATGATGATTGGAGGAACTGTCGGGGGGGCTGGACCTCTTTTTGATTGACAGTGTTTTGGCATCGGAGCATTTCAAGTTCTGTCCCATGCTTATTTTTGGCAAGTGATTTTGTGAGACAAGCTGCTGCTCATAGTCTGTTATTTGCTAGCGATATAGTCCACTATTTTCATCTGTACATATCCTACTGTAAATAAAAACTTAAATATAGCGTTCTTGAGTTTGCTCCTTGTTTCAGTTTAGTAAAGTTCATTCGTTTATTTCAAACTAGGTCACAGGGGAATAATTGACTAATTTTTTGATGTAGGTCTAAAATAAGCTTCCCCTGTTTGAAAGACCACCAGTCGCCACTGGTGAGGACCATACCCAAACATCTGTTGACTATGTTTGCATATAGATGTTCAGATGTAGAAGCTGGATATGTGTTAGCTGTTGGTTACCTTCCATGAGAGTGAGGTTCTTCAAAGTAGCAGACTGCTCCCAGTCTTTGAGTCTCAAGTCTTCTGTGACAGTGCTCAGGATTTTGATCTCACTCTTTAGCTGTTCCTCCATAGTGAGTTGAGTCATTCTCATAGTCCTGGCTTCCTCGGTCACATTGCCGATCAGTACCTGTAAATCCCGGATGTTCAGGTGATGGATGCCCATGTCGTCGGTGAACGTCCGGTTGACGTACCCCACAGTCCAGGTGATCTCATCCAGCCTGTCCTTGAGGAGAATGACCTGGCTGGCTGTGTCTCGGAGCAGCGTGTCCTGGAAGCGTAGCGACCCAGCCGCGTTGGCCAAGTCGGCCCGCAGGCTACTCCAGTTCCCCAAGCTCATGAGGCTCAACCCACCGATGCGGTCACCCAGCAGCTTCACCAAGCCGGCCGTCTCATCCGACCGGTACCGAAGTTTCTGCACCTCCTGCTCCAGCTCCCGCTCAGCCATATCCAGCTGCACCAGTGTCTGCGAGTGATTCTGGAGGAGGTTCTGCAGCTTCCAGATGTTCTCCAGAACATCTGTCTGAGTGGAAAGCTGGTTCAGTAACTGCTGCAGATCCCGGTATCGATCTCCAAGCCACGTCACGTTCTCCATCAGCATCTCCTGTTTCTCAGAGGTGGTCTGAGACCTGGATACTGGAAAAGTGGTACACAATGTCAATGACCAAGGATACCAGAGAATGCTCTTGGGAATAAGGTTTGTTCTACTGACATAAATACCATAAACAGTTCATATTTACTTTAACCTATGAAAATACAAATCAATTTTGGATAATCAGCTGTCAAGGAACTCATGGAAATTACTTTATAAAAAATTCACAAGTCAAGAGTGTTATTTGCAGTTATTACCATAGATTTTGTAAACTACAAAGTTTTGGCAAAAACTTTTGGGCACAGTACTTTAATAAACACATTACAGTACTGAAAGCCTTCTTGTTATTTCCAGACAAGAAATGCTTTAGTCAGTTTTAGATTAAGTTTCAGACATTCTTGCAACACATGGCATTGCAGTTCCGAGGTTGTCTGGAAGAATGTTTAAATGTAACAGGACAAGGCTGGTCAGTAAAATTTTGCAAACAAAAATCTGATTCTGCCATATACTTCAAGAGACTGATTTATAAAAAAAAATAGATGCATCATTAAACTTTGAAGGAAAAGGACATATGGCAAACTTGAGGGTATACCAATTACCACCACAAAAACAAACCTCTCCTTCTGCCTTTTCAGGCCAGTAGGGATGGCTGTCATGTGAGCTGCTCCTAATTAAATAATTTCAATATGGTGAAACATAATGATACCAAGCATGCCATATACATTCTAAATGAATTCAGAAACAAAACACAATTACCCTTTAGGGACTGTTTTTTTTTTTTTTTTTTGGTCCAAAGATAAACTCCATCCCACCTTATTTCTGCACTGAAAATTACCAGTAACAATAATTGCTAATCTGTTTCATGAGAAAAGAAGATGTTGTGACGATGACTCGCAAAGTCAAAGCACATGGCTGGAGAAATTAGGCAGGGGGAAACGTGCCTCTTTCCCAGAAGAGAGACAAACGCAGCGAAAGAGCTGTTCTCATTTAAGACTAAAATGCTTTCTAGAGTTGGCCTGCTCTGGCTTTACTGGCCTCAGCTGTTGGTTATCAGAGGAATCCTGAGTGTGCAGGCCAGCTGCATAATCCCTGCTACATGTATACCACACGTATGGTCTTACGTCGATGTTTCTGGTACCAAACCTGCAGTTTTCTCAGTGGGACGTTGAAGTCAAGATTCATCAACAAAACCAAAGAGGGCTGAAGCCTAGTAGTGGTACCACCGGACAACACATTCCAACCATTGAAAACACAGCTGGCAGGTGCATGGAGACCACATGACCAGTTAAATGAACAGAACGTACTTTTAAGCATGTGCTTTTTACTCAGACTGGAGTTTGTATTTTTACACTGTGTCTGTTTTCTGCCAAACTCAAGTGAAACACTTTGCGCAGGGGAACAGCAAAATGAGGCATTAACTAGCATAATACCGTGACTCCGCCTACATTTGACAGATGTGTATTTGCTAAATATCTGTGAATTTTTTTTTTTTTTGCTATTTAAACTTTTGTAATATTTCCGTCCCCACACAACTACTATTTTCACACTGGGATCATATCAATTCACTGCAAGTTGATCCTCTGTCCAGGTGCAAGTCAGCTGTGAGTCCCCCCCCCCCCAAGCCAACCTTGACTATCCCTCTAAAAGTTCATGAGTTGTGAGAATATAGGCCGCAAAACTTGCCTTTCTGTTGTCATTTTGAGTCCCATTACCGCTTCAGTCTCTTACTGATTATGCTATGATGTTCATTCCAATAACCATCTTCATCACAAGATCCAACCTCTCCAAACATCACAATAAGGGTTTGTAAAGAGGCAACAGGACCTTAAATGCTGCTGTTGCTGTGTGAGATGTTGGGCACCTCAAACAAATCCATCTGGAAGTTGGGTTGTTAATGCACTATATGGACAAAAGTATTGGGACACCCACCTGTGCAATATCTCATTCAAAAACCAAGGGTCCAAACAAGAAGTTGGTCTTCCTTTGCCTGCACTCTTTGGGAAAGGCTTTATGCTAGATGTTTGAATATCACTGGTGGGATTTGCTGCCATTCAGTCATAACAGCATCAGTTAGATTAGGTATTGACGTTGGGTCATTGGGTCCTTTTCTGTTTGTATGGTCTATGACATCACAACCGAACACTTGTTGTTTATAAAAGTTTTCACATCACAATTACTTCACTTGCAGTCATGGAAGGCAGAAATTTGATACTCATCCGTGTGGAAGGTGGCATCTTATGATGGCGTCACGTCGAGAGTCATTAATATCTTCAGTATGACCCATTCTGCCACCAGTGTTTGATGCTGGAGATTGAATAGCTGTGTGTTTAATTATACACCTGTCTCAGCAATGACTATAGCTTAATTACCCAAGTCCAAAAGTGTGTGAACCCCCCTATTAACTGGTGTCTCAAAACTTTTGTCCATACAGTGTATGTTGTAATGTGTCATCTGTCTACTACACGTTCATCAACGAAAAAGGCAGAACTCCAGTAAGTCTGCATACAATAACCCAAAACTACAAATATACATTTTGAATTAATAGGAATTTGAGTGAACGTTACGCAAAATTCTTCAGCTTGTACAGAAGTGCTATTTGTTTTGGAGGCAAACACACAGCTTGGTGACCAAGCTCCTAATCTCTCTCTCTCTTTCTGTCTCTTTTTGTCTCTTCCCGACTGAAAAGAAGCCTCCAGACTGTACAAATTTAGCCAAACAAAACTGGGGTTAGAGAAATGAAATTTGATGAGTGTCCCCATTTACTTGATGAATCTCTTGGCTCAAACGAATGTAGTTACATATTTTGTCTGATCTGTATTCAGCAGTGAAAGTTAACATTATGCCTCTAAGTTTATGAACAGTGTCAGAGAATAGCTTAGAATATACATTAATGCTTCATTATTGGAGTATAAAATCCACTTAATCCTGCATTGATATGCAATATAGAGCCTGAAAGTGTTTGAGAAGTGGTTCATTTTTTTTTTTCCTGCTGCTATATTCAAAGGCAGCCAGTCTCAGCCACAAAAATGTTCATGCTGGTAGAATGGTCTTTTTTTAGATGAAAATGCCAAAGATGAAAACTCATCTTGCCATTAATCTGCTAATGTGATCATTTTCAAAGTTATCCCTCTGTTGTTCTTTCCACTCTAGAGAACAGGATGTCGACACATTTTTTTCCAGCTACTCTGAGTTTTAACTGAGGACACAGCAATTAGATGTTTAACAGTTCGCCGCAAGCAGTATGGGGTTAAACCAAGCAACCGGTGAGAATCAAAAGCACTGATGATGCCTTCAGAAAAGTACAAAATTGCCTGCTTATTAAACAAATAAAGTCAAGTGGTTTTGATGACTTCCAATGAGCAAAATATCGACGATTGACAAAAGTTATGGAGCAGACAAAATTATTAAAAACCAACACACTATTTACCTGCCCAATCCTCCTATCTATATGTTTCACATCATCTTAATTAACCCATTAATTATTTCCAGTTCAGTGCGGCAGAAGGACTTCTGAAGCACGTGGCTTCACAGTACTTCAGCACGTCTATCCTGCCTCATTTATACAGAAATGAGGGTTGAGAAGAATCACTGACGTTATTGTCAACATACGCCGGACACACACCAGGCGACTCGAGGCTGGAGCTCCAGTTCCGCCAGGGCTTCGCGCCAAACCGGCCCTTTCACAAAGGGGCCACTGTCTCTGACCCAACAGACACCCGACCCAACAGGCGTCAGTCCGCAGACGACCATCTCACATTCAGCATCCGCAGAAAATCCTGGAGGCCCGTAACATGCGTGTGTGTGACTCTGTGTACAGCGCTCACGTTAAAATGACATTAGCTAAATCCCTTAAACAATCCTGTTTTAATCCCCAGTTACTGAAACCTGAGTGCTAGGTTGACTGCCTGATGAGATTTCCATTATCGGAGTGGCAGAGACAGTTTGAGTTGCACATATTCTCAGCAAATGAGAAAGCGGGTTAGGGCCAGAAGCCATCCAGATGTCCTGCATTCTCTCCCGGCCCGCTCCGCTGGTTCTGTGAGCACGGGAAATGCAGCCAACTGCACTATCACAAGGTGAGTCATAGCTGTGGCAAAGCCTCTGAATGGAGAGTCACAGCCACATTTTATTTGGTTGTTTTGATAGTCAGGGCCGTTGTGAAACTTCAGTCATTTAAGTCTATTTTTCCAGACTTGATACGGCCTGTGTCACGGAAACTGGAAAAGAAAAACATGCGGCTAATTTGTGCTATATATGTATATACACCCAAACAATATATGCTACAGTTCTTTAGCTTGCATTGGGTTGGCAAGGTGGGCTTCCTAATGTCTTTAAACTGTATATTTTCACATTACTGCAACATTTATTCAGGAGGACGCTTCTTCTAGATAGAAAGAAAATGGCTACCGAGGTTTGGAGATCCACACTGAACATCTCCTTGTCACAATAAAGAGATTCTGAGCTCATAATCGCAACTGATTAGAAGGAAGAATATATATTTGTTGAAATGAACTCCAAAGAACAATCTTTTATACCTTTGGCTTCGTGCAAGAATTCCTATGGTATCCCCCGGCTTGCTTATAACAGCTCAGGCCCCTTGCTGTTTCTTGGTCCATCGTAATCAATAGCAAACATATATGTTCCCATCGCAGGAAATGTGTCAAGGCAAACCCTGCAACCCACATGTGCCAAAGAATCTTAACATGACAAAATCCACAGCGTTGACCTTGAGCATGGCATGTCAAATACGTACTATCTGCTTTTTCCAACACATGACATCCAGGTACTTAGTGTGTACTTAAAGAGCAATACTTCACCTCATCGTAAAGAAGGGGCACGCAGTTTGAAAGGGCCACACCCAGTACTCAAAATTTGCCACAATTTCAGTATGGCGCGCTTGCATTGTACTCAATGTATCATGGATGCATTCTAACTACCTCATCTGGGAATGCCCTGCCTCAGACAGAACATGCAGTTTTCTCAGCGGGGCAGCTCTCACGGTGATTTCCACATACTCCACACCAGCAGGCACACGGTAATTTAACAGACTTCCCAGTGAACTGAAAAATACACAGGCAAGATCTGCCTTTTTCACCACTGCTCAAGTCCCTCTTGAGTCACTCTCGACTCACACACAATGAATTTATGCAAGAGAGCACAATACACGCAGACTGTGCTTGGACATGTTTACATCTGGAGGGTGACAATTATTTATCTTCAGGTAAATACTCCTGGTGTTTAGGAGTAAATTCATAGTAATTTTGAAGTACAGTCTTCTTATTAATAAATGCTAACATTAGACAGAGTGCCACTAAAATAAAATTTTACTAAAACTTATCTCCAAACATGCAAGACAGATGGGGTGGCCTTTGCTGTTTCTATTACGTTGTCATCTTCTTCGTCCTTCCATCATTGTGACAAGACCAAGGATTCATTTGATTTTTCTGTACTTGAGAAAGCATTTGTGAATGATTCATAAGACAAGACCCTCACCCCTCAGCCTGTCTGTCAAATAGCCGCGAGGCTGGGATGTACTCAACAATGACGGGGTTTGTTTTCCACTTTCGGTCAAAGTTGTAAGGAACTTCCAGTACACAAATCCTAGTGCAACTGATTTCCTTTCACTTTGTGAACCCAGGCTCCTTGTGGTTATGATTCTGAGAGGAGAATCGATTTCTGTAGATGTAGAGGTGCATACGCTCCACGAACAAAGTGAACTTAACGTAGTCACCATCCCTCATCGTTGGCCATTGTTACAGCACATTTCCTTTCTGATAAATTAGCGTTAGAACTCATATTCCCTAGTTATGGGACAAATGAGGCTTCAAAACCCATGATGGAAGGAGTATCCTGAACTAACCGATCAATGCTGGCTCCACCCCAATAAGAAACAACAATGTAACCAAAAAGAAGAGAGTGGAGCCAGCATTGATCGGTCATTTGGGATTCTCCCACCCGCCACAGGTTTTAAAGCCTCATTTGTCCCATCACTCATATTCACAATGTATCCGGTTTCAGCTGATATTACCACATTTTGCCCCATATGCATGTTTTGGTTTTAAGGCTGCTTCATTTCCATCATAACGATCAACCAGCTTCATTGTTTTTGTTCCTATATTCGTCCTCATTGGAACTACAAGTTTTCAAGTTTAATCGGCAATAGGAAAAATGAGAAACAGCTGACAAACAATGAACATGATTTATTTACATGTTATTTTCAGGGCATCAACAAACAGAAATCCACCATCCAATCATCTTCCATAAGCAGTAGAGAAAGCCTGGAACCTACTCCAGGAAGCATTGGGACAAGGCAGGGGTCGTCCTGGGCAGGAAGCCAATCCGTCACAAACCCCATGCTCACACTGTGGAATACCAACACACCTAAATGTATGTTTTTATACTGTGGGAAGAAACCAGAGTATGTAGAGGAAACCAACACAAACACTACAAGGACATACAAGCATTATACACAGGTTCAGGGGCAAGAATCAGACCCCCAGCCCAGGCACTGTGAGATTACAGTGCTACCTACTGAGACATTGCACCACCCCAATGTCAAAATAAAAAAATAAATGTTACTGATGTTGCTAAAGCTAATTTGCATAACACTGAACAGCAACAAGACCCCACAGAACCGATGCAATGTGGTTGATATTTTGAAATTCAGATCTGGTGTGTTAAATTACCTCTTTCAAATAACGGAAATTGTAACACTGTAGCAAGATGTTCATTTTGTGATGCTCGCCTAGTGTGCTTTTCTTCAAGAGATCAATGCAGTCTCTTTTAAATATATCATAAAAAAATAATTAAATGCTCAGACATTGTCTACTTTTGAAAAATAAAATTTTTTCCCAACCGTTTCCAGTAAATACCTTTGTCAGGTTGTTTTCATTCTCAGTACAGCTTATTTCCCCTAGGTAAGTGTGAATACGTTGCGTTCTAGCCGTGTTCCACAGTTGTGTGTCGGAAACGGCCACGTCACAATTAAAAACGTCTGTTTCTGGCCTTTTAACTACGCTTCTCGTGGAGTCCTTGTCTTGGCAGATGGAGAAAAAAAAAATCCACCAATGCTCAAAGCACTGGAGGAAAAACAAATTACAACTTTACAAAGGATCCCGTGAGAAGTGATTGCAGGATTCCATTCGGCCCTCCGTAGCTGCTCAAACTTGACTGCAACAACGTAGATCCATTAACCCTCCCCCCTTTTGGGCTAAAACAAATCTCCTCAACAGGCAGTAAGGGTTGTATACTGCCATATAGAGTACAGGCACCGGTACGCAAGACAGGATTTTATTACGCCCAAACACAAAAGGTTTCTACGGCGTCAAACAAAGTGAATGACCAATTAGAGTTCAAATGTTAATGAAAATGCCATTTATCCCACAATCTGAGCCTCCATGTTTTTGCTGATGCTGACATCTCAATGAACCCGTAAAGGCCCTGCCATTCTATGGAAGGCTGAGATGGGGGGTGCCTTCACAGCCATAATGAGCCCCCACACAAAGAAAGCCCCATGCAGCAGATACTTTAATCACAAGGCCTTTTCACAGCAAAGAAAAGAGACAAACTGGAGCATTACTGGAATGCCGGACTGGAAGGTTGCAAGTCAGCTGCTTAGTTACAATGCTAGCCACAATACCTCTATACATGCCTGCTTATGAAGAACCTACTTAAACATCTTTTTTCCCTGACACTTTAAGTAAATAAAGTAAGTAATTAAATGAAAAAAATTCACCTGACTTTTTAACATTAGCATTAGCAATGTTAGGAAGCATTAGCATCTGGCTTGCAGGCATGACAATTACAGTAGTTTTAAAATGTACGTAATATCATTTATTGAATTAACTTGGGTTATTTTATATTGTAAAATATAAGACTTGGATAATGTTTCATATAGGTGAGGATTGTGAATGTATTGGCTAGGAATAACACATATTACTTAATTATTTGGGTGAGGAAAAGATATGTAATCTAGACAGACTTAGCTGAAGATACACTTGTACTTTAAAAAAAAATATATATAATAAAATTAAACTTGTGCTTACATGACTGCAGAGTAAACATATACAATGCAGTTCTAAACATTTAATAAGATGTTGGTGCTTCCCTAATTTAATTGGTTTAATTTAAATGTTACAAAGCACTTGATAGGTTAGGAACTAAATGTTTTGAATCTTTTAAAAATGTATTACATTTAGCATGGATAAAATTGCACGTGATCTGTGCTGTTTTAAAAGGTCTGTTACTCTCCTTTCTTGAATGTTGTTACACCAGCAGCTCAGGAATCCCTTCAAATCATTTTTCTCTACGATAGGTCTGCAGCTGAGCTTCAGTTGCCTGGCCTGAGTAATGTGTTCTTGACATTTACACAGAGATTTGCATTTTTAGATCATTGAAGTTGGACCACACAAGGCCTTTCGATGCTGGTGCCAGACTCAAGATCTTCATCTGATCTGACAGCTCATACTTCTCTTGGCCAGAACTACACGCCTGAGTAATGGTCCGCCGCTAAGACTGAGCTCTGCAAATACTGCCGAACACGGTGCCAAGTCCAAATAACATCCCAGCATGCACTGGTGATTGGATAGGTTTCTGCCCTAGAACCCTAAAAATACACTAAATGCGTAAGAACCATTTTCTTGCTGTAATGAGTGAAAATGCTTGTGTTATAACAGAGTTGCGGTACACGGGTGCATCAGGTAGTGTGTTGGGTAAGACCATAAACTCGAAAGTTACAAGGCATATGCTTCTGAACTTTTGAACATAGTACTCTCCCCAAATCTCTCCAGGAAAATACAGTCGCATAAATGATGAAAAGAGCATTTTGATAAAAAATGCCAGTTAACCAACTAAATATAATTACATTTGTTCAAAGGGTTCCAGTGGCTTGTTTAAAAACTGTGTTTTGCAGAATTATTACAAAATTCAGCTTGAGATTGGTTTCTATTTTCACAGGTTTAGTTTCTGCCTTAGGGCAGATCAAGGTACTGTAACGTGACCTAGTGAAGCGTAATGCAATGCAAGCAGGTGTAGAGCAAGCAGGATTTTATGAGATGTGGTTGATCTATCCCAGACCGCTCTTATCTTGCATGATTTCCAATGACACGCTACCACCCGAAATTTTAAAAATGTGTTGCATTTCAAATGTACTCCAAAAAGTTATTTTCATTTTTAAAAAATTTCTCAGATTACTGCATCGATGGCTAACAGATGGAAAATGCTCAGATACTGGTGCCTCTAATCTTATATAAATGGAACCGTTTTCACTGCATCGGTATCTCAATAAGATAAAGAGCAACAAGTTTATTTCCTGTAATGCTATCAAGACATAACCCATATACCAATATTTAGATAAATTCAGATAAATCTGATAAAAGGAAGCAATATTCCATTTCAGCACACTGGACTGTACAGTAAATATTTTGGACCTTGCTAACTACATGAGCCAGGTCCTGAATGCAATCAGCATTTTTCAGTTCAATGTACAAATATGAATGGAGGTTCAGGCTGTTACCATTCATCACAAATCATGTTAAGTTTCACTATATTAGAAAAAAATAAATCGCAGCCCGACAGTCTGGCCATCTGGTTTCTAAAGATCAGGCTCTACTCAACAAAATGTTTCACATATGTTGCACTTTATAATGTTGTGTACGCTTTAAGCACCTTAATCTAAAAATGTTACGTGTTGTATGTTATCTGCTGCTTCCCATCCTCAAAGATTAACCATAAAAAGTGTTGACATTTGCATAAATATGCACTGTTATTAGCATTTGTGCTAATATTAACCAAGGGTATGGGAAAAACTACTGAATACAGCAGTTAAAATACTGAAGTACAGCAGTAACCAGGCTCATGCTGATTTGTCAAGATTTGGATATTATAACTATGACAAATGTAGATAACCGAGAGACATTTGCAAGGTTACATCATGTCTGCGACAACTAGCAGGACATGAAAGAATGCAGCGGTCTTAAAGTGCACAAAAAAACAACTGTTTTACTTCTACAGCCTGGATGTTTTCTGGAAACCACTCTAATAGTCATCCATAATGTACATGGAAAAGGAAAATGTGACTTATTATCTCAATCTCAAGTGTTCAAAATCCACTTTAAGGTACTGTCGTCAACCTAAAGTACTCCCCCCAAAAGGCCTGTGAATTTTTGCAGTCTTATTGGGTGCTCTATACTCAACATACAACGGCAATACCTAACCCAAAGACAAGGATGCTGTAAACTCAATTCCCCTGGCTACCTGACCCACAAGTGCTGGGGCTTTTCATAAATCATGTGTGGATATTATTAACAAATGGCTTTGCTTCTCTTCACCGAGTCCTGATGATTTCATGCTTTGAAATACAAACCTCCTCTAGAGGGCCTAATAACTTCCAGAATCTGTGAAACAAGGGCATGATTCAATTAGGGATTCCTGAGATCCATTTGCACAAATTCATGTGGCAAAGTGAATTCTCACTGCAATAATTTGTTTTCCCATGGAGGAATTAGTGCACTTTCTCCAGTGTCCTTTTGAAAATCTTACATCGTTCTGAATGATGTCTCTACTGGTTTTACATACAGAGAAAATTTGAACAACAGGCAATCAACTGAATAGCAGTAACTATTTCTGGAACAGTACAAATGGTGTGAGTTGGCATTACATTGGCATAATGGAGCTGCTGCCTATATCCAGATGAGGAGTCACATGTGGCCCCCTGTTTCCAGACATACTCCACTTCTGCACACACCTCCACACACAGCACGTTTACTAATGGGATGGAAAGAACTGCAGGCTTTAGCAATCCAGATATACTCTCTACTTGCAAGGATCCTGCCAAGCCAGTCTGGCATGGAGGGAAGTTTGACTTCATCCACGAGGAACCCTGAAGCAGAGCTTCTGAAAGCAGAACGAAGGTCAACAACTGCTCAGGCGAAACTTCAAAGGCTTCTTTAGTTAATCGGGGAGAGAAGAAATTCTTCAAAATGCTCCTTAAGTTTGAAAACAAATTAAGAGCCGGCTTTAGATAACTTCCTTACTTTAGATAATGCAGCTCCAAGGAACTCATTAATTTTTTATCTATCTGCTTCTCTTGAAAATTCAAAAGAAAACTGAACTGTTTTAAAATCTTAATATTTTGTTAAGCTACGGAGATAAAAATACACAATTATTACTAGCAGAAATTTGAAAATGTTGACTGATTTTCAAGATTTCTGTGTCTACAAAATAAAACAAATGAAAGGATATATAAAATGATGCTGATTCATAACATACATACACTTTTTATATAGTCTTATACATATGAACTAGTTACATACAGTAAGTAACCCCTGTAGCACCACCTGTAAAAGTTTACATTTTTGTCACACAGAGTCTTGTGCAGTGCAAATGATAGACGGGCTTTTCGATTGGATGACACACCTCTCCATACAAATCACAGGCAGTAAAAAGGATGGTCATGCTGAGCAGAGACTGTAACTCCAGCTCCCTCTGACCCGCCGGGCCGTTGCTGCTGAAGCCTGCGGCGGAATCCATAGTTTTAATGTGGGTCAAAGGCCAAGCAATTTATCCCATATCAACGGGGATGGGAGTGCCTGCTCTCCCTCTAGGCAACACGCTGGCATGAAATAATTAATGAGACCCTGGCTGCAGTCGCCTCAAGACACACCATTCACCAAAGAGGAAGGCCGTGTGCCATCGATCGCCGTACTGGGTGGACATGGCCTCATTTCACCCTCTGAGTATTCCATCATGCTCCAGTATGTGCCCCATCGCAAGGGGACCATTGCTAAATAATTTTTGAATATGCCCAGTGCAATCAAGTGGTTAGACGGTGATAAATATGTTGTGTTATCATCACCATGAAGAGCTATGAGACGCCACATCTAAATCATTAAAACCTAACTACACATAAAGCTGCCTTAACCGCCTAGAATCATGATAGGCACATAAATCTCTTGATATTCTTTCATTAAATGACCATGGGTTAGGAGTGACTTATTCTGTGGTGTGCTGCTTGCTCACCAGTAAAGCTCATATCCTCTTATCGGTTAATTAAGTGCGTATATTTAACTTGTGGTCACATTTGTACTTTTCTGTGATGTAGTTAATTCACATTCACAGGTTGGTTGCTATCTGCTTTTAAATCGACAACTGTTTCCAGTGGACCAGAAGAGGGGTTAACTAGCCTAGCATGACAGCGGTTGACAGGTTTCCCATTCATCTTTAATCCGGCGGGATGAGTGATCTCACTTTCAGGACAAGACTGAGGGATCAGTTTTCCCAAGTAAAGCCAGATGGGCCAACAATTTACAGCCTCAAGTCTGAAAAAGCATCCGGATTCTCTGTGGCCGTACAGGAAAGACAGAGAGTGACCGAGATTAAGACACACAGTGATCTCAGTGATCCGAGGCCAAGAGTGCCAGCCTTTAGCCAACCACTGCCAAGAAGGGCTGTGAAATTTCACAGGATGACTCTGGCTCACTGACTTGGGTGACCATACTTTATGAATCGGTAGCTAAAAAACAATCTCATCCTCTGCTGATCACGAGGTTCCGGGGGTCTTACCTGCTACGCAGAGGCCGAAGATACAGAGCAGTACGAGAATATACAAGGAGACGATGGCGTACTTGATGGCAGACAGGGAATCCAGGTGGCCGCAGCAGCTGTCTGGTTTCCTTCGTCTCTTGGTGGGCCGGACTGCAAAGACGTTGAAACAATGCTAGATTAAAGGAACAAAATTACAGACAGGTGAATTTATGATGGGTGGAGGAGCCCTAGAGTGGAAGGTGGAAACAAGTGATCATGTTATTATAGCTGTTTAATTTAAGGGAGGTTGTCTGGAAAGGTAAGTATCCCTTCTGTGGATAGCAGAGATGAACAAATCAAAGACTCTTTGCATTGCATCGTTTCCCATTACTGTCGCTTCCATATGAAAAAATGTCTGATAGTAAATGCCGAGATGACCATAAAATATTTCACAAAGCATTACAGGTTCAGATTTATTATCTGCTGCTGTTGTCTTCTGTCGTAACAGAAGCCATCCTAAAAGAGCAATCTCAACCCAGAGAGATTCTGCAGGGATTAAATGTCATAAAAGTACTCATACAATGGGTGGCGCATTAAAATTGCATGGGCTTTGTAAAGCACTAATCACCATGGTCACAGACAACTGGATCAACTGGAACTACAAACTATCTGGTAGGTTGGGTGTGTACAACCTCTCATTCTGACCCTTTCCCAGAGTTTAACAGTTTAATTGAAGTGGACGATATGTACTATTTTCACACGTGTATTATACCAGAAATGTACTTGTTTACATATCTTGAAATGCACTTCATTGTTCTCGGAAAATCTCAAAACATTTAAAATATGGAGATCATTAGCCAGTCACGGAAATATGTACAAACACACAGGGAAAGACCGTATTGGCCCAGCACAAGGCCTTCAGTACCCGTATTCTCAATGTAATTTTCAAAAGCACAGTGACATCCACATGAATCATTTTATGATAGAGAAAATGCCTCAGTCTCATTTGAATCTAACCAGAAAGAAAAAGATCTAATATAGCTCGAGGTAAATGAAACAAAGGCTTTTTAAGAAATTTCTGTCAACTCATGCCATCTTATTTGAGCAACGTTTATTCCAAAAGCTGAGCTTAAATGAAGATAAAATGTAGCTTTAGCATTTAGCATTTTTGTGGCATTGTACTGTCTTCCAACCCAAGGCGCAGATGGCTAACAGCCAGCCATTTCCTCATCAAAACCAGAGGTTAGCTGGTTGCCATAACGGTGGAGGTTAACCCTGCACCCATCTCTCATGTTCATCGCTGCCCAGTTACCAGTTTTTTTCCTGGGTTAAACCCAACACCCCATGTAGCACTCAGCTCTGAAGGACCATGGATGACGCGCTAGAGCTACACTTCTGACAGCTCCACGTCAACCTTTGATCGATTGCCCGAAGATGTTCAGGCTCGAAATGGAGTGACGAAAGATATACGAATTGAACATATATAAGAACTAAAAGGTCTATAAGAACTAACAGTAATGTATACAAGAACTAAAAAGAATGGAAAAAAAACTACATGTTTTGGCAGTTTAAATAATTAAATAATTGACATAGCGTGTGGATTCTAACTGGGTACAGAACAATCATCCTCAGTAATGGATTACACTTGTCTTCACTACATGAGGTACACTGCTTTCTGTGTGTGGCTAGCAATTAGTAAGGTCTTAAACATTCCACTCCATCTGGTGCCCATGAGACTACATCTGCATACTAAATCATCCATTCATGTTCAATACCGTTTATCCAGTACAGGGAGGCTTGGAACCTATCCCAGGAAGCACAGGGCACAAAGCAGGGGTCAACCTGGAGGTGATGCCAAGTCCATCACAAGGCACACACACACAATCACTCATTAAGTGCAGTTTCAACATGCCAACTTACCTAACCACATGTCTCTGGACTGCATGAGGAAACCAGTGCACCAAAAGGAAAGCTGTTCCACACACAGGAAGATCATGTAATCTCCCGGAGGTGCCCGGTGAGGCACAGAGCCTGAACCTAGCATTCCTTAACATACATTATGGCCCTGCCGTAAATTAAATAGCGCTATAAACAGCCCAATAAACCCAAAAATACAACAATAATGTGAGATATGTATGTATGAGAACAATGAACTGTGTATAATATGTACTGTTTGGTAATTTAGGTTTGATTTCAGTGTCAGATGGCTCTATTATACGTACAGCATGCCAGAAAAAAAGCACAGGGCTTGCTGTAGGGTCAGTCCTGTACATCAGAATATCAGATAATCACCATAATATTTACACATCTCATGCCCACAGGCTAAGGCAACCCACTCGTAACAGCATTCATGAAGGAAGTAGTGTAGAATGATATTCTTCAAAAAAATTCTTTGAACATTAAACCATAGATAATAAAACCAGACAGAAAAAAACTAAACACACCAGTGACGAATACAGGGTTATATGAGAAGTCGAGAAGTATGTCGGACGAAACAGAGACGGCCCTGTTAATAGTGGAGACAGAGGAATCTTCCATATTGTTCGAGTTGTTGTTTTTGTTAAGCAGACCTGGGTTCCTCAGGCCAAACAATTCTAGTAAATTCCTGCAGTTGAGGCTGAATATCTGGTTGTCTGTGTTTATTTGCATTTTTGTAAGCAGGAGGTATGCTGGGGCCAGTTTATGGGGTAACCCACTGCGCTGTAACATGCAGATGCACCTGTCCAAGCCTGGCCTTCTGGTTCCTGCATACCAGTCATGCCGGGGCACTTGTGCAGCCTTCAGGCCGAATGGCGACACATCAAATTCACACCTCCAGTCTGATGCGCCTGTGCGAAAGGAGAAGCACGACACAGCAGGAGGCCTCCCATACATGCAGCTGCATTAGGCGTCTCTGCATATTTCATCCGGCAGTCTGCAGTGCAGTGAGGGAGGAATTGTGCAGAAAGACAAGCAGCTCGCAGTCTCTGTAACCACCCTAACCACAAGGTAATTAATCATGCCATTATTACCGTCATTACAGTGCGAAGCATCAGATGGACAGCAGAACACGTGAACATGCACAAGGGGGGACTTTCAACAGAAAGAAACTTTGCCCTACTTTTGGAAAAATGTATGATGGTAACAGTGACTCTATCCATCTGCAAAAAAGATACTTAAAAAAACTTTGAATGGAAAATACATTCTTTGGTAATTAAAACATCAAAATGCTCTTGCAAACAAATTATGCCTTAAAATGTTCCTCTGCACTGAAAATCCAAGCTCCAAGGAAGGAAAGCCGGAAGAAATACATTATGCTAATAGGTCTCTTGGCTGTAACACACGTCCCATTGGACATGCAAGACTTAAAACTTTATGACTGTAACATTCGGAAAGCCTGTGAAAATCCAGTTCCATTTGCATTCCATATTGTCTAACAAAGGTGGTACCAGAGTAATTTGCTCATTACAACGGCAGTTAAGAAACCAGACCAGTGACTCTATGGTATTACTGGGTTCAAGTACGGGGAAGGACACCTCTGTTGTACCTTTAAAATGTGGAACAAAAGCTTTCCTTTAGTTAAGTAAATCAAAACTATAAAAAATGGATGAATTTCAAAACAAATTATGAGTTAACCTCAATCGGTTTAGACAAGCGTCTGCTAAAGATAAAGAATATGATTTGTGACTGTTGATAGCCCACATCACAGTGTCACAAAGAAGATTTCGTAATAGCCCAGTATTCCTTATTTTTTCAGTTACAAAAATCTAAACAGTTCGGGTAAAAGCATTAGGGCTGGCTTAGATATCCATCTAACACAGCAGCAACAGCCAAGCAATAACAGAGTAACTGAACAAGTATTGATGCATCCCTAAAGGGGATAATAGTGACTCAGATATGTCTATATGACAACAAGAGATGGTCCTCAGATATTTAACCCCAGCAAAAAGGATAAACTGTTGATAGATGAGATTCTCAGACATTACAAAGTAAAGAAAATAGTTTATGTCAAGAGGCAAATGCACAGATGCATATCAGGGCCACAAATTTAAAAAGGTGATATAGATTTCAAGAAAAAAGTCGAAATGATTTCCAGAGTAAAGTCAGATTTTGACAATAAAGTCAAAATCAATGAAGTCTAAATGATTTTGAGAAAAAAGTCAATAATTTCAAGAATACAGTTGTAATTTTAACAACATAAATATCAACATGAAGGACATTAAGAGAATGGGTGAAGTTATACTTCAGTAATGCCTTCACAAACAAAAAAACTTAACCTGATTATCATTAGGATTATAATGTTGAAAAGCAAAGGTGTATTTAGAAGAAAGAACCACATGGACTTGGAGGACATTGCCAATTTTGTAGGGAAATCACAGGCAGTGATCATCTACAAGGTTCTGGAGAGGAATTTATTAGGTGTAGGAGTAAGAAAGCAGGAGTAAAATATGGCCAGGGTCACATTTTCATTTTACTGAGTGACCACAACACAAACCAGGCTAACAGATTACCAGCAGCTATGCTCCCACAACAGAATCTACATGTGACATTTACTATAGGTCTACACATAAAGTTAGGTCTACATTTATTAGTTTAATAACCTTACCTGTGTGGACTGTTGCTACATGTAACATAGGTCAACACATAAAATTAGAGTAAGCTTATTAAACTAATAAATGTACACCTGTATTCTGTATGGACTGATGCTACATACCAGCCTGAAAGCGATTCTGTCAGCGCAACTCTTCTGACAGCCCGCCTTGTAACATTTCGAGTTTATTCTCGAAATCATCTCGACTTTATTCCAGAAATCTATACACCAGTATTTGTAGATATTTTTAATCAGTGGTCCTAATACACTTCCGTACAAATGACATTTACACATTACCAGCACATACTCACTCAGAACTGCACTAATGAGCATGATGACTCTGAATCATGTCATACAGTAAACAGTCATAGAATAAAGCATAATGCCACACCTCTTTGTCATGGTCTATTATGGTTTTTAAGCAAAACATGTAAAGATAAGTTAAAACAAGGTTTGTGTAATAAGCACTATAGTTAGACTTACCAATACTCAGGTAGTATTGGTAAGTCTGTGAGCCCCAAGACATTTCATTTCAGGCTGTTTCTCTTCCAGCAGCTATAAATACTACCTATAGACATACTCCTGAATGTTAGATCTTTGCAGCTTTAAGCCTGGAAATTTCCAGAGTCTGTCAACACACTGAGCAACATTTGGGTCAAACATGAAGGTCACTTGAATTGTGACATCCTTACTTTCTTCACACAGGTTTAGCTTGGACAGGTTGCGGCTACTCATGCCCTCATATCCCTCTTCATAGAAAGATCCGGTCTCCCTTTCTTCGTATGTGCTGTGGTACATGACTTTGTTGTCCATTGTTGTACCGTGTCCTGGAAAGAGCAGGCCACAACATTATGTGAAAACCTTTGCAACATATCTCACCGCTTCACGTGTGATCCAGTAAATATTAACTGAAACAGCTCATCTTTAACTAAGAAATTGTGAGAAAAAACCACCAATCCTAATACTCAAATCAATCTATATCTTACGTAAACCCATGCCTCAGGTCCTGTACCTCCTGCTACCCAATATTAGCATTGTCCCATAAGACACACATTTCTTTACCTAGTAAGTCATGACAATATATGAAATTCACAATTGTTAATAATAATGGAATTGTCTAGCATCCCCAAAGAAATCTGCTATTCTCATTTAAATATGTGTTCTGAATTTTGAAAATTTGGCAGATTTATTTCCACATCTGTTACGCTATACATCTTTAATTAATCATATAAACATTAATCAGAGAAAACAAAACACGGAAATTGAATTCCAGTTTAGTTATAAAAGAGTTGGCGATTGCAGTACAATTCTGAAATAACTGAATTCCTGGGAACTATCTGTTCCTACGAATTGGCTTTTTGTGAACTGGGGCCAAAATTAGGATTTCATAATTTAAGTTCATAGATGACTTTTCCTTATTCCACGAGAGCTAGCAACGGGGATGAAGAGTATGCAACAAAAAAACTAGCAAGAGTATAACGTTGTTATGTGTAACCCTCTAGTTACTTAGAGGGGTCTGAGTAATTAAGACTGTAGAAAGCCTGTTTGTTCAAGTCTGAATCGTGGGTTACATTATGCGAAAAATCAAGCTTTTTGACACCGACGAGAATGTGGTGCGCATCAACGTTTCGTCGTGCTGCCATCTAGTGCCATAAATCAGCCCAGAGTCTGCAGGGACCACGCCGACCATAGAGCCTGACAGCCGGGCACCTGTTAAGAGAGGCGTCCCGCACTCCACCAGGGACACAAGCTGACTTCTGCCAGCCGCTGGGTCATCAACCGCATTTCGAGTCCGGCTATAGGGAACACGTCCCCCTTCGCCGAACCGCTTTAACGCGCGGCCCGGCGATTATCAATCGGTCGCCTGGGGGAGGCGTAGGAAATAAAGCCAACTTAATGGCGAGGGCAGATCTGTCACTTCCAGTGCAAACTTCGGTCTGACGCAGAAAGGGAGACTGCGACTGACTCAAAACCACACGGTTTTCACGGGAGAGCACGAAGCTGGAAGGCATTTTTTATTAAGCATCTTTCTTTTTTTTTGTGGAAGACTGTTTTAGCCTCTCTTGATCGTGATGGATTTAATGAGATATTACATAGGCGTTATTTTACCCAAACTGATTATTCCACGGGATGCACGTAGTAAATCATCAACAAAAGATGCTGGTGTAAACGCCTGCCAGGCGTATTCCGGTTGTTCCTTCACGTCGTGTGTCGTTTTCTCGAGAACGAAGATTCATGAGATTGTCTGGTACAAGGGAGATAACACCGAGTCTACCCCCCTGTGGGGACCGCTCAACAATAACCCAGAATTTCACAAGATGACGGGTGTGCAAAGTCATTAAAAAGCACTCAATCTGTTCTTTTCATTACTCAGTGGGTTAGCTTTTCTGGTCCAGTACACACTGCTATTAGCACACTAGGCTGCTAGGAGACCTGGGATCACTACACATCATTGCTACCCCGCATAGGACTCAGAGAAACACGCCACTACAAGAAGGGAATTCGGCTTTCTTTCCCATGCTTGTCCATATTGAAGAGGGCCTCCGTCAGCTTCCTGGCAAATTGCTTTTTCCTTTAAATTGAAGGCCACCATTCCCCCAGTCAAATACACGGCAGCACATTTTGATAGCTTTGGTTCTCGGGTTCCTGATCCCGCCAGGTTCGTTCCTCTAGTTAAAAGAGACGGTGCTGACGCGTTCCTCATTAACACACGGACCCCTGTAGCCAGACACCCATAACGGCACTTCTCACTGGGCTTATAGTGACATTTGGAGATTGGGGTGGACGTTTAGCAGCTGTTATCTTTTCGAAAAACCACCGAAAAGAACGCGAAATACCTTACTGCCTACATCCGCACAGTGGCAGAAAGACACATATGATGTACATGCAGAGATATGTAGATCTCAGCTGTGTGTGGTCTCAGGTGGCGTCTCTGCCCATGAACACCAAAACAATCCACACAATCTCTATTTGACCATGCAACGCAATTCCTATTTCAGGAATTAACTCCAGTCGCCTATTTACACGGGGGACGAATGCATGGTTATTTACATGCTTTTTTTTGGTGCAGATCTAAAATGAACAATAGACAGTGTAACTCATATATGTAACTGGCTTTAATAACACTAACTTTCAATTAAAAATCTTAAATGCTCCATACTAGCCATGCGATCTACCGGGAAACTGTACAGTTTCCTGGCAGTAATGCTGAGGAATGTAAATTAATCTAAAAGATGAGCTCTTTTAAACCTCTACCAATAAATGAGTGCGTAACGATTTAGAAATAATCAACGATATATTATCAGGAAAGAAAAAAAAAAACGCATAATAAGAAAAACACCAATTTTTATCCATTTTGTTCAAACTAATAGCTTAGGTGAAGAAAATTACAGTGTAACGGGCTACACACATTATATTGATTTAAAGAATAAGTTAACAGACACTTTGAAACACAGCCTCCCACTTACCTTGTCAATTATAAATGAAAGAAATGAAGGAGCGCTGCCTTCAGATATTAGTACTTCATGTTTCCCTGGTCATGCAATGAGAACTCTTAATTACGATGTATGTCATGTAAATAATGTGCTCCCCTTCAGTGCGAGTCTTTACTGAATTTCATCTCATCTGCAAATCTTCGCGGTAAAATAACAAATAATAATCTTGCAGCTATCACCAAACCACCGCTTGTGGAAAGTTGCGCTCCACGGTCAGTTGGAAAAGCTCATTCAGCCTAAAGTTACCAAATCTATAGTTCATGTAGTCGGGATCACACGCCCTATATGCTTGCGAAGTATATTCTCATTAGGTAAATATGCGTCTCATTGTACAGGACCTAGTTTCTCTCTTTAAGCACTAAAGGCGATGTCCAATAAAATTGTACATTATCAACTTAAAAGGAGTTAAAAGGAGTTATTTCTTTTTTTGCCAAACGCGCCCTCTCGTGGAAATGAAACTTCATCTGTCGTTTAATGACAACTTCATTTTATAGCTTCGTTTTTTTCCCACGCTGGATCGTGTGCGGCTACCTGAGCAACAGCAAGGAGCGTCGATGCAAGTTTCAGATGTGCAAGAGTCACATGCGAATTCCTTTGCTCAAGACCTGAGAAGTCAAGTCGCTGCAGCCACGTTTTGAGCTTGACTTTCACACAGTATTGTTAATCACTCCTGTTTATTTGTCCATCTGTCTCCTCACGCACATGGGAAAGTGACTCAGCATTTTGTTGCAGGTGATATGCATTTTTAAGTTTGGACACAGACTATTATCTTGATCTGGGAAATAATGATAAAGAACCTCTTAAACTCTTAAACGCCAAGCTGGTGCAATATACATATTTAAATTACGAAACCGAGCAGTGATTTTTGTCATAGAAGCCTGAATAGTACTTGCCAACACACAAAAGTGACATCTGGCATCAGCAGTTTTAAAGTTTTTAAAGGCACAATGATTCAAGTGACAATGAACCTTTATCAAAGGGCTTGCCATTCTAAAACAGTGAAGACACTCCTGTATAGCTTAATCTGCAATCGCACTGAAATCATCACAAATACCAGTCTCTGTGTCTAATAATAAATGTTTTCAGGTGGATTTATTAATAGCATTCTCAGAATTCTGTAGATTATGTCATTACTTTCCTATTAATAGCAACATTTAACAGATTTACTATCTGTTGTATAGAACAAATACCAGAGGCGTAGGTTTGGCTTGAAAGTTGGTAGAAAACCAAAACTGTCGCTCCAGTCAATCACGCGTAAAATCTGATAGGGATCATTTCAGCTTTTCTGAAAGTTAGTCGGGATATACCTGAATTTAAATGTACGCCTATGATTGCTACACATAGTGTACCCATCGGGCAGATATTCCGCATAAGTCATTTGTGTCTACTGTTCAGATTTGTCAGTAGGAATGCACATTATTATAAGGGGAGCTTTCAAGACTCTATAGATGAAAAGTTATGTTCTAGCTACTTTCATTACTTGCAGAAAGATTCCAAATTTCAAAACAGTCATTTAGACGAAGCAATTACTTGTAAAATAATCAGCAGCTAATCTGCAGTTTTTATTTTGTCATAATTTTCTTTTCACACATAACTGTCTTTAAGGGGCTTTTTGTGAAAATTTTGAAATGCATCTCTATTCAAAGCTGCTGGTTTCCGACGATGCCAGCAGAGGGTCCAGTTGTTTAAACAGATAAAATTATAAAGATTTTATTTTTTAAGCACCATTTTAGAATCTTATTATATTTAGAAATTCGGTAGGATTAATTGTGAGCGGTCATTTTAGTTTGGCTACCTTCGGATTAATATAACTGTCCTGGCAGTTTCATTTCATTCATATTTTTAAGTAAAGACATTTTTATGATCGTATCGTATTTATAGTCCAGTGTCAGTGCCATATTTTAAGTCAATTTAATTCTATTTTATTTATTTGCCTCCATCGAAATGAAAACTTGTATTGCCATTTTGATTCTCTGCGGAATGCGTCGCTCCTCCTCATCCTCCTCCTCCTCCTCCTCCAGGTGTGTACAAGGAAGTGCGATCATCTACACAGAAGAGAAGAAACACAGGTAAGAAGACAGCAACAAAATCCAAGTGCCTGGATTTTGAATTATACGTGCTAGATATATCTGCTAGCATGAAACCAGTTTGGATTAAGCCGGTACTTAAACAGGGAGAGTAAGAAGCCGCAAAATTTGCTTTTTAAAAATATTGCCTCTCCTGCTGTGTATTTGTGATTAGCTAAACAGGGAGCGTTATATCTGCCACGAATACATCACGATTACTTAACACCTTCGTTACTTTAGCTTACTTCAGTCGCGCTTTGTGTGCGTTTCGCTATGTTGTTTCATTTAGTTTGCAATACAACTTTGTATCATCCGACCTACTTCTGTTATTATTTATTGTTGAGTTATTATTTTTACAGTTTTAGTCCCACAATTAGCCCGCTTCCGGGCGAATGCTGTACTGAAAACGGCGTTAGGAGTAAAATTAATTACAGGGTAATATTTAACAGACATTTGAACGCGTTGTTTCATTTTAAAGTGAAATGAAATGGGCTATATGCAATAATGTGAAATCACCATACGGTGGTGCATTGGTATCAGTGCTGTGATTTTATGTAATGTGCTTCATATAGGATGAGAAAATAGTTTCGGCAATATCTTGCATTAAAAGTTGTCGCTAAATGAATCAGACGCCGTCACAAATTTTTATTACTACTGTATTGCTATTAATTACGGGGTTTGGCCCTGAATCAAATATGACGTGACATAATGGCAGCAGTGGCGTCCTTATTAAGAGGTACCTTATGGAATGACATTTGTCTAAATGTGATTTCCATTCGTACCAGGACTTGATTAATTGGTCCCTCATTCCATGTTTTTTTTTTTTTTTAATTGTGGTTTAAATGAGTTCGGAGCACGTTTGCCAATGTGAATTATGTTAAAAATTCCTTTATTCATAGTTTTATTATCAAAGCGAATTTGTTTGCATTGAGACAAATGAATACTGAAATGTGAAATGTAATAATAGCAATGTTTATCTTTTTGTGGAGATTGTTGTAGCTGAACTTTTAACAAGAGATTACAGAACACTATATAGTGTAAGTGTTTGGGCTACTGAGAAAACCTTTGACCTATAAGGACATAAATAAGAAGGCTTATTCCAAAGGAGGTGAAACAAAGAGAAAATGCTCCAATGGGAAGACCCAGCTAAATCATTGTTTAGCAGCTCACCTTCATGGTGACCCCAGATATAAAATTAAAATAAGCTTAAATTAATTTTGAAATTTAGGATGGCCCTGACGTCATGAGAAATGATAATATGTAGCTTTCTTGCTAGTAAATGTACTCACTAAATGTTCCATATTATTTTTATTGACAAAAGAGTAGTTAGATATCACACAACACTGGAAGTAGCAGATCCCTGGAAGAAGAACGAATGTTTCACATAAACTGATAATGCAGTACGCTAATACCCCTTTCATTTTCCTAAGTGACCATAGATACCTGGCATAACCATCACGAATAACTGCTGAAACTTACCAGCAGAAATAGCAGGGGAGTTCTGGGTAAACACAATAACAAAATAGACTAGGTTATGTTTCTCAAGTCCAAGTCACAACTTGTAAGTGAATAAAGTAAGGCTGGGCTCAGTAGGTGCCCAACACTGCCAAAGTTGTGGGTTCAAATCCCACCACCGCTCAGTGGGTCTGGAATTTGCACCGACTCCTCATGTTATGTGAATTTTCTCCAGGTTTCCTTACAGTCCAAAGACGTGCAGACATTTGAAGTCTCTAGATTGCCTGTACAGTGTGTGAAATTGTGTACATGTACGTCCTGCGATGGACTGGTATCCTGTCCAGTGTGTTTACTGGGCTAGTCTCCAGGCTCCTCTAAAGTCCTGACTAGGATAAGTGGTTAGGCAATGGATGGAAAAAGCAAGTCCACTTGAGGATTCAATGACATCATCAGTCTCGAAATAAGACTGCAGTGCTTCTACATTGGCATTTTTAATAAAGATGACTTTGTGCTGGAAATATCATTTGAAATTTAATTTGTAAAAAAATAACTGGTTCAGATGTGTCAGTCATTCCTGCTTGAGTTTTCAGCATTTGCCAAGCAAGAGTACCGTGCTGTCATAAGAACGGCCTTAAGTAAATTAGCTGTTGCCCTGAAGTCATTACATAAAAAGCTTTGCATGTGAAGCTACTAGAAGAAATAATTCAATAATAATTTAAGCACTAGGTCTACATATTACTTGTCATAACATCAACTTCATATCTTCTCACATAATGTCCGGCTTTAAACCTACAGATTTATTTTCAGTATAGCTAACCCAGGTTGCCATAACATAAGACCAGAACTTCCTCCATCGGAATCTCCCTGAGATACACTGTTTGGAAAAGAACGGTCATGTTAGGGTTGTTACTTATGAGAAGGAAGACCTTTTCTTTACCGATACCTCATGCTCAGTTATGCGAGAGCTTTTTCATACTTGTACAGCAGTCAAACTTTATTATATCAGGAAATTGGAGTTTAATATCCAATTGAAAGGTTGTTATTACATTTAAAGATTAAAAAATCAAAATAATCTATCTGGCTTGCTTCTCATCTTCAGGAAATATCACAGAGTAGTTTTGAGGACTATCACTTCATCGATGTGAGGCTTCGGTTCGGGCAGCAAGCAAATCCATGTGAAATTTATGGGAGGAAGGATCAGGGTGCTGATTGGGGGAGGATTTTGACAAAGTGTGGAGGTGAAGTGAAGATCGGAGTGAGCCGTTTCTGTTCTGGCACTGTGGAAAAGACACCGGGACTCATAGTGGGTACGGAGTTTGGGTGCGACGGGCTTTGGCTGGGGTGCAGAAGTCATTTACTCTCAGTGGCTCCTTTTCTGGGTGCTCCTACATAGTACCAGGTTGGTCCTGCATTTTCCTCCAGAAGCACTTGAAGGGTTGACAAGTTCAGAGATGACATTTAGCACACCATTGTGGTAGTGTGATGTCATTTATACACTTCTGGCCTTCCTGTTCATCTCATCCAACCTCTTTCATTAACATGGATTTTTTAACACCAGAACTGCTGATGACTGGATTTTGTTTGTTTATTGTACCTTTTTCTATAAACTGTAGACACTGTCAAAAGATGGATGGATAGACAGACTGACTGACTGACTTACCCCAATCCCACAGTCACTCATTTCTTTAATAACTTTCATTATTCCAGTTTCTTCGGCTTCATTAATACCAGTTTTCAGGATACAAACTTGTGTGACACCTTTAAAGGTACTGGGTGCCTCTCTTTGACATTTCAGCACCTGTCCCTGCAAAAGTCTCTTTCATGGTCCTGTTTAGCTTACATAGCTTTGCCTTTCTAATGTTTAACCACACTGCAGCTGAATCGCTTGATCCTGTCAGCACGCTATATGCATTCAGTTGAAGCCACATGGTTCAGTGTTTCAGAGGAGTGGGCCTTTTGTATAGCTAAGGAGGTACACCTACTAAAGCGACCGCTGAGTGTATAACATTGAACATTGACCGCAGGTGAATGACAGGGGCTAACCACCTATTGTTGCCCCCACTCTGGCATATCCATACTGACCAGAGTTGTATTTACATATCATTATAAATAGTTATTATGTAATATTGAAATTTTTTTCTCATTGTTCACAAAAGGCAAAGCACTCCTTGTTGACAGACTTGCACATTATGCTGAATAGAAACCTCTCCATGTGACTCTTAGACAAGCGTGTTTGCAAAGCCCTTTTCTAGGGTTTCTGCTTATGGTGTTATTATGGTATAGTATCTGATACTAAATATGACATTTGTGGCAATATAGCCAGACCTGATAGGTGAAGAGTAACATCCCCTAATGCCAGTAGGTGAAGTCATAATCACTCAGACGATGCATCGCAGACAAAGTAATTTCCTCTTCTGAATTCAATGGGGATGACATGTTTGTTTATTTATTTGAACCCTGTTTAAGATGCGATGCTAAGACGCAACAGCTAATCACAGAATTTTGTTATTAGCAAGTCCAGGTCGAACATTTAGGTTTTCAAAGAAAAATCAGTACACTGAATTAAATTTTGAACACCAGTAAATGTTTTAATGAGGTGACGTCACAGAATTTATACTCTGCTGGATGACCGGCTGGTATTTTATTCAGTGGGTAGCTCAAGGTGAGGGCTTAGTTGTGTTAAATGCCAGTTTGATTAAACCAATCACTTGGAAACATCATTTTGTAGGCCCTATTGGTTCCTGCTTCTCTGTCATATGTAAAATGCAGCAGGTAATGTTTTCACAGCTCCCTCAATTACACAGGCTGTCCGCCATGACGGATGGCAGCAGGAGAGTTTCCTGTTGGACAGTGGAGGAGGTGTACAGATGGGTCCAACAGCATTGCTCCTCTGGACAAGCTGCCTTTCTGATGGCGATCAGCCAGCACTCTATTTCAGGTGCGTTTCCCACAGCGCTGAGAGCTTAACCTGCCCACCCCCCACTCGTATTGTCGATTCCTCCATTATATTTTTTATTCAATGCAAAAACTAAGAAAGGGACCGGTTTCCTTGGGAATGCTACTGAAGCAAAGCAGCAAGGCCTTCACATAATATTGCCTTTTTGATTAGATACTGAAAATATCTTTTACCTTTTCTGTATTCAGCATGTAATTCCTCATAGACATGGACTTCATTAGACCCTCACACAATGACATTTTATATGCCATTTCTGTGAGTAGTTGATTTATGATTATGGTATTTATACCATTCATATAGGGCTCTGCTGCAGGTTTGATTTGGTGGCCAAAAACGCAGACTAAAACTTTCAAACTAATTGTTTTTTTTTTTTTTTTGTTTTGTTTTTTTTTTGAAAATGGGATTTTTTTCATCTATTCTCCTTTCCACTGCTTATCCTGCGCTGGGTCACTGGGGGGCCTGGAGCCTATCTGAGGCAGATTAGGGCACAAGGCTGGTCGTACAACCAGGACAGGGTAGTAGTACATCACACGGCACATACATGCATAAAATCGTGCATCGCAAGCAATTTAGAGTGGCTTATTAGAATATCTGCATGTGTTTGGACTGCGGGAGGAAATGACTACTTAGAGGAAACTGGTGTTAAACAGTTTCAACATGCAGACTCCACAGACACATTGCGGTAGTGGGACTTGAAACCATAGCCTTGAAGGCATGTGGCAACAGTGCTCTCCAATAAGGAGCTGTGTAATTCCACATTCGATTTCTTTCCCCTAAACATTTATTTAGCCTTGGCTTTACACTACTTAACCATTGTAATTACACATTTACAGATTAGTCCAACACTAACACTGCATTTTAACTTAAGCTAATTTGATTCCTGGTTGACTAGTTTATTTGCAGGCTTATTAGCTGACAATCAAGTGCCTGATTGAACTCATTAACGTTGCTCCACAGGCCGTGCCTTACTGAGGATGAGTGAGTCCCAGCTAAAGAGGATGGGCATTGAGCCTAAGCAGCAGCAGGAGATCTTGCAGGATGTCTTGATCTTGAAGGTTCAGGAGGAGCTGGAAAACCTCAACGATATCATCTCAGGTGACCAATGCAACCTGGTCAAGGAAACTAGAGTATATGAGAGTTCTTTCACGGACAGGCAGGGGTTGAGATGATTAACGGACCAGCCACGTAACTGATACACTGAAGTTTGAAATCCCGTAAGTGGGCTGCTGTTGTACCTTTTGTTGGTGGTGCATTATGGAAAACTGGACTTGACCATGAGAGGCATCCTTGTACACCAAGTCCAGAAAGTTCTACCCAAATTCCAGAAAATATTTTTATGGCAACAATAAAAGAAGAGTGAATGATTTTAATTTGGTAATGCATAAGTGATTAAGTACTTGAGTGATATTGGAGTGATAGATTTAAGTAGTTATATGGCATGATGCAGATAAACACAAATGAACGGCTGCCTGCATAATGGTTGTTTTCCATTGAATGGGGGCCTTCGGGTGCCGGCATGGCAGGCTGCCTCCATCTACCTTCTTTCTGTCTAAAGATATGCTGTTTTCCCTTTCCTAGAGTGTTTCTCCCCGTGACAAGAGGTCAGAAATGTGCACGCGTGTTGCCTCATGTCAAGGGACAGAAAACCGTGCATTTTTGGCACCATGGACCTCAGGAATGACATCAGACTGGTTTGGACTCAGCTCCGTGGAAATTTACTCGCGCTGTCAATTTACAGCCTCTGCAGCTCCTGTTGCCATATTTATTTTTTAATTATGTAATGTCTAGTTCCTTGTCCAGCTGCCACCAGAAGATGACACCTCAGTGTACTTAATACTGTCTACCCATAATTCACGACTGTCTACCCAGAATTCACTACTGTCTACCCAGAATTCACTTAAAGCACTGGAGGCCTGCTGTAACACCTAGTGTGAGGGCAAAGGAATTAGTGCAGGCATTCTCTCACAGTTGGTGATGGATGCAGTTTAGGTAACAGCCATACACTGTTAGTGCCTAGTAAGCAGTTCAGCTCAAGAGTATGAGGAGAAATCATTTCACGAGTTATTTTTTCCCATACACTAAACAGCCCTAAAAACAGTTAATGCCGTTTTGTTTAATACTGTATTTTTAGACAAATACTGGCAGCAGTTAGTACACAAACTGGTTTAGTTAGCTTCTTTGTTATTTTTACAGCCTGTATTCACCCTCTGTGTCACGAACGTTTTTCGGGTGGGTTAGGTGCTATGGTAACCATTTTCTAGCGATTGTAATTAATCCATATATATCTAGTGGCTGTATGTTTCTTTTTTTATATACATTTGTCTTTTTTGATGCATCCTTTAATATTTCATGTAACTCATTGACTGAATTGATGTGAAAACTTGGTTGATCAAATGCGACTTGAATTTAAAAGTATTACTGCTTCTCCACTTCTGCCGAAATATTGCTTGGTATTTTGTTATTTGCAGAATAATCGGTGAAGCTGCCAAGATTAATTCCCGTGTCTTTCAGCAAAAAAAAAATAAAAAAATTCACACGTAGAGTTGCTATCGGATCGGGTTTTCTCAGTAGCGTTTCACCTGTTGTATTTCAGAAATGAAAGAGTGCTGCTACGATTGTGTGCCAAGCCAGTTCAGTACAGGAAAGGGGAGATGGCAGGATTTGTAAGGATTGTACGGATGCACAACAGAGAACGTTTTCTCCAGCATGTCAGCTCCCTCCCAAAGTACCAAAACAAGCTATATGCCAGATCGGTGCTGTTTACATTTTCACACCTTCTGTGGACTTAAGTAAGTGCTGAGCCTGTAGCTACAGAGTTCCATTGGGGTGGGGTAGGGTGGGGGGGGAGCAAATTAGACAGTATGATTAATATCGTTCTTCAGAGATGCATGGCATTTGATTTCCTCCTTTCAGGGCAACAGTGCATCAGGAAAGAGCTGACTCACATTAAATGTAAATATACCTCAGGGACAGCCACTTAATCATGGCTGACAGAAGGAGGGCCACTGAATACTCCGAGGGTTAGCAAATCCTTCCTCTAAACCTGAAGCGATGGAACTTGGAAACAACTAAATAGATCTTTACTTATTTTAATAATCTTCTCAAACATTAATCTGGATTTTTACTATTTTACTGTAGTTTAAGAGAAGAGGCTTTGATCTAAAACAAATTGCGTTCTGCCTCTGTATCAGTTGGATATTTTACTTAATGGTCTTCTTAATGGATGTCGCCACTCTAATCTTGAACCTCCTGGTTATTTTGCCTACGGGTGACCGTAAGCTGCCTGTCTCAAACGATTTCCCACCAAAATCCCTGCAGAATTTGTCATATGCAGAGTGAGGATATGAAAACTCACAGCCATTGTAGGTCTTGCCCACTAGCTCATAGATGCACTAGGGGGTTGTATTTTTAACTGTGTTGGTGTGAAATGAAACATACGGACAGTCCGATCACACCACGTTGTAACTTCCCCTACCTAATAATGCTTCAGTTGGTTATTCAATGGATGTCTCTTCCTCAATGTCTCCTAAAGCAGTAATGAAGGGTGAGAGACCTCAATTTTCTGTCACATAAGAACATGTGCTCAAGCAAATTTGCCAGTGTGCGCAATTCTGCCTTCCGTAAAAGTGGTGGATTCCATCAACACTATTGTTTCAGGGAAATGGCAGGGACAGATGGTGCAAGCAAGACATTTAGGTACCGCAGCCCCCGTGAGTACTGTAAGAGCCTCATCAAGGTCTGCCGTTCGTGAGGCCAACAACGGAAGGACCCAGAATAATTGCTGCTGCCATCTATAGAAACAGCCGGTCTGTTCACACCTGGGACACGACATGGGTAGTTAACCTAGATAGAACACGGCCTAGCAGATGGACATCAGTGTGCCTCTGGTTTAAATTATGAGGGCAAATTATTCTGTGAATCACTATCATACCGTTCCATTGCCAATTAAAAGCACTACAGGCAGGATTTTATTAGATGGCTTCTGCATTATCCTAGCCTAATATTTCCTTTCATAGGTTGATCTATAATGGTTAACTGGAGAACTAAGAAAGTATAAAATATCGACTGCCTAAAATTTGAAATTTTTGCAGTAAATCAGATACTATTTAAAGGATACGCATTTCGGATTAGCACAGTAACCCCTCTTATTAAAACCACTTTTATATGGTAATGTATGTACGTACTTATGCAGATAAAAAGCTTGCTGAAGATGTATATATATAACAAGGTCAAATTGCTTGCTTGCAAATTATGTCGTATTTAATTTTATGCCACCCAAAGTGTCTTTATGTGGTGAAGGTACAGTATCCTTGAATGTCTTGGAATAAGAGGTTAATAGAATGTTCCTACGAGAAGGTTTAGATCTCTTTAGAATTTACCCTGAACAGCTATTTGAAAAATATGAATTTTCTGACCAGGAGGAATGATGGGTGTAACACCATGTCAAGATGAAGTGACACATAAGTTATATGGAGCCAGTGATTTGTGATGTTACAGGCTAAATATTAGTTTTGTTAGTCACTTTAAAAAAATATTTTTCTGCCTTTGTGTTTCTCCGTGTTTTAGTTATATTTGCTGCATTTATAAAGGAGGCTATTTAGTTGAAAGTAGACTCATATGCATTATTATACAGGTCTCGGGACTGAACTGGCCTCATTCCAGTAGTCTTTCTCTGGGTTTATTTCTCCAAGTAAAAACTTGCGCAATTTTTTCCATATAATATTGGTGCTGCAATAACTGCATTTTACAGTCCAAGTGCAGGAGCTGTTATTTTAGCTCTGATTGCATAAGGATTTCCAAGGTGCTGCTGTTCCTCTGATGGATCACATGACTGCATGCTATTAAATGCACGAAGGAGGTTTACTAGGAGTCCTGAGATGAGAGTAGCCTTGGAACGTCAGCGAACCACATGATCTCGGTGTGGGCCGTCATCTACCCTTCTTCAGAGTGACATGTCAGGTCCTCTGTACCCCAATTCAAGACTGTTTGTCACTTCTCGGATTGTGCCACAGGCGTCCCCTGATGAGACACCACAGATCCCAGGTCTGGCACTACAGAATTAATTCAGGAGGCAAAGCTTTCAAAGTTCTGAGAGATCCAAAAGCAACATCCAGTCAGAGGATTGGCTTTAACTCCAACAATTCAACTGACGGTGAGGCCGCGTGCAGCTTTGGTAAATCTGACACTTTCGCTCGCGCTACGGCAGGGTCCCTCCCGTCTTCTGCCGACAGCACATCCAATGCTGCGGCGGCCCGTTTGTCACTGTCCTCTAATTTATTCATAGCTGCAACTGCAAGAAAAGGATCGATACGTTCTGACAGAGAAATGAGTAAGTGTGAGAGGCATGCCATACATCCATCTTTGGATAGGAAAGAGTAAACGGTGGAAACAGCCCAGGAAGTGATATTGAGTTTGAACAGGCCATGCCAAGAAGCTGCTTTATTTCACGTACAATGGCTTGGCGTGTCATCTTAACCTTTTCTCGTCCAGACTGGGCTGTGGCTGCGAGAGAACACAGACGCATTTTTCTATTCGCCTCTCCCTGCCCAAAGCATCTGGTTTCACACGCATTCCTGGAGAAAAAAAGAATAGCGAACGAGGAAAACCTTGCAAGGGATTTTTAAATTAGGTGTCGATTGCGTTTGATCTCGTTCTGTCTGTAAATTGGTGAAGAATTGCAGATTTTCAATTGTGCTCCAATTCTAGAATTTACAGAAGAGCCGTAACATTTCTGAATAAGTCAAATGCATCACCCCTTTCATCTATGCTCACTGCCACTCCAGATAACATGAGTCCCAATCTTACCTCTTTCAATTCATCAGTTATTTTGGTATAAGTTCGTTTGTGATATCTATGACACTCCTACTAATAACTTTCAAGTGCCGTAGCAAACTGGTGCTGAAATCTTTCATATCATGTTGTAAAGTCATTTAATTTTTAAATGGAAGCTATGTGCAATTACCTGATATGAATAAACAGACGTGTGCATCAGAAGTAAATGATGTGTTTATTGACAGATGGACACAAAAACCCGTACGACTGTGTTGTTTGGAGAGCTACCGCTATTGTCTTTAACTCGTCCATATCCAGATGTTCAGCTGGAGCCTAACGGTCAGAGTGATGCTTGCTTTTCCCCATTGGTCACCATCCAGAGAGGTGAGGCCGCCGTGCTGGTCACACAGGAGCACACGTCAGCTGCATGTTGGGCACGCATGTCAGGATGACGTGAAGACGACCACCCCTTCCCCGTCATCCTCTTCTGAGTCATCTGTTCCCTAGTCTTCCTCCGTAAATATTTGATGGTTGTATGGGGCTGATTTGAATAACCTCCATCGAAGGATTCATTAACTGTCTGAACGTGTCCTCGGTAAACTCTCCCAGTGTACGAACTGATTGCTGAGGTAGCAGGTGACAGGAGATTAAGGACTGGACTTGAGATTGAAAGGCTGCTGGGGTTGCAGTAAGTGACAGGAGAAAGCAGACTTTGAAATCCATGATAGGTAGGATTAATGTGCACTGTCAATCAGTAACTGGTTTAGCACTCTTCCTATGGGTTACTGATTTGGTCTCATTGAGGTAATCCAGTTGGTGATTGACAGGACATGGTAATCCCATTGTGATTACATCATAACAGATGAGTGCTTTCATCTTGAGTATGACGCACAAAATTAAACCAGTCAGTGACTGACAGTGCATGGTAATCCCACACACTGTGAGGTTTGAAGCCTCATTTTCTCCATCGCTAGTTACAGTCGTGGGAAGGGAAATGTTGTATCCCACCCAAGTCCTACTGCCTTAGTAAATATACAGCCCGGAAGCCATAAACTGTGTATGATGCTTTGGCTAAAGGTTTACCCGTTTCATAGAAAACGTTTAAGGTCAGTTACCTGAGTTTTTTTTTTTTTTTTTTAACATACATGAAAAGAATCATCAGGCTATATCTGTGCATGATTGGACGTCTGTCATATGTAGTCGGAGCTGTATTTGCTTGTATTTTGATACGTGATGGCATTTTGCACAAAACTGGCAAATAGAATTCTCTAATCACAGTGACAATAAAGGCAGCCCATTCCGGTCCTCTGTCTATGTGCTGCTTGTTTTGTGTCAAACCAGCTAGCATCCCCAGCCTCCACAGGTCCTTAAGATACCTACGTTTTTCCCATGACTATGAAGCAACTTGATTTTGGTTCCAGGATTTCACTGAGGCTCTGCTTTCTGATGCCTGCTATTTCTGTATTTTAAGCCCCGTTTGCCGTGCCTGTGCCCAAGGCAGTGCCAGATACACCATTGCATTAAACGTGTCCCAGAATCCCCAGTGCTTACGTACGGAGTTCTTAGCCTTACACTTCTTCCTGGGTGCAGTTGTCTTGTTTAATCCTTCTCATGCATGGAGAAATACATTTTTTTTTATTGTAGCCAGTCCGACATCCAGGGTACATTTTTTTAATTCTTGTAATTTTTCTCCCCAGATTCTTCCCTAAATGGACACATGCCGTGTTTCCACAGCTGTGCAAAGTAAGATCCGGGACAAGCACTGCCAAATTAGACTGAATTTATTTGTATTTTTATTATAACCAGGAACCCAGATGAGGACATTTACCATATACAAATCAATGTCACATACTGAAATGCTAACAAAAGCAGTGCTCACGGGGATAGCCTGGTTAAAATAACACTATGTAAACTCACGGCTGATTAGTTACTATAACACTATTTGATCATGGCTTGCCATCTAAATTGTGTCTGATGAAAAGAGCAATAAAAATAAAATTGTGTGACTTGACTTGTGTGCTTTGAGCTGTACTCGTTTGCTTTTAACACTGACGTAGGTGCAACAATCTAAATAGAAAATCATAGGTTTATCGTGCCTTTATTCCGCTATGTAATCCAGCTTAAATGTAAACTATACACATACATGGGGGTGGGGTATCGAGTCACATTGTCTCGGATTGTACAGCATGTAGCACTGATGATAAATGTAGGTTTATGAGCACAGCTCTTCTGTGAGTTTCTCTTTACCGTTGTGTTTAAAAATTTGCATGCGGTACTGCAACAGGAACTTCATAATTGAAGATAATCAAAGAAGATGTAAGAATTATATCATATAGTATCGTTATATTATTATTTTTATTACCCTATCATTATCTAAAACAAAGCAAGCTGCGAACGTAAGCGTAGCACTGATTAAGGACTGTCCTCTTTCTGAATTCTAGGCTGAGAGCTGCCTTTTCCTGCGACTAAAATATTAGCTAATTTAAATTGGCTGACACAAATATTAATATACTTCAGCAACCAACTCGTGTGTGCCATTTACGTTGAGCAGTTTGGATCATATATACACACTGTATCAACAAACGTATTGGGACACCAGTTAATAGGGGGGTTCACATACTTTTGGACTTTTGTAATTAAGCCATGCTCATTGCTGAGACAGGTGTATAATTAATCACACATCCATGCAATCTCCAGCAACAAACACAGGTGGCAGAATGTGTCATACTGAAGAGATGAGTGACTCTCAACGTGTCACCATCATAAGATGCCACCTTCCCAACGAGTCACTATCAAATTTCTGCCTTACTTGACTGCAAGTGAAGTGATTGTGATGTGGAAACTTCTATAAACAACAAGAGTTCAGTTGTGATGTCATAGGCCACACAAACAGAAAGGGACCCGATGACCCAACATCAATACCCAACCTCATTGATGCTGTTATGACTGAATGGCAGCAAATCCCACCAACGATATTCAAACATCTAGCGTAAAGCCTTTCCCAAAGAGTGCAGGCAAAGGAAGACCAACTTCTTATTTATACCCTTGGTTTTGGAATGAGATATTGCACAGGCGGGTGTCCCAATACTTTTGTCCATATAGTGTATTTGATAACAAACTACCTCAAACCTATCAATGTTTCCATTGTTTTGGGGGAATGTACCATAGTTCCCTGGCATTAGGGATTGTGTCTTCAAAACCTGCAGTATCTAAACTAAATATTAGGTGTTATTAAACCAAAAGGATAATTTACCTTTACACATATAAATAAATACAGCTACCAACACATAAAGCTCTACAATAATTGCTGAGAATCATTACTCTAAACAATGCCCTGCAAAACATTCTTCTACAAGACTTTCATCGACTGTACATTGACACAGCTTCCTGCCAATCACAAATGTCAAAATGGCATGGCTGAAGGATGTTTTTGGCATTGATGTTTACTGACATCTGCAAGGACCAAAGCCTTCGACCAAGGAATGGCACAACCATCTCAGCTTGTCACTTCTGTTTACTTACTGTGAAACTACACCGAAATCGAAAATCTTTGTATGTGCTCTGTCACTTTAGTGAGTGGTACATAATTCATGCAGGGGTCAAAATATTTCTGTCATAGGCACACCAATAGGATTCCGTTAGCTGAAAATATGGTCAGGCAGTGGCACTATGTCAGGAAATAACAGTGGGAGCTTTACCTGCATCATTTCCCAGCTGAAGCATTGCTTACATAAATGGAAGGTGACTTGCGTTGCCGATGAGTCTTTTGCGTACTCTCATTCTCCATCGTGTTTGTACTCACCGGTCTTTGTGAGGGAGTCCAATACATGTGCCATTCTGATGCATGCTTTTCTGCTGATCATATACTGCGGACTCTGGTCATCGTTATGGCCCTTTCTCCTTAATGCACCTGTGGTACTCGTTATAGCATTTTCACTGCATTACCTCTCTGTTTTTAAACCTCAGGCGATGGTTTACGATTAGCCAATCGCAGGTCTCTTGCTGCAAAGGGAACACACCATAATAATCTTCCTTCAGCTTGCACAGGAATGCATAACAATTTAACAACACATAAAGTTAAGCAAGACTGTGCTTCTTTCTGGGTAATAGGAGGCTATATGCTATTATTTATTGAATCAAAGTCCACCTCAGGGTCAATATTCAATTTTTAATTGGGCGCATACAGCAGGCTCACTCAATGATTAAATCATCACAGGAAGCAAATCAAATTATTTGATGGGACATTCAGAAAAAAACCCTAGATGTCCCATAAGATGTGTCTCAAGTTAGTAGTCCTGATGATTAATGTGACCTAATTGGCAAGCCATCCATGCATTCACTTCCACTCCAGGTGAAAGCAGGAGTAAAAAAAAGAATTAATGATGGAAGGAGGCAATCAAACAAGACATTAGTATGTTTATTAACACGCAGAGCAGTACAACCTCTGTTGCACAATGTCTCCAGGTTAAAGAGCAGGTCTGTTGTTGAATAAATCCATTTGTCAAGACAAATGAGGTACACAACTCAGGTGCTGATAGGCAAGCTTCCAGCCAGGCCAAAGTATCATGCAGTTTATTACCGGGGTGAGGAAAATTAGTTTTCTCTGAAAATGCAGGCAAGGGCAATTTATTTTCCTGACATCAATGGACCTATGGCAGCTGATTTATCTGTGCTGTATAGGAACTGATTGTGGGAGGGCATTTGCAGGTGGCCGCAGTGGATTGTGGGAGAAGGCATTCTACGTCAGAGTTGCCTTGGTCCATTTGGTTGATGTACTTTATGGTAGCAGACCATTCTGGAATTTCGATAGAGAAATGCTCTTTTTTGTTAGCCTCGGATTGCACAGCATCTTTGTCAACTCCCATGAAACCTTCCTGTAGGCCTTTACGCCAGGTTAGAACGTGTCACGGGAACAAGTAATTCCTATGAAGGTTGAAACTCTGATGATTTTAGCTTGAATTTTTGTATGTCTCAGGAAGCTGGATTGTTACGTAAGTTTCTTTAGGGAGCGTTACTTATGTATATTTTACTTTAATTTAGCAGGTAAATTTAACCAAAATTTAACTAGGGAGAAGTCTTTTATAGGTTCCTTTGTGCCAGGAAACATGCAATAATTTTCTGCAGTGAGACTTTTTCTAGTCTTTAGATATTAAACTCAGTAGGCAATATTGGATTAAAGCAGTGTAATCCACGATAATAAGCATTGTCTGTAATTCCAAGTTTCATTTTGCAACACTGGGCATAATCTTAAATTTTAAGCTCTTCATGATGTCATTGCTTTCCATTCTGAATTCCATTCCTTCATAGCAGACCACGCCACATAATTTTTTTCCCCCCTGAATGCTCGGCAAAATATTTTCCTAGTTATAAATATTGAGTGTATCATGAGGGGCACACGCTGGTGAGAAAATGGATGTTAGCGAGGTAGAGAGAAGCAGAGAACCGAAGGCACTCGTAACTGTTCCACTGATGCACTTAAATTGGAACTTCAGTTTTCAATTACTGTAGTTGGAGCACATTCTAAGTGGGTACACTGTGGTGAACGCATGTACAATGATAATTATTACAGAAGCCAAGAATGTTGTATTTACTGATTTATTTTGGATAGTCAGTCTCACTCTCTCTCCTTCCCAGCTGTCATAAAATAATTTCATTTTTCAACGCTGCATGAATTCCCCTGAAATGTTTCACGTCGGTGAGAAGACAGTTTGTCAAATCAGTGTTCCTTCATTTCCCTTTTTCTCTGTAATACTGTAAGCATTTGAAGTTGCCATAGAGATGGATGTCTTCTAAGGAGCTCCACATGAATACACTAGGGAACAAATTAAATATTACATAAACGCAATGTTGCCACAGTGTTAATCTAACATTTGTATTTGCTGGAAGGAAGCAGGCATTTCTGTCCATTTGTCAAAAGGCTCTTTATTTCAGTGTTTTTGTTTGTGGATAGGGATAGATCATTTTAGGTGAAGCGATGTGTGTTTGTGGATGATTATCTGACTGGTAGACAGAGAGAGGGAAGGACAGGCCACTTCATAAATAACTGTACTCTTTAATTACTCACCCTTCACTCACAAAGATAACAAATCAAAAGCAAACAAGCTAAGCTAAGCTTAAGTACAGGAAAGGGATCTTGCCTTCAGCAAGATTAATTCATTGTCTCAATTAATATTCCAAGAGGTATTTCAGTGAAAGGTGCAACATTTTAATTTAAAAATAGGCACTTTTTCACACTAAAAAACTTTTTTTTTTAACTTCTAGGCTCACCCCCAAAGCCTTTAAGTTTTTTTTCAGTGTTTTAATCATATCTCTGATTGTGCATCACATATTATGTACAAACAAAACTGTCTGTTTGGAAACCGAAACCGTCTGGCAGTGGGTTAATACCTGGGAGATATCTATGATTGTCGAAATTGAACTAATATGGATTTACTATGCAGCAAATCCTCTTTAACAGGACCTGGAATCGCTACAGAATGACAATGTGTCTTTGTCTGGAGCAAATGTTTGTTTACGATGCAACAAAAGGAAAGTACTTCAGATTTTCTCAGCAGGGGATGGCCCAAGCAACCTTCTGCGGATGTCTGTTAAACACCTCATAGCTTCAAATTTGATAGTCATGACCTTGCAAGCCTGTATCAACCTAATTGTGTTCTATAGTCAAAATAGCATGTTAATATCAGCAAGATGCTTGGGTCTTTATATCAGCACGCCATAATTATGATTGCAGCCTTATTGATTTTTAATATTACACACATTTTTAGTTTATTATAGTTTATCATCTTATTATATAAGATCCATATTTCAATATTTTCCCAAAGCTTTTATGACAGGAATGTTGGAGAATATGACCCTGTATCTGCTGGTGAATTGTGGATTATTATCTGTAAGAATCAGCCCAAATGGTCTGAGAGAGAAAAAGGCAGCAGTCACCGCCTTCACCTGAGTCCTGTCGTGGATCATAACTTGAGTTTGGCTGAGGCCACATGGTTAGCATTGGTGCAGATTTTGATTTTGGTGAGAACTCAGCATACAAGGGTACTGATTAATGCCATTATCTGTTTCATCTGGGCTGTTTTCTTGATTTATTCTTCCTGTTTTCTGTTACAAGCACGAGTGATACGGCAGTAGTAATATTCACCAACGCTTTAATAAAGCAATAAATTAATAATTTCACAACTTAATAAACTTGTCTGGGTGGAGTGTTCTCTCAGCCACGATGATTACAGTCATTCGCACGCTGCCAAAATGGCGTGTTTGTTCTTTGCTGTTGCTTATTAAGTGAGTCCTCTGTTGCGTGAAATCTGCGCTGTTAACTTACACTTCTCCATTTACAAAGTATCCTCACCGTGCCAGCTATTAAAAGTTCACAAGAGACCGTAATTGACCGCCATGAATAAGTCTGCAGGATTACAGGATACCCCTTAAGGGTTCTGAGAGATTGAATCTCACTATCTATGTACCTTTCAGTAGCACAATTTGCAGTGACTGCTTTAATAAAAACACAGACATGAAAATTAGATGCCAGTCCAGTTACAAATGCATTAAGTGACCCTGCCTGCTCAGATTAAAATGATTGCATCTCACAGATGTATGATTGTGATCAAGTGTGATTTGATTATGATTTAGGGGAAATAAATAAGACCAATATAAGTATTGCTAAATTAGGTGATAAATTGCCATGGAAATTGAACTGCATTCATAGAGTTGAACAGTGTGTGCACAGTTGTATTCTGGCCTGACAGAGCCATCGCTATGGTATAATTGAATTTGATTCTGAAATGAAAAATCTTGTGGCAAGTTCTTGAAAATGACATCATGAAACTTAATGATTAGTGTTTTCTGAATTATTCTTAAGATATTGCGGGGAGGGGGATGAGATACATGCAGCATTCCAGAACTACGTACGATACGTTTAAATTCTTGTGAGTTTTTCCTACTTTTCTTAAACGGATTTTTCATATTATGTTTATGGTTTTTCACGTCTGTTTATTGGCATCTGAAAATGAGGACTTATTTATATCATAACTTGCCGAATGCCCTCAGTCACCAACTTGTAACACGTTTTTAAATAGCCGGAATTTTTCCGTTAAGTATTTCCAGTTGTGTACCTTGCTTCAGGTAGCAAGTCTGTATCTTTATCTGACTGTGAGGCAGCAACATGCAAACATAATACTCAGCTCTCCCATAATGTCACCAAACCTGGAAAATGGCATTCTAGCCAGCCTACATCTGTCAGGTCTAGCCAAGTATGTGGCACTTCCTGCTGCCCAATGAACCCAGCAGTATCCTCAGTCTTGGCCAGTGACTTCACCCCCCACTTTGCATGGCCAGTTGCCTAGTCAACAAGACCCTGGACACCTGGTCGAGCTGCATGTCTGTCTAGCATGGTGCAGCGTGATGAATATCCTAAAAACAGACTGGGTTTATTTTGGGCTGAGACTATATCACCTCCCACAGAGTTCTGTGACGCTCTTTTCGAATGCAGGGGTTTGAATGTGGGCAATTGTAATAAGCACACACATTTTTAGTCTGGTGTAATCACCAGTCAGTGCAATTGCATTCATTTAGTTAATTGCCATTTCAGTATTTCATCATGTTTTATTTTGCAAACAAGTACAAACCATAATTAAAAAAAGTAGTAAACTATGAAGATTTACATAGGCTTTTATCACTATGAATATATAAATATTTTATCACTACTAATATATATGTACACACACAAGTTTGTATTTCTGATCTTGTGGGGACCTTCGATTCATTTCTATGTGCCTAACCCTAATCCTAACCCCAACCCTAAAATTAACCCTAACCCTAACCTTAACTTGAGAGTAACTCAACAAAATACAAGTGTATATATATAATTTAAGGGTCATAATTGATTTCATTTTATTTTTCAGCAGTGCTTGAATAAACATGGTCAGTCATGATCAGCACTCCAGGAAGCAATGTGAAGGGTCCTCCACGACACTAGCCATTGAGTATGGGGATGATAGGATTCAAACCAGCTAATCTTCCCTCACAAGTAGAAAATCCCCTCCAAAAGACGACCCGGTCTGGATTGTGAGAGGTGGGCTCCACATGAATATCAGTGAGACACTCTTCACTGAGAATTCAACGTGTTTTTTTCTTTATCGCATTGTTAATAATGTGTCATTCTTATGTGCCACCCTTTTTTCACATTACGACATCTTTAAATCACCAGCAGAATCGAATTTATCTCCTGCAGGTTTTTTTTTTTTTTTTTACATTATTCAAAGTTGTAAACGTCACCCTACAATCTCAAAGGAACTGCACATTTTCATACAGAGGAAAAAGTCATCAGGACCACTCTCCCCTGCATTAAAGATATTTTCCTGAGCCTCTGCCCAAAGACAGCCTCCAGCATTGCGGAGGACCCCACCCACCCTTCCCGTGGACTATTTGTGCTGCTTACATCTGGTAGAAGGTACTGGAACATCTGAGCCAGTTCTGGAAGAGCATCATCTCCAGATCTGTCAGGTGACTTAACACCTGGCCGCCCCCCCTTACCTGAGCCTGTAATACCCTTAGCCCCTCCCCCAACTGCACCAGTCATTTTATGGACTCACTTTCCGTTCCCGGTTACGTAACTCTTGTCCGCTGGCGTGCCATTTATTTTTTAACTCATAGGCATAAATGCACCATATATGTACAGTCTTAAGTTCAGCTTTCACATCTTGTGCTCCTTTTTACATTGTGTTACATCCTGGCTGTATGCTGCGCCACAGTCCTTGGGAAACGCTATCTCATGCCACTTCATATTTTTATATGGATGGTGTGACGATATTCCCAGCTTGACTTGAGCCGATTTACTGTTGTGGAAAATTTCTAAATGTTTATGTATTGTGTATACATTATAAGCATTCTAGCCTGCTCTGTTTAAGAGTCCCCATTTAAACCTGTTTTCTCAATGTCTACACTGGACTTAATTACAGAGCTAGAAGGCGTGAAGCGGACAATTTGACAGCACCTTGAATAAATACAGCTGTGTGGGGAAAAGGTGAATCGTATTGTTAAAGGATGGCAGCCCATATAAAGGGAGCTAATGTTGACCTCAGCTTTTATGACTACTTCCTTTTCTCATGTGGCATTTAAAAGAATTCAAATGAAACCCAAGGGTAAAAGAATTCCGATATTTTTCAGAGTTCCGTGGCTGTTACAGCTTATTTATAGGCATGTCATGGCTAGGCTGGATCACAAGACACTAACCCAGCTGAAAAACATGCACCCCAGACTAATTTAGTTATCAGCATTCAAAGACAATAAACAGGATTAAGCGACCGACTGAGTAGCGGCAGCATATGGGCCAGGGTAATTCGCAAAGAGACGGAAGGTGGATTGTGTAAGATCTTGCCATTGTGTTCTGTACCAAGACGGTTTTGTTTAGTTTGATAGAGTACATGCCTTGTGCAAGCTCAACCAATGACACACAAAAGCCTTTTTAAGCTTTATAGAAGAAAAGGTTGAATTACAGCAGACAAGACACAGGCCCGTTTTGTTGATGTAATTAAATCAGAAAAAAAAAATTCATTGTCAAAGTTGGGGCGGGGGGTGGTTTGCAAAGAGTCACTTTTACAAAAGAAGCAGCCAGAAAGGAGCAAATTATGGCCTGGTTATTCAGATAGGGAAGTAGAGGCCTCATCTGACATGGGGTTTGTGTACACATCCTGTTGACGGCAGTTTGTTGGACATTACACTGGGTCAGTCTGCCTGGGTTAGGCTAAATTAAGAAGTGGATGGGGGACGGGGTTGCGCCTCAGAAAATATATCAGAATTTATGTCTGGGTTTCTCAGGTCATCGTCAGACATTGGTGTGGCACTCCGCTGCTGACAGGCAACAGATGATGAACCGCCTTTCTCTGGCTGGAAAAGCACCTGACGCGACACTCCAGCCTTTGAGCAGCAGGGTGCCGCGAGTGAGACAGAATAATGAAATATGAAGCCAAGAGCTTGTAATCCACAGTTACGTTTTATGTTATATTCAGCGCTGCAATGAGCAGAGCTTTGTCAGATGAAAGAAAGGAATGATGCAAACCACCTCGGGATGGACTTGCTCTGAGACCAACCCCAGTCTGTGGCTGGTCTGCATTAGAGCCCTGTGGTTCTGTCAGAAATACGCCATCTTGTCTTGCACTCCCCCTAGGCTTTGACTTCCATTCTGGTAAATTGGGAAACAAAAAATAGACATTTCTGCTGAGTACGTGCCGTTTTGTAACTCACCGTCTCCAGTTGTCGGATTCACGTGGTCTTTATGTTATTCAGAGTGACCGTTAAAAAAGCATTTCCTGTCGTGCTGGAATTCGGGTCTGCTCCATACTTCGGTCACGTGATTCGTCACGTATCCTGTGTGCCCCCAAGTGGGGGGGGGGGGGGCAAAGGGCAGCAGAAGCTCTGTAAGACACAGCGAGATAAATAAATGGCAAAATGGCGGTGGTATATTGCATGAATAGTGTATGTTATGATAAGAAAGTTGGCACAGGGGCTTAGTGGGTACCACTGTTACCCCACCGCCAGGGTTAGGGGTTTGAATCCCACTTTCACATTCTGCGTGGAGTTTGCATGCTCTCCAAGTGTCTAGTAGGTTTCATCTGAGACCTCCGGTTTCCTCCCTCAAGACAACAACAAGCAGTCAGGCTAACTGGCGTCTATAAATTGACCATAGCGTGTGATTTCATGTGTGAGTGTTGCATGGACTGTATGTGCCCTGTGACGGACTAGGATCTAGTCCAAAGTGTAGCCCAGCCAGGTGCCCTGTGCTCTCTAAGATAGGCTCCAAGCCCTTCCAGGATAAGTAGTTAGAAGATGCATGGATTAAGGTATTAAAAAATATATATCCATAATTTGTACCTTATTCAAAAGTAATTTAAAATTACATTGCCCATGTATAGTGCAAGCCACTGCACAATTCTTGCACACATGCAAAGCGTATTTGGCCACGAGCAAAAAATCTTTACTAACCCTGTGTTTGTTCTCACTAAGATCCTTCATTGGTTAAACAGGATTTGGGTAGAGCCTGACATTTTCTTGCTACAGTTAAAGGACAATGCTCCTGGGAAGGCATCCTGAAGCGGTTCTTGACTCTATATTGATTGACCTGAATACATTTGGAGGCACTTGACACGGTCCCTCAACTCCCCCACTGGCAAGAGCGGGGGCGACACGATAAATCAATTTACACCAAGGCCATAATGCACCCAGATATAATGTGCCACAGAGGTATGAAGCCACTAAGTGTTCCACATAATCTGGGAATTTCACCGCCTTGGACAAAAATTGCATTTTTGTTTCTTGTTTGTCAGTATTTCTTTGGAAAATAAGATCTGCATTTGACTCAGCAAGGAGAAAATATTTTGCTGTTGCTGTGTCACTTTGATCTTCTTATAAGACTTTGTTTTTCCCTTAATATTTAAATCTTATTCATAACCAAATAATAATCCCTGAAAACATATAAATGTATGTTTGTGTTGAACTGTTATCTACACATTATGACCTAACCTTGGTCATTATCAGAAAGGTTCACTATTTTTTTCTGATTCTGGACTTTTCTTTGAAGGACGTGTCGCCTAGCCGTTGCCGAAGTCACATCAGACATGAGAATGTATTCTCATTCATTGGAGCAGCAGCCTGAAACATGACACGCACGGCATCAAATACAGACTGACCTACACAGACACGAGCGAAGGACCAAACCTTGGTCTTACGGCGCTGCACACTTTATACTCCACTATTTTTTTGCAGAAAAATATTCGGGACACGACTTAATGACTAAGGGCAAATGTGCACCCTGAGGCTAACGTAGTTGAGAACCAGTGGTTGAAACCATTTGTTCATTAAATATATGACAAATGTTGAATGTTTTGTGTTTGTGTGTGTGTGTGTGTGTGTGTGTATGTGTGTGTGTGTGTTTGGTCAATAAGCCTTTGTTTACTATTGTACGATAGATGAAGGTCAGGGGTCCGTTCTGGAAAGCGGAATTTACAAATGCTATAGTCAAACCGGAATTTTGATTGATGAAAAATAAAAGCCCAACTTCGAGATTTGTTAATTCCTTGAATCTCCCTGAATTTCTTCAGTCAGAATTCAGGTATGACTATGGGATTTGTTAAGCCCGCTTTCTGGAACAGGCCCCAGATTTAAGACATCTTTCATGTAGAAATCCAGATGATTCCAAAAAGTTAACAAACTTCTTCTCACAACTCCATCTGTATTAGAAACCCATGGCATAACAGGGAGTGCAACTGGTCTTATTCCACCCACAAAGAGAAGAACTGAATTCGAGGTATAATTTTGCACCGTCTGTGTTGCACATCAGATGGCATCTGGTGAAAACTGGGACTTCCTCCAAAACACGTGTTTGCACTGGCAAGAAATGGCCCAGCACTGTCTACATTAAGGATTATTCATAATTCGACTTCAATGCTTGTTTGGAGTTGTGGTCCATTCACATAGGTTTCCTGCACTAACATTTTTTCAGTCTTTGATCACTCCTGGTAGCCAACTGCTATCTGTTTCATTATTTGTAATATGACAATTACTTTGATTAATACTGCCTGCAATATTAAGCATTAGAGTATGTAGCATGTAGACACAATAAAGAATGCAAAAAAAGACATTTTTCTCCAGAGACGTGTTCAGAGAAGCTAAATCACTTTAGCAAGTAAGATGGCCATCATCCGATTTGTGTTCAACTGCCTCAACTCGGCTCAAGATCAAGGGAAGCCCAAGTGAACATGTGATTATCAATAAAATTGCGCTAATATTGCTAATGCTAATCCAAAATGTTCTGTAGCTTGAAACAATGAAGCCAGTACATTTCGCTTATGAGTCAGTAGCCCTCTGCTGGGTGTGAAAAAGTCCCTTTCATGGCTCCCATGGCGATGCTGAGTCATTACGCTAAATAGGCTGGCAGTGGACGGTTTCTCCCGTCCGAGACGTGAATATTGTACTTCCCTCACCACAGGAAGCTCTGAAACGTTTCTCAGGCTGTTTGACCACTCGGAAACAGCCAAGGCACCTGTGGCAATCGGCTTTCCAGATGGGATTGAGATGCGAGGGGAAATGCCCACGGTTTTTCCATCTGTGATTTTCGAGTCTGTCATTGTCAGTAAGAAATGCAGGTCTGGTCTCACAGGTGGCGCATTCCTGATGGGTACCACAGACCTTTTCGGGAGACTCTGACACCATTCCCAAGGTTGTGTATACATCCACGCCATTGACTACATAACATCTGCACTGAATATGTGGTAGGCTGATGCACTTAGGTCTTTCTTTGAATGGCAATACTGCTTTCCAGTAATTCTGTGCTCTTCAGACTCCGGACTTTATGTAGGTGATGGATGGGTGATGAAAGAAGATCAGTACTTTATAAAGGATGCCCATACAGCGAATCATATACAACATAACCCAGGACCTGCTAACTCAACCAAACCGAAATACAGCAAATGAAATGGTGTGTTACTCTGTTTTTATACATTTCAGTTTCCCTTTTTATCCGGCAGATAAGGACTATGCTGTAATATGCACATCAGATATAAATCAAAGCAGCCCAGTGCAATGCAACTCCATTCATTCAACTCCATTGTACTGTCAGCAGCCCATTACAGAGATGTAGGTGGCATGATGGCTGAGTGGATGGTGTTTTTTGACAGATTTGAGTATTGCTGTGTGTACCAGTTTGTATCTTCTTCCCATGTTCTTATGGATGTCCAAAGCCTGGAGACATGCTACTGAGGTGGCCTGCAAACTCTAAATAGCCCACGTGCTTGTGACGGGCAGATGACAATTCCGGTACAGGTTAGCGATCACCTTGACTGTACCCGGATTAGTGGTGGTTGAATACGGATCATTCTGCTTTAATTAGCATTGAGTAGAGCTTTACCCCGTGCTACAGTGCAGTCTTGGAGGTCACCATGTACAAGTATACATTTCATTAAAAATCTGAAAAAAAAGCTAATTAAACAAGTAACTTTAACAACTGCTAAAAATTCATCATTAATTATTAGTAATCGTCTTTAAAGTGTTTTACGGCTAGCTCCCTGGGGTCCGTAAGCATCCAGCTAATTGAATTCTTGCCTTGACTGTAGGGTAATGGCATGTACGCAGATATCCTTAGTACCAGTATTTTAGTCAAATATGACTGCAACTCAGAATTTATTGAAGTGAGGCATTTACAAACAAGTTTTAAAATTGAAAAGTGAAAGCGATTCCATGTGGCCTGAGACACAGAAACATCGGTTTTATCCTCAAAATGAAGCAGTGCACGTAGTAAGGCCGTTTAACCAGTACAACCAGTAAGTGATGGCTGTGGACTACAGGACGGTGGAAATGTCTGAATGAAGTGTCTATAGCAAGAATGTACTGTACAGAGCTCAAGTATGCAGATGTGCTGCCAAAAAGTATATCTAGAAAGATGAAATTTGACAATTAAATGGAAAACGTTGCAGGAAAAAAGTACGTAGAGAAATATCCAATTTGGGAATCTCAGGAAAATGTCTGTAAAGTATTATGGCTATATTATTGGAATAATATTAGTATTACATGTTAGACACTATACAGGATTAGCTCTGAAAACAATTTGCCTTTTCCAAATGACCTTCAAAGCTGTGACTTAACAAAAGAAGAAGAAAAAATTCTCTTAGTTATGGTTTAAACTATGGATCATCAGAAAGCATCATCGGCAACGATTAGGGAGTTCAAGAGCAGTGAGGCAGAACATTCATTATCTGAATAGCAATGTATTCTGAACCTGTCTCTGGTTTGTTTATAAAAAAACAAACTTAATGAGTTGTATTATTCAACCATCACGTTTATGGTTTCAGAACTTAAAAACGGAAAGGCTAAAAGTTTAATGTTTTTTTTTTATTTTGGGTGAAAAAAGGCAGATATAGAATAAATACTTTTGTAGGACTACAGTAATGTATTTCATAATCTACAGTAGACATGCATTTGCCTTAAAAATCCACCATGATAAGTGGTTAGAATATGGATGGACGGATGGATGGGTGGATGGATGGAATGATGAATGGACAGATGGACATGAATTCATCAAATCTTAAACCCCGTATCATACAATTTTTTAAAACAATGACTTTGAGAGATTGTGTGTTAGATATTTCTGACTAAACAAAAATTTGTTCACAGCACATTTTATTCTTTTCGTGGCGATGATGTCTCAAATCTCCATTGAGCAAATGGCTTTCAAGACAAATTATCTCTGGGCCTGAACTGAATCTCCATTGATACTCTGACGGGAGTCACCCTTGCTAGTCTACAAAGTAAATATAATTCCACTGCATTACATTGCAGGCTTACCAAGGGCAGGTGTTGAGCCAGCATGAAGCCCTGTAAGGGAGATGCTTGATCTCACCATCCCACAGAGAATGTATAGCTAGTAATCAGCAAAGACCGGGTGGACAAACAATACGCTAGCATTCCCATACCTTCAGGGAGCTCAGTGCCAATCCGCTCCACTTACCACCTCCCACTGGCTTATTAAACAGCCCTTGCATGATGCCGCCATTCATTAGGCTGTGGGACACCATTCGGACGTCTCATGAATGAGAATTCAAGGTGTAACAAATCACAGGGTGCCAAAAAAAACAGGGGAAAAAAAATCAGCTTTCTGTGTGTGGAGCTAGGTGAAAGGGAATACTCCCTATACCGTGAGATACAAACATGGCACCCCAGGCCGGCACTACAGCTTTGGCTCATTAAAGACATTTTAATGACCGGCTCTAGGCAGCCTTCACCAGAGTGCCTGAAGGATGCGTGAACAACAGTAGGTAGAATAATGATTTTTCTTATTAACTGTACATCTTACCACCAGTACCAGGCACTTCAAATGTATGGGCCTGGAGGGTTTAATCGCTTGATCTTGGAAGGAAAGCTGAGGTAGGTTCACTTATTCTGTAATCAGCCATGCTGGGAACAGCTGGGAGGTCCACCCAATCGCTGTCCTCTCGTCCCCAGTCTATCACCAAAAAGGTCTCTTCAGATTCATCCCAGTATCTATGCTTTCCATAATGGAAGCTGAGTCGTTAGGAAGATGGACTGGAACAAGTGGTAGATAGAGAACAGCTTGAAGACACGTTTTTTTTTCCCTACACCTTGTGTGCATGCAGATCGGCAGAGAGGGAAACGCTGAGGCAGAGCTGGACTGCCAAGCAGCTACAGTGAAAAAGGAGACATCAAGGGTGCCATCTTGTAGCTAGACAATGTAAGAAGAACACTTGGTCACCCCATTGCGGAGAAGAATGTAAATGATTTGCAAAAACATTGAAACAAATTATTCCAAGGAATGGAATTTTGCAAAACGAAATGAGAAACTGAAACTGAGTCTCAGGATGGGCTCCCTACAATCCAGCCATGGAGAAACAGTCATGGGGAAGGTTTTCTGGGGCAACTGCTGGAACTGGACATGAGACACCAAGACGCCAAGCTAGAGGAGATTCCTTGGGTGTGTTGGCCATGGGTGGGGCATTCTACTGTCGGGGTGTAGATTGTCATTAAGAATAGATCAAATCTGCAGTATCTCTCTAGGTACATTAAGTGTTGTCCAACAATTTCTCCATAATGTCCAAAATTCAACAAATAATCAGCATAGCTGGACATACAGTAGTACGGAATATAGTATTATTTTGCAAGAGCGGCTCATTTCCAACACAGATGCATGATTACTCAGTCAAGCTGATTTGCGGCTTGTCGTTTAATATAGTGTCACATGCAGGTACACGCTGTCACTGAGCTAGACCGCACATAGAGACATGGTGATGAGAATGGTACACAGCATCAGCTTCATAAATTTTCTAAATGTAGCGTCTTGACAGTTTTAATATTCTCTCCATCTGCACCTAAACAGTAAGTAATGGCCAGCAAGTTCTGAAATTCCCTTATCTATTACTTCCCAGGCATAATTTGTGCAGTGCCTTCACTCTGAATTCATACTGCTGTTAATTCACATTGTTGTCTGCTGCAAAACTTCTAACAGAAGTACTTGCTAAATGCTGAAAGCAGTTCATATATTCTCATCGCCTGATTAATAGTTTCTTGATGAAAATATGAATTACTCTATATCAATTAAAGTAAATGAATATTAGATGAATCCCCTGTGATAAAATGTTGCTAGGGTTAGGTCACGGTGAGGTAAAAGCTGAACGCTCACCTTTTTGTTTTGATAATGGTTTTGTAGTACTACTATTACTATGGCCAATAAAAATAGCAAAAATAATCCTTCCATATTCTATAATCCCTTATTCTGTGCTGGGTCTCATGGAGAACGTGGAGAGACCGGTCCAGGAAGTACAGGGCATAAAGTTTGGGATGTCCTGAATGGCATGCCAGTCTGTCATAGGGTACAAACTCACACTGTCTTCCGATTACTAATCCAGTAACGTGTCACTGGAGGGCCTGGAGCCTAAAGATAGCAGCTAAGGACACACAGCAGGGCAAACCTGGTCATGATGTCCTCCATTGCAGGACACACACTATGGGGAATTTAGACACCGATTTGCTCAACTGTCTGTCTTTGAATGAGGAAAGTACCGAGCAGAGCATGAAAGAGGCTTTGAACCCCCAACCCCTGGCGGCATGAGGCAACACTGTTACTCAGACAACATGCCACCCATGAACACACATACTACAGCAATTCAGAGACACCTATCCATCTCATTTGTCATCTTCGTCAAAACAAGCATCATCATCAATGTCTTCAAAATACCATGTTTGCAGGCCGACGCAGACTTGGCACTTGTGTTCTTGCATAAACAAGAATACCAGCGCCTGCAAGATAATAATGCTTAAAAAGCAAGTTAAATTTATTGGATTTCTTTGCTATGCGCTGTTCTTTCAAGATTATCTAGCCTTAAGGTCAGGGTATCGGCAACTTAATATCTGTATTCCTCACAGCAACTTACTGAGGTGGTGTCATAACTATCTATTCCCTCTTCTCAAATTCACTTGAATAACCTAGTCTGCTGTCCACATCTTCACACTTCAATTTAACGTGACTATTTTTATATTTTGTGTCTGTTTTGTCAATAATTCATGCACAGCAACGTCATCATATTTTATATGTAAACATTCCATGTTAATAGATATTCACGTGTGGTTTCACCTGCCCAGGCACGCCTGTCCTCGGTTACCTCGTTCAACACCTTCTGCTAGTTGTTCCATCACCCAGTCCTATTTAGGCTTTCTCGGCCCTGACTCTGACATTCTGTTATTGAACCATTGTTAGTCCCTGTAACAGCTCTCACCGAAGCCTCCAGTCTTCTTCTCCCTGAAGCTCCGTTTCAGCCTGTTCCCAGTCACACCTCATTCCTGCATCCCTGCTGCCTGTCCTGGTTTGTCCCCGGTTCCCTGCCTCCCCGTGACCCTTCAGTAGTCTTCCTTGCTTTGTTCCTGGTTCCCTGACTCCCCATGACCGTCCAGTAAAGTCTTCCTTAGTTTGCATATGGTTCCCGGCTTCCCCGTTCTCCACCAGTAAAGTCTTCCTTGGTTTGCCACCTGAATCTGCATCTTAAATAACCTCACCAGGACAAATGGCATTCTGTAATTTTCTCCTGGCACCTTCCATCTACCAATCAACTGTCTTGACTGACAGAAAAAAGAAACTGTAATGAATAATCCACCACTGAAATTACAGCCTAGTGACTTTGTTCCGCTTGAAATTTGCCCCTAAAATGATCAGTTGTCCTAGCTGTAGCACAATGAGGCTAGAGGTTCCTTGGAAAGACGAATGTGATGGAAAATTACATTTTCACTTGAACTGCCTTGCCGTTTTTCAATATTTATTGAAGCTTCAGACATATCTCTGAAAATGACTGTGAACGAGTTGGGTTAAATTATTTCTTCTTTGAGGTGTAAATATAGTTGTAATTATGGGCTATTTAATTTTATGTAAGTCTTAAGGAATAGTAATCCTTTGTTCTGACACCCATCCAATTAGACTAACATTTTAACATTGCGATTAATACCAACATGAGCCAGAGTTTAACCAGCTAAATAGTTAAGTTTTTTGATATAGAATTCAATAGGACCTGAAATTGAAGAATTAATATCTATAAAGCCTATAAACAGCAATATTTTCTGAGTATTTAACTGCTTATATTTGTGAATGTATAATAGAACATAGTCATGGGTTATGAACAAGATGGCATGAAAAGTGATTCAGCAAAGGTCACATGACTACCTTGAAAACAGTCTCACATTTAACACTCATTTATCTGCTAATAAGCAACTCAATGCATTAATTACTACCCGAAACATTTATAGCCTCTTACAAGAAAGTTAATGGGAGATAAATTCACATTTAGTACTACAATTTCATGTAGTTTTATGACAGGAAAAAAACAAGGGTGCTATCTTATTTGTCACATGCTTCACCCTTATAAAACTGCCTACAGGTACAGTTGATAATCAGCAGATAACTTTGATTTTCCTCGTTTATATTTGACCTTGAGTAGTTATACTGCCTTTGTTTAAGAACTTAAGGTCCACCCAGCATTATTTTACTTTCAATCTCTCTTTTATGAGAAAAACACTACGGAAACGGTCCGGAATCTGTAAGAAATTAGCAAACCTTAAATGCCATAAGAGAGCAGACACCCCAAAATTCAGCACTTGTCATTCCCACCTTTCAACATTACAAACGCATCCAAAAATAAACCAATTTTGACACCTTGGTTATCCTCCTGAGCCTCAGCTGTATCTAGACTCTGGGTACAGTAATATATATTGACAACCGACTATTAAGTCTGCTTCCTTCCAAGGCTGAGGAAGGTGGGTTGATGATTAGAAAATCAGAGACACATTAACTACGTGGAAAGGCAGGGTCACTGACGTAATGGGAAAAGGGGCATGACTGGAACTTAATGGATATTTAACTTTCTAGCATTAAGAGGACTGTAAGTGATGGCTTGTTGATGTAGAGGGCGAGGCAGCATCACATGGGGTTCTAAAAGACTGCACATGACACCATTAAGGAGGTCAAGCAATGGTGCTGTGCAACATGGGGAAAGCCGACAGAAGAGTCGGCTGCTTGAGTATCTGCACCGGCTTCATGGTTGGGAGTTCCTTCGGGCTAAATGCAGATGGAGCAGACCGTCCGCGAGGTCCACCGCAGAGAGAACACACACCAGAAGCGGTCACTAGGCCCAACGCCGAAACCCAAATTAGCCTCAGCCGCTGCCAAACACACTGGATGAGCTATAGGGCTGGAATACAAAACGGGATTTTCAGAGCAACATACCCACCCGCTATAGTATATGAATGTGAACCAAATAGGAACAGACTAGCTATTAAACCTGCATCCTCCATTCTTAACATAAACTACACAATGAACTCCCTTGACTATAGGTCGAAGTCTACAGTTAGGTCGATCTCAATGATCTACATTAACCAACACATTTTCTGGCCTTCCCATATTTCCCCAAGATTCTGTGGCTGGGGATGTCATGGCAACATGGCTACATGGTGCCAAGTCAGGGCAAAAACCATTGATATATGATCTGGATTCGCCCATCCGTCTGACAGTATTTCCGCTAAGTCTGCATTAGGAGGATCAGCAACAATCAGGCCCCCCATCTCTCTGCAGAGTGTAGAAAAAGATAGCCTTGCTGTGTAGATTTAGCGGCTTCACCTGAAAATAATTAAATGTATCTTTAACCACGTTGCCACATACTGTCAATTAAACAGTGTACAGTCAAACTAGCCAGCAGAAAATATTCTTAAATCTAAACACAATATTAGTTCCATTCAATATTAGCACAATACTAACGAGAACCAAGCTTAAAAAATAACAATAATGATTTGTGCTTTTATGTGACACGCGTTCCTTCAGATCATTTAGCACTGTGTAATCTAGCTCAGGAATAAACAGAAAAAAAATTGCTCGAGGGGACTGGATAAAATACCAGAATCTCCTGCAGTCACATTACAATAAAAATAGAGATTTGACACAAGCATCACTTGTGTCGACTAACAAGCATAGCTGAGCACACAACGCAGAAGCAGAGTTCGACACCTCAAGCAAAACAAACAGAAATAAACAGCCAAAAACAAAGACGAGGGAGAATGGCAGCTTGGACCCATCTTGATGACAAAGCCGACTGGCAGGGAATGAAATCAATGGGAGAAGATTTTAAATCAGGGCCAAACAATAGTATAAAATACTACATAAAATCGTTTTGCCCCATATCTGTCCAGCCTCATAAATAAAGACACAGGACCCCTTCAAGACTATAAAATCTCTTGTCCTTCAAAACAATATCTCTGGTAAACAAAACAATTTATGCCTTAATAGCTTTATGAAACTGATAAACAAAACTCCTACAGAATTAGACTCTACTTTCTTGTATGGAAAAACTATTAGGTAAGGTATGGCTCCAAAAGACAGGGTTTATTAATAAACATTGCTATTCTGTAAGCTTAATTGTATACAATCAGAGCATTGTTTCTCCTTGCACGGTATGTCTCTCGACTGCATCATGCTATAACGTTTTATCTTCTGCGTGCATTTGCTACATAATAAAAGTCCAGATGGTTTGAAACGGATGACATCTGTTTGACTGCTCGGATAAATTACTTATCTTTACGCCAAAAATGCTTCGGAGTCTCTCGTGGCTGATTGCCGCTACGTTTTAAACATAATTAACGACCCGAATGCCGCTGGAGTTCACCGGAGTTCCGACGTATTAAACTCAGGTAGTGGAAAATAAAACAGCTTGCTTGCTAATAATCATAAATGCTGATACGATGAAATTAAAAGTAACAAGCTAAAAAAAAAAAAAAGAGAGAGAAAGATAGACACTAAAGATAACTGAATGGGGAAAAGAAACTGCACATGTAGAACACAGAGTAGGTATATCCTGAGGGAAGAGTGTCAGAGGGTGTGTGTAATGAAATTAGGCTGGTGAAATGCATACATCTCACCTATACTACAAGAAAAATCAAAATCACGGGTACGCTGACAAAAAACAAGTCGCAGTTGAAGAAACGTGCTCAGTATTCCGTCTATGAAGCTTCCTAGCGATGTGACAGCACCGGTGCATGCACGCGCACACCATCTTTACACCATCTTTACACCATCTTTACACACCATTCACAAATTCCAATGAAGTCTTTCTTGGAATAACAGTAAAGCGAGCATAAGGGGAACTGTGACCATGTCACCCATCCACACTTGCTGCCTGGCTCCCGCAATCAGTGGGGTCAGGGCGACTGGAAGAAACGCTCACTTTAATGCCGACTCCTTAATGCGAGGAATTAAATGATGAATCATTTTATTACAGTACTTCAAAATCAGACTTTGAAAGGGAATTTTAACAAGAAGAACAGCACAGAAAAGAACGTCAGCTCCACAGGGAAACGGGCACACGGAGTCTTACAGTCTACACCTTGTGTGGGTGTGTGTCAGAGCCCTGGAAATATACATGACCTCTTTAAGTAATCTGGTTGCATTTTACCATTAATAAATCCTCATATTAATAATTCGTTATCTGGCTATGATTTTAGCATGCCATTCTTATGAGTGTTTTTTTTTTTTTTTTTTTTGCTATTTGTTCTAGTTGCACGTGCTTTTGTATGCCACAGCAAGTCATAAACAGTATGAGTTTCAAGTCCGGACATAGTTTTATGTCTTACCACACTTCATATCGCTTCAACACACCGAGGCATTCGGGTGTTCAACGTCTATATTGACTGATATTATAAGTGCTTCAGTCAATTTGATTTCAACTAGCAGAGCTCATACAACTTTACCGGCAATTCTAAATCTATAACTCACATAGGTCAAACAGGTATGATTCATTTTAAAATGACGGGGAAGAGTGTGTCGAGGAGGGGTAATGATAATCTCTGGTAAACATGTAACGCAGTGTGAAGACTCTACACGACCTATCATTGTGCACATAGTATAAAGAGACTCCTGGAAACGAAGGCTTTCAGCCTCACTCTTAAGGCTACTGACGTCCTGTTGCATCACCGGCCACAAGATGGCGTCATCTATTGCTTGATGAACCCTGCTCAGATGGACACCACACCCTCGTTTTAACAGATTTTATGAGCAGTAATTATGATAACATTTCATAACAAACACAGACAAAATTAGCAGAGCTGTGTATTATTATCAGAAAATAATTAGAGTTATTGTCATGGTGTTGCCTGCTAACAGCAAGCCTTGTAGAACTCACATATTTCCATGGGGGTAATGATCCCTTTTATGAATCACAAGCTTTGTCCCCCAGTAATCGAGGCGAAATTGTTCCCCTGATCACCAGTAAAAATGATCACAGGTTATGTTTATCTCCTCTTTCGCTCAGAATGGTCTTTATGCGTTAAGGATAATTTATCTTCCTTAAGTAGACCCCGGAGTTGCTGGAGACATTCTCCACCAATTGCTTAAACTCAAGAAAGTGTAGGACAATGGATGAAATTATGGTATGACTATAAATAAGGGAACTGTAGCGTCCTTAAAGCAATACCTTATGTTAATTTCAATTCTATACAAGTAATGGATTAAAACCATAATGGACAACAAAATAAATAAATAAATAATGAAGTATATTTTATTTGGCTAGGGAAAGTTATCAGTGCTCAAAAATGAGATTAATAAGCAACCATAAGCCATTCCTCATTTCATTTTTCGTTGTGAGGGCCACATATTACTCCAACAGGTTTGAAAACTGACACACACCTTTTAAAAGACGACGCTTAAATGCTTATATATTCCATGTTGCAAGTCATATCTGTACATTTGGAAGGATACATCTACGAAAATGTTCTAGGAAATTGTGTGATGTGTTTAGTCCAGCTCCTGGTAAGCTTCCAAACTGTTACTGTGATCGCATTACCATTATTTATTGCGTAATTTTAATGTATGGGAATACATTAAACAGCCTCGATGTCACAACATGCACTCGTTTCTTGACTGTCCTGGTTAAGAAACTCTCCGTTTGAAAACGTCTCCTGAATGCACGTTAATCACTTAGCCTACCTTTAGTAGCTGAGGCTCCATAGAGAAGACATAAAGTTTATTTCTGTCTAAATCCCAACGATAATCTTTTTATCCACCGGGCCGCAAGCCAATACTTTATTCATTCAATGCGACAGTACAATTTAAACTGAGCAATGATTTCCTTGCTTTTTAGAAATAACATCTGCTATACTTTTAATACCGAGTTTTTTAAAATTGATTTCAATATTTGTATCCGTGCATTTAAAGATCATCACTCAGATTAAACTCATCTATGGGCTGAAAGTAGCAATCCGCTTCGGATATCTGTGTGTTCAGCATTCTTGTAAAGTAATGTTTAATAGGACTACACTAAACACACACCTTCAGGTCTGGATCGTAAATGATGGAGAGCAGAAAAGGAAGGCGGCAGGATGAGAATGACCCCGAAACACCTTGAAGATGAAGTGAAAACGGGACTTGCTATGCCATCAGTTCATGATTGATTGAAGGGAATTATATTTCGAAGACTGTGACACCATTCGATTCCCGATCCCCAGACATGCTGGAGGTGTCACGGTCCACGTCACTGCGCACCATAAACTTTCGCCTGCATGCCTCCTCTTCCAACACCCACCGCTGCCGTCGACGCCCCCCGGATTTATCGACGCGATCGCCGCTCGTTTTTTTTTCTTTTTTGGTTTTTTTTATTTTTTTTTATCATCATTCGCTCCGCCGATAACGGCGACCCGAGACGTGAGGATTCCGTGGAGGGAGCTTCGCTGCTCGGTGCGGAGAGCCTGAGAAGGATGCTGGAAGGAGCGGCAAACTCTCCGGGATCCCCTGGCCGTGCCGAACGAAGAACCGTCCGTTTACTGTGACACGGCGAGGCGAGTCGAATAATTTAGGCGAGTCGACCGCCGGGGATAAGAGCGTCGGCTTCCATCGCGTCTCACACCGCAGATGCTCTGATCGCGACTCTGAGGACGAGCGCGTTTCGGGTTGACATCGACGCGGTCAACTTTAAATATGACGGTGCGCACATGAGCCACGGCATCTTTAAAGCTCTTCGCGAACACGTGTCCCGCAACCAAATGCCGCGGGCAACTTGTCGGCGGCCAGGTGTTTTAGTACGTGCGATGTGAGGAAGACCATGGTAGGGTTCACGATCACCTTGCCTTTCTGGACCGTAAACAGGCGCACATGCGGACTTTGACAAAACACATCTTAACGGGGAAAAGCCTGCGGATACAGTAAAGAAAGAGGACTGTAGAAGACGACGAGCTGTTTTTTTTTTTAAAAAAAATAATAATAAAATATACTATGATTTGTGCAAGTCGCAATGGCAAGTTCCTTGTCTTTATTCTCCTCGCCTCATACCTTGTGAAAGCACCATACACGTCGCGCTGTTTCCAGAGTTTCTCCGAGACTTTCATGTGGACCTAAACTCACAAACGAAATCTTAAGTGAGAAATGAGACCAAAGCGTCATGTGGAACATCAGACAATAAGCCCTTAAACGCCAGTGTCCGAGGAAGTTATACGGATTTGACAGCGTGTGCGTTTGGATTTCGGTACCATGACCGCGTATGGTCGTCTTCGGATGCTTTGCTTAAAAGGATATCCCGAAAAGACTTGTACGTGAACGGCACAACTTAATATGGGTTTGAATAGCTCGTATGTTGTGTCATTTGTATCCACTCATGGAAAGTAAATGCAGCAGCTTGGGGTGATATGCCTGGCAATGGGAAGTGTGAAATGAAATTCACTAATTAATTCATAAACCCATATCATTCTTACATAGCCGATTAAGTCGACGGATATAATATTATCCAAGAGATACCAGAAATATCTCGAAATGCGTCGTAAAATGACGTTCAGATATTCTTGTCGCCGACACAAAGTGTTGCGGTCCAATGGATTAGGAGACTTGCGATAGAAGTTGTGCTGTTCCTGTCCTGTGACATTTTTTTGTAGGGAACGTCCAGCCAAACATGATATCCTGAAACACATACTCGATTTAAAGGACCAAAGCAACCGCCTGCAAAAAAAAAAAAAATAGATAAAATAAAAAGGTGGCGAATGAGATACTGTCCGTCAACGCTGAAGTACTTAAGAACGAGCCCGTATTCGTTAAACTGGAGGCGCGAAACCAGCGACAGGTGTTTCTCGTAAATCCAGGTAAGATGGTCAAAGTTCGGTTTAGGAAACGCTGCGTGCTTTCCATTCAGTTCTGTATAGGTTTATGTTATTGAAATGTTCAACAATCTCAGCTAGCGGTGCTGTGTTATGTTTTACTAAATTATTTTATTCATTTTTTTTTTTAATTAGTAGCCTTGTGCATTTGCATTTCTCTTTATTTTATGTGAGTGGAATGTGTAAAATATTTGGTAAAATTTTACCAGAAGGTACTGGATGGAGATAGTGAGATGATACCATCTAGACACCTTAAATGTGAACCATCTCTAGCATGTGTAAAGTGAACATGAGAAAGCGAGTCCTTTATTGCACTCTTTCCGTACAGCTGGTCAAGTCGTCCGCATGCTCTGTTTGGCATGAAAGTCGACCTTGCGGGTTGATCGTGGACCCCAGCCCATCGACTTCTCCTGCCTCTGCTTCCATCACCATTAGCCCCACTGCCCACATGCAGGCCAAGAAGAGGTACCTGCTTGTGTCTCTCGGGGCTTGTCTTCTTCTGCTTGCCTATCTGTGGGGTCTGCAGATTGGGGAGTTCCAGCACCTGCACCACCAGCACCGCCGCTACAACCGCCACCACCTCAACCACCTCGACAAGGTGTCACAGAGCCAAAGCATCGTAAGGAGACGTTGGCTGCCATCTACCCATCCTCTGAGGACTTACCTGGATGGAGGTGAGGATGAGGAGTTTATTCTTCACTACCACCATCACCAGCTCCTGTCCCCCCGAGAAAGGCGGGAAATACACAGACATGTATTCAAGAGCAGGAAGTGCCGTATGGACACATGCTTTGATTTCAGCCTATGCCGAAATGGGTTTATGGTGTATATCTACCCTCTGCCCAAGGGTGAGAAGGTCTCTGAGAGCTATCAGAAGATCTTGACTGCCATTGAGGAGTCCCGCTTCCACACCACAGACCCCAGCGAGGCTTGTTTGTTTGTGCTAACCATTGACACACTTGACAGGGACCAACTTTCTAGTCAGTACATCCATAATGTCAACACGAAAATCCAAAGCCTTCCCTCGTGGAATGATGGGAAGAACCACCTCATATTCAACCTCTACTCTGGCACTTGGCCGGATTATACCGAAGAGCTGGGTTTTGACATTGGCCAGGCTATCTTAGCCAAAGCCAGCATCGACGTGGACAATTTTCGGCCCGGCTTTGATGTGTCCATTCCTTTGTTTTCGAAAGATCACCCGCAGAAGGGAGGTGACAGGGGTTATTTGACACTCAACAACATTCCCCCATCACGGAAATATTTGCTAGTATTCAAAGGGAAGCGGTACCTGACAGGTATCGGTTCAGAAACAAGAAATGCTTTATATCATATTCACAATGGGGAAGATATAATTTTACTGACCACCTGCAAGCATGGGAAAGACTGGGAAAAACATAAGGATGCAAGATGTGACAAGGACAATGAAGAATACTCAAAGTAAGAATCATTGTTTGTATGTTTTGTTTATGCAGCTGGTTCATTGCTTCTTTGGTCCTTTGTCTTCAACGCCTCTTTTGTTTTGACCGAGGTTGAATTATCCAGTACTTCTATGAGGAAAAGTGCCTTTGAAACCTATGGTGGACTTGATTGTCTTGTGCTGTAACCGATCTATTGACTTCCTGTTGGATTTAATGAAAATACAACTGGCAAAATATTGTAATGTGGATTGAACGGCGCTGTTTCTCACGTCGTTAATGCATGTATTTAAAGTATCCAGACGTCAAAACAAATTCAGGAAAATGAAACAGAAGGGAGTTGTGGTGCCCTGGTACCTTTTGTGTGTGATTATCTGTGATAGTCATAACGAAACATGTATCAATGGAAATCTGTGGCAGGTTGGGAAATGGGTACCGGCTCGGTGATATTCATGGAGTGAGGAGACCTCCGTATTGGGGAAATGGGGAAAGCACCGGCAAGGAAATGCCGTGTGAAAATCAAGCCACGTTCTTTTTGTTTGAAATGTGGGTAAAGGTGTCATAAGAAGACCATGCGGGGAGCGCTCGCTATGAAGAGAAGCGGCATTGAAATGGAACACGGCTGCCAGCAGTTACAGAAAAGAGAGTTCAGATGGCCTGCCTTTAACACTTTAAAAGTTGTGTTCTCAAGGTAGAATACGAGTTTCTCACCATCTGATGCTCATGACTGCATGGATGCTTGCGCTGTGCCTGTTGGTTTCCTTATTGCTTATGAATATAATCTTATAATCAGAACAATATTTTCATTATGATTGCCTTTACCTGGAAAGGTATTGCATTGAAACGAGGGGGAAATCATCTGCAGATATAAAACACACCTTATATTTAAGACAAGAACCCCTACACTACAGAAATCGTTCTCTGATGGTTTACATTTTAAGCCCAAACTACATTAAGTATCACTGTATTGGACCTCTCTTTTCTTGATTTCGGCTGCAAGGCTATCTTTGCCCAGGGAGGGAGAGTCATAGCAGAAATAAAACCCGCTTCTGCATTCCAAAACTTACATGCCGTCAGAGAATGTTTCTTTTTCGAGAGCTCCTTAAGGTTACATTGTATTTGAGTGTGCTTCTCCTTCCCTCAGTCTTGTGGAGGGACAGTATGAATGTCATTGCAGAATTACCATTACCTGATTGTATAAAAGCAGCAGCCTTCATTCGTTTTAGAAATGCGAAAATTACGGCAGTAGGCTAATTCTGTCCTGATCTGTGTGATTTGAACCCCGTTGATTTTACTTTCATAGCATAACCAAACAGACTTATTTCTCACTGCTGTGTGAAGACGAATACAGAAGTGAAGGTTTTATTTATTTAAGTATATTTCTGGATCATTTAAAATGAGTTGGTTGTTCCAGTCTTTGTTCATATGGAAGTTAAAGCTAAAATCTTGAGCCAAATTTTGGGGGAAGAGAATAAGCACTAAATGAGGGCACCTCCCTGGCAAATGCCAGCATCAGAAGTCATAAAGTAACAGTTTTTCGATGTCTTAATTAGCTACTACATTGAACATTTTGCCCCGTAGGCTAGACAAAGGCCTTGGTTATCGACCGTCGTTTCATGAACCATCGAATTGTCCCAGGTCTGGTCATGCCTGTGTGTGGCTGCCCGCTGCATTGATTTCAGCAGAGTGTGACAAACAAGTCTTGAATGACCCCAAAGGTCTTTGGCTTAGATTGATTTGTGAAGAGGGTCCCTGAACCGCGTGCAAATTTGGAAGCAGGGTACGCGTTGTGTTCTTGTCGCCGAAAAAAGCGAGTTGCCCACTTAAAAGCGACTCGCAGTGTCAAAATCGCAGGACTCCTTCTTCATTTGCATATTAGCATAGCTACCAAGCTCAGTTTTGGTTCTTTATCCCAATCTTTTTGAAAGAGCACGACCAGAGCAATTTTCTTATTACTTTTTTTTTTTTTTACAATATTTCGTGGATTTTTGTAAAACTGATTTAAGACCAGTTTGAGATTCAGATTTAAGAAAAGGCCCTGTGGTAATAACCTTGAAAAAAGCACTCACAATTAATGGCTTTAGTTAAATGTATAGCTGCACGAATTCAAAAGCTGAAAGCCAGGCATGCTGAGTCGGATGAAGGAGTATACCAAGTAACTAAATACGTTTTTAAAAAATCATGTAACTGACAGCTGGGATGCATTATCTATAATGCATTACTACATTAAAAATGTATATATTCAGTTGATGTAAAATGCCAGTACAGAGACAACTTAATGATTATATTAAGCATGTATTACTTTGTGTAAGAAATTAAAGGGGAAAAAATAGTTTTTTTTGCCTTAAGTTTATATAGTTTAACATTGTCTTGTACGATATAAATAGCTTATTCGGTTTCTTGCGCTTGGAACTATGAATGGCAAACATGATGCTTACGTAGCTATATTGTATCTCCGCCACATATTGTGTAAAACAGTTCTGATAACTTGTAATAACAAATGTTTTTCGAGCTAGAAAGTGTGAAGACATTTTTGGTATGCAGAGAAGCTACGAGCAAAGATAAATCATGTGAAATGTAGTACCGTGCTAATTCCTGCCTGACGTATTGGTGAAACCGAGTCGACTACACAGCCTGCCAAATGGAGAAATTTATCCATATTTCATTTAAAGATGCATGTGCCGCAGTATTTCCTTTCTTTTATGATTACCAGTTGAATGAAAAATGCAGTGCCCAATGATCTGTCTTTAATACGGCTTGGATACCATAAACAATCTGATTTTTTTTTATTGCGTGGTGGTCCCAAGTACTTTATCAGTTATTTTCTTTATACGTGTTAATCTATACACAGGACCATTTATTTGGGTGTTTATAAGTTTTCAGGAGAGAGGTTAAGCAGTGAAGATGTGGGGAAAGATCACACCGTATTTATTCATATTGTTTATTTGTATTAGCCATTAATAGACTCATCTGCAGTCTTGTTCAGTTGCAGCGGGAAAGGTTGAGAGAGGACGTCGCAAGTGTAGTCGAGGTATATTATACAATATAGATGCTGCAGATGGGAAAAAGACGCTTAAGGAATCCCCTTGTTTTTCTCTTCAGATTTTTTCTTATTAATATTTTAATGTCTTGCTGTGGAATACCACACAGGGGAAGAGAAATGCGGTTCTTTAATTCTTTAGTAGCGTCTGTTATCGGCCATAGCCATGCCTTACAGGAACGGTCTTAACTGAACCTTAAATGCTCCCACTGAACGAAAATTGAGAGAGAGAGAGAGAGAGAGAGAGAGAGAGAGAGAGAGAGAGAGAGAGAGAGAGAGAGAGAGAGAGAGAGAGA
>JAACJT020000033.1:4483597-4495687 GCA_009936485.2 Gymnarchus niloticus | reverse complement strand
ATATAAAAACAAGCAAAGAGAGGATCAACCGGGGGGAAGGATAGATAGGGGGAGAGAGGGGGAGGGAGAGAGAGAGAGAGAGAGAGAGAGAGAGAGAGAGAGAGAGAGAGAGAGTATAGCTGTCTAACTCCCCCTGCTATAGTCTGTCCTCCTAGGTGGTCCAAACACCCAAGATAAGGCTGTTAGATTTCCATACAAGTTACTGTCTGCCTCCTAGGGAGACCCCATAAAAACAAGAGAACTATTTATCATAAAGCTACACCCTCCCAGTCCTAACTGTTATTGGGATCCTACAATATGTAGAAATGAAGAAATCATATTCATATGGTTAGGATAAGAGCGTTCAGTCTGAATGTTCATATTTCCAAACAAATGAATAGTGTGTATGTGTGTGTGTGTGTGGGGGGGGGGGATTCATCATCATGGTTGTTGTAGTAGGCCATAAGTAAAGCAGGAGTAAGCTTGCATGGTGAGGAGGGACTCAGAGGGACTGTGTAGAAATTCAAATTGTAATAGAAAGAAGAAGGCTATGAGCTAACAGGGAACATTGTTCTTTATTGGTGAGAAATCGACTTGAAAGCGCCTCACTTTTGCCGTGTAATGATTACATAAATGCTGTAACTGAATCCTGCCCCATGTATGAATTAGCGCTCCTGCACTTTTAATCCTAACGTGTCTTTGGTGGTCCTGATGCGTAACACTTCAGGTCTGCTAGTGTACCTTTTAGCCAGGTCATGTAGACTACATTTCCTCACTACCAAAGACAGCTAGCGTATGAAGTGTAATCAGGATGATTTTAAATACAAGGTTTTTTTTGTTTTTTTTTTTAAATACCCAGTGTTTTTTTTTTTTATATTAATTTCCATCAATTATAAACTTTTTGGGCCTGTCCTGACAGCACATTTTATCCTGGAAAGCCTATGCATGGACGTCTCAGAAGTCCTGATGTGTTCTTCAGTCTTTCTGTGCTGGTTGACCAGGTGCATTGTGGGTTTGAGAGTGACATCACTCACTTTGACCTCTCCTCTAGGTCCACTAAGTGCTGATGAATCTGTCAATGAATAAATGATCCGGAATTGCTTAAAATAATAGCTGCTGGATTTGTGTTTCAGGCATTGAACTCCACCATAAATGCTGTTGTACCTCTGAGCAAGGTCCTATATATTTTGACGTATATAAATAATAAATGCTTGTAATAAAAAGTTGCCTTGGCTAATAGCATCTACCATGTAAATGTCCGTCATAGTAGAAGAGACATCTGCCTATAATCCACCCCTGTGTATACCCTGTGCCTAGGTGGTGATTAGTATATTGATGAGTACTGAAATGCCTGCTGGTTTAAAGCTCGGGGGGGGTGTATTGTGTATTGGTGAGTTGACAACAGTATGATGCCACTGATCATGAAGGAGGGGCCAAAATGACCTTTGGTAAACTCGGAGGAAGAATATGGTAGGCTTTCTTCAAACGGCAAATAAATCACCGCAGATCTATCTCAGAACTTCTTAGATCCTCAAAAATCCCTTTAAGGAGGTCTTGCAATGATATATATATTTTTTTTTCCCCCCCACATGCCGTATGTGCGCTTTTTAGCAAATTGGGTCTTATTTTGTTACTGACTGGCAGAGATGTTGTTATTATATAAAAATAACTGCACAATGGTAATTAAGGTATGTGGCTTGTAAGTCAGAGCTGGCTGTTCCAAATGGATTTAAAAGATGAGGTAGAATAATTTAATTTCTCCTCCAAATTAAAAAAAATTTGGTAAACCTGAACAGTCAGAGGACCTTAAAATTTTTTTTTTGCATTTTATTCACAAAAGCAAGTCTGGTGACTTTAATCATATAATGGGCCTGGAGTTTGACACACTGTAATAATGATAATCCACTTTGACAAACATTGCTAGCGCAAGTGTGGCCAGATTTAAATAGAAATTTCTTTGGCACACTTCTTGCAGGCATTTCACCTGCTTCAGTAATGAGCATTTGCTACTGTGGAACCACATATGTAAAAGTGATGCTGAGAGACCTTAGGGAATGTTATTGAGTATTGAAAATGCTTAACACCCCAGGGCTGCCCCCCCATAAGAAACAGAAAAGCCTAACAGTGTGTTAAAATAGTCCTAGCAGAGAAATGTCAAATATTCATTGCTCTTGCCTCCCCTTTGTTTTGTTTTCCATATAAAGTACTCCTGTCTCCAGTTGCCTGACTCCAATATGTCTGGCATTTTGCATCAGTTTCTGGGTCAGATGGAGGAGCACGCAGACAAATTGGACGGTGATACAGCCAGAGGTGTTCCGTTTCCTTCTGGCTTCCGTCGCTTACAGATGCACTGAGAGTGAACATCGGGTGTAGTTTGCTGCTGTTCAAACATTTTGTTGACGTGGCTTTGCTGTAGAAGGAAATGTTTAGCTGTGATATGCATGGTAATGACATTAATTGGCATATAATCGAATCATCCTAACTATGATTCAGTGCTTCACGTTGTTCCGTAGCCGTAATAATTAATGAATACACATCCTCGTGTTGAAGGCTTGTGTGGCTCAGCAAATTGTCCAAAGCGCCATGGGGATTTACTGAGAGAGTGTGATTCTGGGTCGAGCGGTAATATGGTAGGTGTGGAATAATGTGAGACTTCACGGGAAAACCAAATTGGAGGTGGCTTTCCAGGGAAGTGGTGGAAGAAACTCCTGTCACTCGTCACTCTGTTTTGGGTTACTGGGGTCAAAGTAAAACTGAACATACCCGTTTACTATACCAACACCACCGGGTGGCGTGAGACCAAAGACTTAATCTTCTACACCGACAGAAACATCCACAACCACTAGTTTCGGGCTCGTTAACAGGCCTGCTAGCATCGAAATGCTGGCCTCTCCTGGAAAGATACTCCGCACGTCCTTGGGTTGGCCTTACAGTGGCATTTTGGTGATTCCTGTGTCGAAGAGCACAAACATGCTATCACACCACCACCTCTGGTTCCCTTCTGTCGGGTTGCCAAATATGGACACTCCGAAGTAACAACCCCACTGTGGTCAGCCTGAGTCGAAACCTGGACCCCAGTCTGTCACATCAAGGATAATGGTCTTAGCTGTGACAGAAATTGGCCAAAGTATTTTAGTGCCACTTTTAGATTGCTACAATATACAAACACAGAGAATGAGGGACAGGCAGAGCAAATCAATATGGATAATCCTAGTCATGTGACCCTCCCTTCTGAGACAGCTGGCAGACCCCCGTTCTCACAATCCAAGATCAAAAGCTTCCTGCATTATTGTCACCAATAGGATTTTTAAATCACATAATGCAGTCACTATTGAAATGTATATACGTTTTTGTATGGAACAGTAGATATTTGAAATGCACAAGTTTCCTTTTGTATCACTTAATGGTCTCATTATACAGGTATACACATTGCTGGTTTGTTTTAGTCCTGTTTTATCTGTTCAGTCGAAACTTTACGCAGGATCTCATGACCAAAATTGAAATGGAAGGTGAAGCTACTTTTTCCCTCTTAGTTTATTCTTTAACACAAACTCTTCATAGTGAATATTTACTCTCTTTTTTCCTGCATAGTTACTAAAAGTCTTCCACAAGGCAGGTAAATAGCATGCTTATATAATTGGTGTGTTTCTCATGGTGTGTATTGACGGCGGTAAAATCAGATCGTGGCATCATCACTGTATGCTGATGGCTATGGGATTTGCATGGCTGGTGCACTCAGTTTCCTTACGGGCAATGAAGAAACATCAGTTTAGAAAATAAAGAAGTTCACGAGTGCTTGAATGGCATTCCAGACAGCTGTATTTTTAACGTGAGGAACTGGACATAATGATGGATTGGATTTTTTCTTTTTTTTTTTAAACCAAGGATGGGTGTCCATCTGAAATCAGGCAGGGAGATGGGTGAAGGTCTTCTGAATGCACTGCAGTGCCCGCAAGGTCCATCATCTTTATAGTGTGTTGGTTTGTGGAGGTGACACCTTAAGGAATAAAAGCCCCTGCTTTATCTGCAGTCAGCACAAATTTACTGACGCAGTCCGACATTTCCAAGAGAAACGTGGCATGGCAGCTTTCACCACTAAGCTACCAGGAACACAAAGTTAAATACCGAGTGAGAGTCCCATTTCTGTATTGCTGGGAAAAGATTCATTGTCGCTTTGGCCACTCTGAATACGTAGTGGAAGTAATGAGAATTTTTCTAAGAAGGCAAAGATCCATGATAATATTAACTTTTTTTCCCTTCTAACAAGGGAAAAAAACTCAGCGTTTCAAAAATGTGTGAATGCAATCAAAAAGAAGAACTAAAATACTTGTATTTTTTGGGTTACGAGTACTTATGGTTAAGGTTAGGGCTGGTTGAGGGTTAAGCCAATACAGATGAATGGAAGATCCCCACAAGGCTAGAAAAACAAACGTTTGTGTGTGTATTAAAACATTTAACAGACCTTGGCCCAGGGAGAATAACTTGATTTAAAAAGATTTCAATCACAAATCAAAACCAAAAAAAACGCAAAATTGTGCTTACTCCCTTTTATTAAGGCATAACCAGCAATAATGTTCATTGTGGAGAATAGTACATTTATTGTTTTAAGTGCCACAGATGCTTTTGTTTCCAATTTAATTATCTGATAATCTTTTGTTAACTGATAAATATCATGAAATACAGCAAATTCTCCTGTGGCTTTGCAAGAATCATCTGTCATATTCATCAATCTCTGTTCGTAGCTCGGAACGCACTCGACCCTTCTCTGTCTGTTTAAATCTGTTTAAGTTTCTGCTTCAGTGGCGTTTAAGTACAGCTTTCGTTTTAAAGAGGGAGTAGCAGGCTGTTTTGAGAGGAGATGATGAATTGTAGCTTGCGACTCTGAAGCCAAACATTCCACATGTGAGGAATTTCCCGAATGCGGGGACTTTAAAAAGAGGATGCCCCCCCCCAGCTTGGCATGTTCTTTTATTCATGTACAATACTTCCACATCTGTCATGGTGCTGAATATGCTAGGTGTTAAAGGTCATCTGTCCTAGAAGCCAAATCTGTGATAGTTTCCACATGCATTATTTTCGGTTTTCCCAAGAGCTCGAAATAACGCTCATGAATGAAGTGTCCTTTTTCCTCTGTATTTCTTCCTCTCTGTTTGCCCCGCTCTGTCTTTTCATTCTGTAATTTTGAGAGTGTTGTCCAATTGTCACGTGCCACTTTGTAATGGTGGTGGTGAAGGGAGCTTCTGAGAATGATAGATGAAACAGAAATATTATTGGGGTCGGAGCAGAGGGAAAAGCAGCCTTGAAGTGGAATACTGTTCCAGTGTGGTGTGTGTGTGTGTGGCTGTAAAATGTCATTCTTGACCTACAGAGATGGCCTTTCTCTTCCAAGTGAGACTCTCCTTGATTAAAGTTGAGTTCTGGGTGCAAGGTGACAGCTGTCCTTCACAGAAAGTCATCAGAAGTGTCTCCAGTTAGGTGGAATCCATTCTCAGCCTCAAAGTCTCACTGCACACACATCTCATTCCTGTTGTTTCCTCAAGAAGACCAACCTCAGATCTGAGCAGATTGAAAGAGAGGAGACCGGTGCACACCGTGTGGGTCCAAGAATTTGTTGTATGTCGAAGACACCAGGCTGGATTGAAATGTTGACCTTATGATAATTTTGATAGACCAGTGTTTCTAAAAGAGTTGGATGTATGGGCCTCGTTTTTTTTACCTCGGTTTTCAGGTTACGTGTCATTCAAACAGTCATACACTCAAACTAAACATGGTATAATGAAAAAAATAATTTTGGCTGGATCTCTCAGGTGAGTATTTTCTGAAAGCTCACATTCCTACTGAAGATGTCATCCTTTGGAGCCTAGATATGAAGTAAAATGGCTCCTGTTTGGTAGTATTCTGTCATCCTGTAACTCTGGCTTCAGCCCAGTTACCATCACAACAAAGGAAGGCTCAGATCAGGCATAGAAGTGTTGAGCTGAACACAAGTCAAGGGTTCAGTTAGGTACAGTATGCTAGACCATGTGTGAAGATACAGATTACTGGGTCTCCATCATGACCTTCAGATGATAGGAATAAGGTAACAAAAAAGTAGTGATGTGACAAACGAGGCTTCCAAACTCATGGCGGGTGGGAGCATGCTGAACTAACCAGTCCATGCTGGTGCTAAATGAGACCTAGACAGCATTGACTGGTTAGTTCAGCATGCTCCCACCTTCTATGGGTTTTGAAGCCTCATTTGTCCCATTACTTCAAAAAAGAATGGACAATCTGTTGTATATGGGCACATTTAGATGATATGGAATGTGTCAGAGGGAGTCCATAGATATTAATGTTAATTTGAGTCTTAGAAGTAATAAAGAAAAGATTTAGCTTTAAGAAGCTTTGAATTTCTTATTTAATGTTCTGAAAAAATGCACTGCTGACCAGTGTGTATTGTTTTTTTTTTTCCTGATAGATTTTCTGTTCCATTTCATCCGTTTTAATTCCCAGAGTGTCACCTTTGTCTTGAATTATACGGTCCTTAACAATAATACTGCTTGCCCTTGACGGCCCTGTGATAATTCACCATTAGTTGAATTCTGAGTTTAGCAAATAGCTGGCTTGTCATGGGTCTCCACGTAGCTCTGGTTTCCATGCCAGTTCCCAGTTCAGTTATTGACACGTGTCAATTTTCATCTAGTAACAGAAAAGATGAAAACGAAACAGACTAGGTTGATAGTCAATACTTAGCTCTGATGTGGTTAACGGAATTCACCATTGCTGTCTTTACCTAAGTGCTTGATAGGATTGAACCTGAGTTCAGTCAGGTTGATTTTCCTCTGGGCATGACTACATGAACACACCCGGGCTCCCAAACTAGTGCCCTATTGACCTTATCAGCTGTGACTCCTCTTGCCCCTTGCCACGGATCAGGTGCATGGTGTTTTTTTTTTTTTCTTGAATTACTTGTTCTCAGATTGCCATGTTCGGGCAGCGTACACAGAGAGCCCCCCAATCTGCTGGCTTTCCTCTTCCATTCAGGAGCACAGCGAAAATCCTTTTGGCATTGGCCTGCCCGCCTGTCTGTATGTGGATTCGTTTCGAGTGAGACATCGCAGAGATTAGGTTGTGTAACATTTGAAGGGTCTGCCCGTCTCTAATTTGAGTCTTCTACTCTGAGAGCTTTCCTGTCTTTCTTTTGGGCTGTAATTTGAGGTCGGCACTCCGGAGTATTAGAGCGTGCTTCAATCAATTGTCCACGGTGCATTCAAGGAACTGGAAGTGCACTGAAAATTGATCACAATTGTAGTTAATATTCAGAGGCAAATATAGCACTGAGCTTGGATGGCAAAAGATAAGAAGGTTTTGGGAGCGCCATGTACTCCCAGAAGAAAAATGGTAGCTCTGTGCTTCCTTTTAGACCCAAGCAGATGCGTATTGACATTACATGCGTCTATCGATTTTCATGTTTCCCTGCTTACTGCCTCTAGTCTAGTGAAGGTATCTCTGTTGACAAAACTACCATTGTGATGAATGCAGAGGTTTGGTTTCTGTCTATTTTTACCCTACTATGTTTCTTTGCTACAGTCCAGGTTTTCCTGAGAACAGATTAAGCTTCAGACTGTGGAATGTCAGTAGAAAACAAGGGGCAAATGTTATCTATGCCAATTACAATGTTCTTGCTTCCAAAGAGGCTGATTCGGTCTCAGCCCTAGGAATGTCTTAGTTGCCATATGCTTTCCAAGCTATCTGTGCATTTACCAGTGGTTGTGACACCTCTGGAATGTACGTCAAACAGTATAAGGCCGATTTTTGGAGTGTGAGTTTGTAGACCATCCGTTGTTCTGTAGTTTTCTGTTAATTACAAAACCATATAACTAAAAAATTCCCAAAATGAATTTTGAGGCAGCAGATAATGGGGATTTAGTTTTAGTATTTTTGACATTCGTTTCAAAGTTCTTATGGTGATTTACTTGACTTTTAACTGTCTATTCGTTTTAATCATGAATATGATCTTTTGTACCCTCTTCAAGCATTCGGTCCATCTGTAGCACTGACGCCAAGTCCATTTGTAAAAACGAACTTTGGGTGTGTTTGTTTTGCTAAGTCAACATTAAAAAAAGACCCTGTCTAATGTGAAAGCTTTCTCTTTACATCCCTAATATCATAGGCTCCTTTTTCTTTTGAGTATTACTTGTTTGTAATATTCTATTGTGTAATACTTTTAATTTCATTATGTAAACATTTGCTAGGAGCTGTCAAAAAAAATGAAAGCCTTTAGATGCTTGACTCATATGAAGTGCTCCCCATATGAATAAGAAAATGAGTAATGATATAGTGCCATGGCAGTTTTCAGCTTGTTTCCCCTCCTTGTTTCCGGTCTTCATTCTCCTTCGGGTCATTTCCAGTACTAGCGGACCTGCTAGATGACATGTTGAGTTAGGTTGAGTTAGTGCTCTTCAGCTGCCATGATTAAAGAGTCCAGTCAGCTGTAATTGGGGCTAATGTACGGCTCCACCTCTCTTTGGATGGACCACACCAGCCAAAGAGCTTTGCCGCGTTGTCTACGGCAGTTTCTCTCATCTGGTGGGTTGCGACCCTAAAGTTGGTTGAGGGAGTCTGGACTGTGTGGTCAAAAAATAATTTTGAATTTCTTATTCTTATGTCAACCTTTTTTTTGAACAACTTTTACAGTAACATAGAGCACGTGCCTTATCCCAGCTGTTGCCATGGCCACATCAGATATTAGATCTCGCACTCATTGGCTCTAAATTTTTTAAATTTAGGTTGCAGCTTAATGACTAAGGAAAAATGTGCGTCCTGAGGCTAAGCCAATTGAGACCCCCTGGTTTACGGCCTGTCATCTTCTGGAACGTTCCACAGATGGAGCATGACAAATTCATAACGGGCTTTACCCGTAGCCTGAGGTCATAACGATGAGCTTTTTCTTACAGGTATCCTTCTTGGCAGAGCCATGTTGTTTAATTCTCCATGGGAAAAAAGCAGGTTTAATAATGGTTTGTTCCTTTGATGTTATGAGTTGTGTGTCTACTTGTGAATGTGACTTTTTTTGTGCAATAAATGAAAATATTAAATAATAAATAATTTAGAAATTCAGTCAGATCACTGGGCAGTAAGCAGCAGTGAATACACAAGTGGGGGATTTAGCAGATTTCACTTACCTGAGGCTATGCTAATGTTAAATCTGTCATTAAATCAACCTATCCTGGATGCCCCCACTTGAATAATGTATGATGTATGTGTGAGATTATTTTAAATGAGTGAAAGTCCATGGCACCATGGAAAAACAAGAATTATGCTCCTGCAAAAAGTGCCAAAGCATGTAAACAAAAGGATATTGGAGAGCAAGTCATCATTTCAGCATTGTTTCAAGAATATCAGGGTTTATTTTCCCCCCTTTAATCTTGCTGTTTGCTTAGTCACAGTAAGATGTCATGACCATTGATCTTATATATGACATGTAAAAAGGGCAACCAGTCCAAATCCAGACCAAATGTGGTGGACCTTAACCAAACAAGTTAAACGAACAATCTGTTAATTTGTTTAACCTCACTTTGGCAGACGCCTTTTTTTCCTCAGTGTTGGTTTGTTTTCTCCTAAGCAGGCTTGGAGTTTTTGTTTTCCCTGTTTGGTTCGGTGCTCTTGGTTTCTGGGTTCTTTTTGGCTTAGTACTTTTGGTTCGGTCTGTTTTGGTTTTGGCTTGTGGGTTGTCTTCTATTTTATTGTCTAGCTGAGCTCCCTGGATTCTGTTTGCTGTTTGCCTGACCCTGCTTTGATCTACCAAGTCATACTTGGTGATTCCCGGTCGACCCGGCGCACTCATCTGCGTATACTTGCAGTCAGTAGCCGCAGTCCTGTCAGTACCGAGAACTCAGAGACAGAGCTGTCAAAGAGAGAAAGGCCTGACAGGCATCAGACCTAGTAGTGTGTGTGTATGAGAGAGAGAGAACGCAGCTTGGTACATCTCCATTTTTCAGTATCACTGTCTCTCGTTTTGAATTTTGTTAATGAAGTTCTAATTTCTATCCCGTGGCTGTGCTTGGCCGTTTGCATTCTACTGGATTATGCACTCGGCTGTGCAAAATATTTATGGTAGAAGACACACAAGATATTTGACAGAATACATCAGTTGGGCTGGTAAAATATAAGTTTTAATATCTAAGGATCGGATTCCCTTATGCTGCTATTCTTCTTTTCACTGTTTAAAGTAGGCTGTTTGTTTTGCTAAACATAAACAAACAAAAAAAATCATCGTTTTTGTTTTGTGACGTCTCAAGAAATGATGTGAATTGTAGTGGCTTCGTCTCTGTTATTGAAGACCTAAAACTGACAGCCTCTGGCACCGACGCCTCAAACTGTCGGAGATAGCATTGCTTTGAAGAGCACGCCGATACCGTGTATTTATACGAGCATCCAGGGATGCTCGTTGTTAGCAGAGCAGATGGTGTTAAACGTTAGTCTGTCTCGGAAATCGGCGATCAAGGCAAAAAAAAAAAAAAAAAAAAGGTACATCTGTGCGAGAAAGCAGGAGGCTGCGTTCACGGTGATCAGAGAGCAAAAGTAAAAGGTTCACGTTTGAGCTGTCTTATGTCTTTTCGGATCCAGCAAGGTCTCAGTTGTCTCTGATACGGAGACAGATCTCCCCGTTTAGCTGCATCAGAGGCATAAAGCACTGACTGAAGGCGATTCTTATAAATCTTGAACGTGCTGCACGGGTGCATTCGGCGAGTGCCTTAGGGTCCCTCCTCACCTCAGGCGGGAGGTGTCCGACATTGACGGAGCAGTGGTACGTGCAGCGTTCCTTATCCCGTGTGGCCGTCCCTGTGTGGAGGCTAGCTCTCCCCTTTTGCCTTGCACAATAGATGTTTTTGTTCAGCGCAGTTTGAACTTAGCTTTCTTTTTTCCCGTCCTGTGGACTAATCACCTGCTTTTAGATGTCTTTAGGAGAAGGAATCTTGAGTCTAAACTTGAAACTGGGAGTTGTTGCCAGCTGGCAATGACTTTGGAAGGTAATATATCTCCACCTTTCTCTTCCACCCCACCCCTTTCCTTCTGCCCTGAAAGTCAGGCTCACTGATCCCTTTCTGAAGGTTCACCGATCCATACTTGGGAGTTTTAAATACAATGCCTGAGGGCTCCTGGGATTAGATCGCTCCAAAAATGTTGGGGGATTATCAGAGCTTTCCGGACTAGGGGTGCATTTCAGAAGGAGTTGGCATTTTCCTTTTCTTTTTTTCCCTCTCAGATTACTAATTATGAAAAGGATCAACAGGAAACTGGTATCCACGTTGAAAAATTAATTCTTCACTCGTTTATTTCGGCTCCCAAAGCTGGACGTTATCCTGAGTGCAGGTTTTTATGGAAAAACAAATGTAGGGATGCAGCAATACTGAACCTCGGGTCTCGGTCACAGGCTCCATAGGCCTCTGTAAAGCCTGGCATGCTAAGCAGTGCCTCCACAGAGCAGGCACCCAGGCCTCACGCTGCGTTCTAGAGGCACATCTTCTAGGCTTTGGCTGGGCATGAAGGGGACACAAAAGAACCCACCCCTATTTTTCTTTTTTTGGAGGAGGTCTTTGGTATCGATGGTAGCTTTTAAGCATGCTAAAGGACAGGGATGAAGGGCTGGGGTACACCATGGATGAGATGTGAATATCAGTGGCATACCTAGGTCTGTAAAAGAGTCGGGCAAACAAGGGATAGCCATTCTTGGTAGGGGCAAACTATCGCCTGTTGGAAATTTGGGGCCAGGAAGGGGCACAAAGGGAACAAAACTACCTAAGGGGGCATTTGCCCCCTCGCCCCGAGCTACACCACAAATCAGTATGCATTGAATCATTCACTCCAATTTTGCTGTGTGTGAATAGAGTTTACGTGTTCTCCCTGCATTGAGTGTGTTTCTTCCCATAGTCCAATGAAGTGCAGTTTGGCTAATTGGGGTCTCTAAATTGCCCAAAGGGCATGACCGTGTAGCTGTATGTCAATTGAGATGCTCTACATTACCCAAAGGGTATGACTGTGCAGCTGTATGTCCCTTGAGATGCTCTAAATTGCCCAAAGGGCATGACCGTGTAGCTGTATGTCAATTGGGATGCTCTACTTTACCCA
>JAACJT020000033.1:4463873-4483497 GCA_009936485.2 Gymnarchus niloticus | reverse complement strand
AAGGGTATGACTGTGCAGCTGTATGTTCCTTGAGATGCTCTAAATTACCCAAAGGGTATGACTGTGCAGCTGTATGTCCCTTGTGATGCTCTAAATTGCCCAAAGGGTATGACTGTGCAGCTGTATGTTCCTTGAGATGCTCTAAATTACCCAAAGGGTATGACTGTGCAGCTGTATGTTCCTTGAGATGCTCTAAATTGCCCAAAGGGTATGACTGTGTAGCTGTATGTCCCTTGTGATGGGCTGCCATCCTGTCTGTGTTGTACCACACCCTTGTGTCCTGTGCTGCTTGGGACAGGCTCCAGCGGCACCATATCTTGACCACGATAAGTGGTTCCCAGATGGATTTATAAACTTATTGATAGTAGCTCTGTCACATTCTTGCTCACATATGGATCGATATGAAAACATTTCTCTTGTTTAACCACATAAAATGCTAAGCACAAGGCTTCCAACGTTATCATTTATTTTTAAAATATTTTAATCTAACAATAATTCTTACAAAGAAACATAAGATTAATTAGTTCTTCAAAAAATCCATTTCTTTAGAGTCTGGAACATTTGATGAATCGACTGACTAATTAATCCTTGTATTAATTCAGCAGAAAGAAATAAGAAAACTAAATAATAGATCATAAGATCCGAAGTTACAGAAGTAATATAATACATTACAGTGTGCAACTTTATTAACAAAGAAATTGCATTCGTTATTTAAAAATTCATTTCAGAAATTATTTTCTGACTTGTAGTGAGACATATGGAGCACTGAGGTTCTTTCACAATAGTGCATATGTGTATATATATATATATATATATATATATCCTGTATGTATACATTTGTTCCTTGTCAAAATTGTTGTAGATAGTGTATATGTGAGCTTCATAGTCAGCAGCTCAGTAATACCAACAGGAAACCAACCATGTGTAGTAAAAACAGGAAAAAAAAATACATTTTTCAGCAGAAGCTTCCTACTTACAGTGCACGGCCCATGTTAATTGTTGTTAACAATGCTTAACGGATATTTTTGACCTGCTATATGGAAGAGAAATCCATATGGGGAGGAGGGAGGTGCAAGACAGCTGGTACTATTTATGCAACATATGAAAGTAGAACCTAAATTTGGACATGGCCCCTTAAAGCTAGCTGAGCGAACCTTAAACCTGCAAGCCGCTTCTACAGGAACTACGTGTGACTCTCCCTCCACTTCTGACTCCCTCCTGCCCAGCAGCCTCTTAAAAAGTCCAATTAGCTCTTATTGGAGGCAGCTGGCCATTGTTAATAAGGAGCTTGTTTGCGTGGGGACAGCATGGCACGGCACAGGAAGCTCTGTCCTGCACCGCTGTTCCCCCTTCCGGCTGACATCCTTGGCTGACAGACGAATAGGGAAAAAGGGACAGTATAAAGGAGAGAAAGATGGATCATTCTCTGCAAGATGCATTAACTAGTTCAGCTACCACACAGACTAAACAAGCATTAGGTTTGGCTAACCACGTTTAAGTGGCGCCACTGTTAATTTCAGGACTGTTTAACATTAGACATCTCACCTTGAGTGTATTTGTATAAATTAATTTTGTGCATAAGCTAACAAACATTTAATTATTCCTTCAGTCCTCAAGTGGTTAAAAAATGTACTCTTTCAAATATATCACTTAATATTTTCAAAAGTGCATCTTGAGGTTCCCATCTCATTTATTTTTTATACCCAGAAATACTAGGCTGGAAGAATGCCTTACAAAGCCAGTCCCACTTCCTGTCTACTGCTGTTTCATTCTTCCATAGCATAAAACACGTGAGAAAAGCCTGCTGATAATTATAGAGCCAGGGAGGGGACTTGGTAAACAGAAAAATTCTCACAGCTATGACTTAGTAACAACTTGGCTACCTTGTAGGAACGAGTTAGTTATCATGCAAAAGCATATTAGGGACACGGAATTCAAGAATAAAGTCAAAATGATTTTGAGAATATAGCAGAAATAGTCTGAGAAGTAGGGTACTGCATACGTATGTTACCAGATGGGCTGTCAGGTGATGTAGTGTATGCTGACAGCTAGAATCACTTTCAGGTGATAGCATAAGTCCACACAGAAGGACTTTGCTTTTTAGTTAGTAACTTTATCCGAACTTTATGTGTAGACCTGTAGTAAATGCCACATGTAGATGGTATCTTGTTAGCATTACTGCTGATAGACTAATAGGCTAGCCGGTTTGTGTTGTGGCCACTCAGTAGTAATATGAAAGTATGATCCCAGGTTCTGTTCCTACTTTCCTACTCTTACACCTGCTAAATTCATCCCCATCACCTTGTAGACGATGCCTGTCTGTGATTTCAGTTTCAACAAAAGTGGCAATTTTCACTTACTCCCTGTGGTATTTTCTTCTAAATAAACCCAGTATCTCGCACATCGTTTGTCACAGCTCCTTTTCATTGGTATAATACTAATGATAATCTGGTGCTGCTGTACCAGAAGATTATTTTTCTTTTGTTTGTGAAACCAGTAGTATAACTTAACCCGTTCCTCAGTGTCCCTTAATGCTGATGTTCATATTGTTAATATGATCTATGGCTTAATTAATTCTTGAAATCATTATGACTATTCTCAAAATCATTATTACTATTCTCTTAACTTTTTTTTTTTGCTTTATCCTCAGCATTATCATTTCTTTAATCAGTGGCCCTAATATGTTTCTGCATGTCCATGTGATAACTAACTCATAGCCACGAGATGGCTAACTCTGTCACAAGATCTTTTTTTTCCCCCTAAGTCCCCTCCCGGGCTTCCTAGATAAAAACCTTAATGTTAAGTTCCTAGGTAGCTTTTTGTATCCAAAGTAATGTACAGGCCTGCTCCTAATTCTGAAGTTTTTTTTTAATCACTTTACTCTAGGGTGTTCACCAGGGTCCATCCCGCGACCCAAAGGCTATTTAGGAAAAGCAGTAGTTACTGTCAGTTGTATCAGTGTGTTTTCTTGCATACATAATTGCAAAATACAATAACAGCTATAAACCTTTTCCAGTATTGCCTCCTTTCGTGCATTACTATTGGTATTAATAAGAATGCGACACCCAAGAGTCAAAAATAAATGTTAAAGAAATCCTCCTTTCGCATGTAACAGTGGAATTTAATCAGGAAGTGTTTATTTTTTCCCTTCCACCTTGTTTGGCATAGGACACAACAGAAGTGTTTCTACTCTAATGTTAAGGCTGGTTAATTATTTATAGAGTCATACAATATTTATTCCACAATAATTTTCCCATGTAGAGATACAGCGGATGGTTTGTTGCTGGGTGTACTATTTTGGGACCTGTAGGCATGGAGATCAGAGTCAGCAAAGGGTGGGTAACGTGGAGTCCTGCGTGAAAAGGGAAGAGCCACGTGAAAGAGTGAGTTTATTGATTATGTTTCCACTCATTCCTACACACCAACAGCAAAGACCGTAAGTAGGGCTTCAGGTGTCGCTGGCTAAATGGATGACAAAGGCATGGCCCTTGAGTTGGCTTGACCTGGCCAGTGACCACTTTCAAGCTCTCAGAATGAGACCAGGGATGTGGAACTGGAGGCTTGAGTGGATGTGGTGACTGCCAGCACTTGTTGCAGTTTGTTTCCCAGACAGGAGTGACGAGAGCTGTGATGAACACAAGTTCGGGTTGTCGGGCTCGATCTGAGCCAAGGAGATGGACAAACAGTTGGTGGGTGACTGGGGGGGTTGTAACTGGGGGTAGCCTGTTGTCTCAGGGCATGTAAGGATAAGAGTGGACCTGCGGGTCGGTCCAGGGATTCCGTCTCTTCATCGCTATGCACCATACTTTTTAGTTTTTTTCCGACGTTTAATGGGATAGCCTAACATGAAAAGATTGTTCATGTCAGAAACTCCATGCCGTCAACAACCGAGGAGTCAAAAGCAATAAAAGAAAAAACCCTGCATTTTGATCTCTTTTTTTTTTTGAGGAGTCAAGGTTAAAGTGACAAAAAAAAAACTTTGAAAACCAAGCAAATACACAAACTGAAGTTAGCTTGAGATAAATGCACAATTACGTGGAATCACATCTAAAGTACAAAATGACTAATTTCAATTTTTTTCGTAATTGCATTTCGTACCACCTTCTAGAACCCTGACAGGCAGACTGATGTGCTTTTTCTCGCTACAGCTGAGACGTTAAGTGGAGTCTACTCAGAGAACGAGCGATGGCAGGAAGAGCGATGCGTTGACTGGGTTCAGCTGCATGCATTGTTCTATGTCTCCTGTTCGATGCCACAATCCTCCAGCTCTTTTACTGTCAGACAGAGGCCAGGAATGCGTCAAAAAGATGAGCATCCATTCTGGGTGCTGTGCTGTCCGGTCGAGTACCAGTGTTCCAATCACGGTAGCAACAGTACAGGCTGGTGTAACGTTTCTCAGTCTGGGCACTCCTGGAACAGAATGGGGTGGGGGATGTGCAGTCGGTTGCCTTCAGGGGGGTCAGAGGTTTCGTCCACTGTAGCATGGAAGGACCCTCACAGCTCTGCACAGCTTTAAAAAGTAATGTCTGCCAGCCAAGGGATTCAAACCCATAACATTCTGGACATAGGCACGGATCCCTAACCCAATGAGGTACATTCTGTGTGGCAGGGTGTCATAGTGGAGAAGGTGCCAGGTCCTTAGTGTTGAAGTCCAAGGTTCAAATCTGGTGCTAATTATCCCTATTCTGCAGCATAAACAGAGAAACTGCATTCATTCAAAGGTTATATAGTCACTGGGACAAGTTGAGGTAAGATGTTTTCTTACAAATAAGTAGTGGGGGAAGTGACATGGTGTTTCAGCGGGAAGCGTCATGACCTCATACCTTTAGGACTGAGTCCTGCCCCAGCTCTGTGTGCCCCCCTGCCCTTCTCTGGTTGTACCTCAGGTTCTCTGGTTTTCCGTCATGCCTCAAGGTTGTCTTTAAGTCAACCTTAATCTTCAGAAGGATGAATACGGCTTTGAGAAGACTAAATACGCAGATAGTGGGTAGGAAGTTCTGGAGGAAGGTAATGTATGTGAAAGGTTGGCTTCATCTTGATTGGACGTGTACACTACTGATGTCACATCCAAGGTGTCCCCAGCTTCATGCTCTTTCCCTTCTGGCATAGATTCCCGACTTGGCGTGACCCTGCCTTGAATAACTACTTTTGAAAATGCATCAGTGGACCAGCTTGCAGACTTCGCTCTCTCCATGTTGTCAGATTTAAGTTTGACATGACATATATTAAGCTGCTCAACTAATGCTTAATGTAAAATACTCCAATCAGTTTTAATCCTCGTCATGTCCTTAACCGCAATGCCACCTGCCTTATATTTGTAACCACGAGATGAGCATTTGGGTGTTTAGCTGGTTTTGGACAGTTTGATGTGTTGTACACTAACTGCAGCACTTGTGTGTGTTTGTGAACATGTGTGTATCATACCCTGGACTGTGCCCAAGTCCTGCAAGCAAACATGGAGGTATGATGAGATAAAACCAATTACAGCAGAAATGTGGATCACATCCAGCATGGTATTAATGCGAGTGTCAGTATGCTGAATTCTTTGGGACTGGCATGCCAGTTTAGCATCTACTGGTGACCTTTGGGGTGGGGGATGGAGGTCATTTGAGCATAACATCCATGAGGGTTTGGTAGGATGTATAGGTTATGTTTTGATGGTTTACGCTAGGAGACACAAGGCAGTCGCAAGTGTCCTGCAGCATTTGCAATAAATAATGAAATAAAACGACTGCAGACTTAAAAACTTGCTGACATTCTACCAGCCGGCAGCCTCATCAAGTCCCCATGCACCGAGATGAGGGCTGTAACCTTGAATTGATTTATTTGCCCCGGCTTTGTGCCGCACGCAAGGAGCAGGTAAGGTAATCTTGCATGCCATTAGGAGCGTCTTAAATGTCTTGGAAATGCCTGCCGAATCCCAGTTCCCACTCGACCCTGGTTCTCCGGTAGCCGGTGATGAATAGGCCTGACCTCGTATCTTTCCACTCCCCAATTGAAAGCGCACAGTCCTGTCAGAGCACGGTGGTGAGGCCATCGATTCTACCATAATTGGACAGCGTCAACAAAGTGAGCGGGGCTGCTTGGGGTCGCTTATTTACAGCCGGTTTAATGTCCTGTTAATTTGCCGCTGATAGCTCCCTTTCCCCCACGAGCACCCTGCTCTCCAGCCCGTCCCCGAGGCCGAGAGGCCGTCTAATTTGCCTGGCATGCTGCCTGGTGGAATCGCCATATTTAAAGGGGAAAGCAGGCACACCTCCGGGGTGGAGTTTTGCGGCCATGTGGGCACGAGCCAGGTTTAGTCCCCACCCCCATCCAGTTACTCAGAAGTCCTGCACGACGCCAGCGTGCTTCATTTCAGTCGGAAGTAACAAAATAAAAAGCCACGGCTGTTTTAACTGTTGTCTGTGTCCTTCCTCCAACACACTAACATAGCATGTGTTTTTCCCCAAGTGTGTTTGCTTTTTTTTTTTTTTATACTTAATATGGAAACTCAGCTCAGTGCCCAGAATGACAAAACAAGGCTGTTTGGGCTTCTTCGCATATGTATCAATATTATATCATATTTTTATGTTGGCTACAGAATGGGTTACAGTCAGAAATTTAAAATAATCTGTGGGACTTTAGCTTGAAGCTAACATGAAAGCAGTAGTACAGTTTATTCAGTTAGTCTACAGGCTGAGAATGGCTGTGCATGGGGGCCTCCAGTTACGGCTGTCTGCCGATTAGCCTGAGGTGCAGGTGAAGCTTAATTGGCCCCAGTTAGGTCCCCGTCAGGTTAACTGCCATTTAAGATGAGTGTGGCGTGCAAAGACAAGGCACTGGTGCCCATCAGAGCAGCTACTGAGGGCGATGAGGTCCTGCTTTTGAGTGGCAGCGGGTATGTTCAATCCCGGAGAGTCAAAGTCCAACGTTCCTCACGTGCGTTGGCCACCGCCTCTTCGGTGCGAGAGGCATCTCTGACATATTACTCATGTTAAATGTGTGACGAGCCAGCAGCTTTGGTGCACGGAGTGATGTCGCATGGACGCCAAATCTTGTCTGAGGGTAGCTACAGCTACATGGGCTGTCACTGTGTATTGTCACGTCACCTTTGACTCCACTTCTTCCAGGTGTAAAGAGTGAGTTGAACAGAGCCATTTCCTTATGGAGGGAATTGTAAAGAAACTGTTAATGTCTTCCCAAACTGTCTCCAGCTTATGTGAACACGTTTTTTTGTTTTTTTTTTCGGGTGTACTGATAATGAGAGTCGGCATTGCTTCCATCTGGTGACTGACTTGTCTGCCAGGTGCTGGTGACTCTGATCTCAGCTGGTAGCCGTCCCACCGTTCTCCCGGTCCTTCCTTTTCTACTTAGTCGCTCTGCAAAATCTCTTCCTCTGCCCCAGTTTCTGATAACCCCCGCAGCCCCGACTGCGTGTGAGGTGGCCGACAGATGGGTCGTCAAAACATCTTAACAGGATATGAATGTGGAGCTGTTAAACAACCACACAAAGAGAGACACGCATATGGATATCAAACAGTTCTTAGTTACCGCTCTTTGTCTCTTCCCATGTACGCATTTATGTTCGTGTCTGATGAGAGTACTTCTTTTTTCGTAATAAACCATGTCGAAATAAGAGGAAATACAGAGAGACAGATGGTGAGATTGATGCATTCATTTACAGGGATTTGATAAGTTGCTACGGAACCCAACCTCCCGCCACTATGAACTAACTGACTTCTTTTTTCTAAATGCATAAAACCAGACTTGAGGCTTTTGGAAGTAACGTTAAGGGAGGCTGGGGGTGGGAAGGTAAGCAAATGCATGTTAAAGGAGGCTGGACATTTATTTATTTACACCTTTAGCTCAAGAATAGATCCTTGAGAGTCACGATCTCAGGCTGCTGGGTGGGCGGGGGCAAGCGATGCTAAAAAATTCACACACTGCATTACTGCATTAATGACCAAATTTTGTAGATGCTGCCTGTAAAATATGCATGGCACACCGTTACAACTCACGCAACTTTTAGCAAGTTAACTTTTAATGTTTGGCAATGTTGCCAAGATTAAATTCGAACGCATCAACCAGCGGCATAGTAAACTTTTTTGTCACCCTTGGCTTGGCAGGCAAGGAGAGGGTTAAATGAGGTGCGGTAAAGCCATTTGGTTGTGTCTTTATGTTTCTGTACCCATAATTCCTTTTTTACCCTCTTTTTTTTTTTTTTGCAGTACACAGGGGCTTATGCTAATCACTCGCAGTCACTAAACTCCAGTGGACATTTGATTTTTAAGAGATTAACGGGTTAATGTGTCTACACCATAGCAGCCCTGTAGAAAATCACATCACCTTCTGTTTTCGGTTCATTGAACAAGAAGAAATTAATTAGAAAAGAATATGAATGAGCATCTTAGTGTCTTGCTGGAAATTCATTTACAATGACCATGTATATTGAATTTTAAGATTTCTTCTTTTCATTTTTAAACCTAAAAATAAACAGATGTCCCATTGTCTTCAATCATTCCCGTTGTTTCAGCGGCTCATTCTGAAATGTTTTGAAGACTCAAAACCTGAAATAAGGAAGAAACTGAGACATACACAGGTCTCTGTTAAGTGGAGCATACTACATTTTTCATCTTGGACCATACTAAGTTGACAGAGGAAGGGGTTTTCCCGCACAGTGAAGCCTTCCTGCCATATGAGGATTAGTCTTCCGAAATCCTTTTCAGGAAAGTAGACCAGTTTCCATTAATGTGTATCATGTAATCTGCTTGAACAATATACAGTATAGTCACAGGAATATTAATTGTGATAACGGAAGAAACGAATGGATGAGAATATGCCTTTTGATCCAGATGTCTACAAGGCTTTTTCAAGCCATGGGAAGAATTAAAACCCTGCAAAGAGACCATTTGACAGGTAGAAGTCTTCTCCTCAGCACACGGTACCAGTGCTGCAGGCCTCTGTTGAAGGGTCTCGTATTTTTCCGAACAGGCTCACCTGCCCAGGAGCATAGGGCTTGGTGCAGAGCTGACATCCATGTTTTTCTGTTCTACTGTGAACGAGCCCCCCCCCCAAAAAATGGAATCAAGCCACATTTTTAAGGGTGGTTCTTCACATTAGCAGAGAGATTCCAGGGCAAAGATTTAGAAGGCTGAAGAAATCCATCCATTCATCCATGTTCCTTGAGACAGATGGAGAACAACCACAAAAGAAATTATTTTAAGAAAATAGGAAGTTCTTTTGCCCCTTAAGAAATTTAAACTATTTAAAATGGCCACAGAAGCCCAAGCGCTGAAACACTGCATGCTCAACAGAAACTGTGGCAACAGAGAGCCACGTCCTGTCATTTGTTCCCAGTCCTCTTTTATGTGTTTCAGCCCAGCTGTTCATAAAACTCTGTCCATTAAATCCTTGAATGAGCAGCAGCTGGGTGTCATTAGCGGTCGTCATTCGGCACAAGGCCGGCAAACAAAGCTGCTCATGTAAACAAGGAGTCTTGACTTTCGGAGTCCTCTCGCAGCAGATCGTAGAACAAATGTACAATTAAGCAAACCAGTGTGCTGCTTTACCTTTGAGCTCTTGATTGTTCCTGCTCTGTTGAGGTATATTTTAGCATGTGTGGCAGCTGGAACTGATATCTTGAGTGATTTATTGAAGACATACAGGGAGATGACATACTAATGCTATACGGTTGAGAAAAAAGGGCCGTGGATTTAGAAATGGAAAACTTGGAAATTGTGGAGTGTTGGGTTACAAGAGCGGAGTTAGTTACCTGCCAGCCACTGCATTTTGCTTAATCCCTTTCATGAAAGCACGCAGATGACATATGTATAATATTATGAGATTTACAGCATTGACTGTAGATGTCTCCGATGCTGGTAGGTTTTGAGTTTGTGAATCACCATTTATGCAATGCATTGTCCTTAAATTATAACATTTCCATCTCGCAGATGTGAGAACTCTAACAGCTATAGAGTGGACTGACCCAATGGCTTGACGCTTCACTCTTAATTAAATCACATTCACTTCCTCTCCTGTTTTTGCTTTGTTCATAGCCTCCATTCATTATTAAGAACTGAGCCTTTGTGTAGATGTGACAGCAGCATGCTGCTTGTCGATCTCCCCTAAGAATTACATTGTCACGTGTATTATTGCAACCATAATGGACTAGTTCCTCTGTCTTGACCTTGGCTCTGCCCCTTTCATCATCTTTCCAGCCAGTACCAGCTCAGCTTACCTAATGACAACCAAACACCCCCCCCCCACCACCAACTATGTCACAAGTTTGCACCCACTTTACAGTCCAGTTTACAACTTGCTGTTTTAACACTACAAGTATTCTGTTGGATTAGGTTACCATGATTTAGTAACGGCTTTGATTACCCAGACTTTCACTAGGAAAAGCTCAGGGATTCTGGTGTAAACCAATCGTTCTGAAGCTCCAGATGTCATTGCTGAAACAGATTTCCCTGGGCATTAATGCACATTATTATTATTATTATTTATTTATTTTTAAAGTAATTAAATTTCTCTATGGAGACACCATGGATACAATGGATTGGATTTCATGAGGCCTTCAAAAAGATCCATCTGCCAAACACTTGCTATGAAAATCTGTTTAGATAAAATTGAAGAATATGCACAAAATAGCAGGAAGGGGATCGTTTATGAAATGTAGTGATTTAATGTATTTGAAACAATGTGTAGTGTTTGTGGGAGAATGCCAGGTATCGACTTTGCAGAGTGTATTGATTGACGGTGCTTAGGTTGTGCAGATGGATGGGACAACGATGAAATGGAAATGGCTGCTGGTTTGAGACCAAATAAGTCATGCCTTTGAAAAGGCCATGTTGAAAAACTGCACTGTCTAGAGTAGAGAGCTTGAAAAATCTATTCATTTGTTTCTTTTTCCCTTCATACTGTAATTGGCATTGGTGATTAGTGAATGTATTTCAGCACACATTGTCTGTTCTTTCTGAGTTTCTTTTTTTTGCTTTCCTGTAAGAGGACAGTGACAGAATGAGACACTCATTTCAGAGTGAGCTCGCACTTGATTTATTTAATACCGACTAATACTCTGAAATACAATTGTACATATAATCTGATGTTATGGGAAATAAATCACATTGATAAGAATTTTAACATTTTTTCAATAACCATCTATATGAACCAGTTGTGTAAAACTGTTTTTCCACAATTTAAAAAAACATTAGGCTCAAGTGTGTTCAAGGAAATAACGGCACCATTATTAAGGATCAAAACTGTGAAATGGTCCTCTCAAGCAATTAAGGGATTAGTTAAGCCTACTGGGAATTTTTTATCCCTTGTAATAATACTGCTAATAATAACTATACACCACTGTCCAAATGCTGCTCACCTTAAGTACCAGGAACAATTCTTTGATTCAATATTGACATTACCACCAACTCTTGGTCTGATTGCTCAGCCGGATCTCCAGCTGATGAAACCAGCCTTTTGTTTAATCTTAGAGAAGCATGAGGCCTCATCAAGGACCAGGAAAGAGTAGATCCCATGGCCAGCACAAGTGCTCATATCACTGCTGGCCTCCTGAGCAAGGCCCTTAACACCGGTACTGCTTCATGTGTTCCGTGACATATTGACGTTGATGTATGTCGCTCTGGACACAAGCGCCTGCTAAATAGATAATGTAAAGTCTTAAAGCGCGGTTCTTTGTTGTGCTATACCTTTCTGACAAACTTCCTTGGAAAAATCTGCTCGTTTTGCTGTACCCCTGCGTCCCCCGACTGGGGCAAAGCCTCATTTTTCTTGTAGTTTACAAATGAAAAAACAGGCAAACATGAGCTCAGTGCTCTGGAAGCGCTTTGAACATCCAGAAAACCCCCCCCACAGCTGCTTGAGGATCAGTTCCTTTAATATATGTCCATGGTTCCTGGGAGCTGACGGAGCAAACACATGTAAATGAGTGAAGGTGAATCGAAGCATTTATTTGGTAATAGGTATAACGGTAGCTGATTAATTCCAATGAATGGATTGAAATGGTTTCCAAACACTGAGGTTCTAACAGGGTTTCCGATCATGCCACTTACATTCATTGGGTACGGCATAATTAGATTGGCAGCTCCAGTGATCACATTGGCCGCATTACTTGTTGAGAGTTAGCAGAGTCTGTCCTCTTTTCCTTTATTATTTCCTCTGCGTCCTGAACAAAAACATTTACCTCATAGGGTGGCCTTTTTATTTTTTTTATTGTTTCCACGTGGTTCATCCTAATCTTGTTTAGAAGTGCTTTCCGGGAACAAGAGAACATGGGGCCAGAGAGTGTCTTGGGGCCTTACTGCCCTCCCTGGTTACCGTTTGTTCCATCATTCCCCTTAGCAACTGAATGACTAAAAGTCATCAGCTCACGTTATGGCATGTTGTGCTTCAATACGGCGTGCGATTATCAATACTAGTAAGTTGTTGGTCTAACTGATGTCAGGTAATGGATTTTTACAGTCTTGTGGTCCAGCAGTGGTTTTGACAAAAGTTAAAAAAAGTCTGACTTAACATACTGAGATTAGTATGATCGGTAAATAGTCTTCAGGCAAACTGAATTAAATGTATAACCAAGACTGTTAACAGAATAATAATTTCATGTATGATAGTGTTTTTTTCTTACATAATGCCAGCAGCTATGTAAAAACAGCATTATTGTATTAATTTCCAACATGATATCAGTGAAATCAGATTTTTTTAAAAATTTTATATTATACTCTATCTACATCTGTTCAGTTTATTGATCATTAGCTGTGTCTTTCCCATAAATGCCAAGTGTTTGGTTTTCCCAATTAGCTAAAATGATTAACGAGCACTAATTGTTTGACATGAGTTCAGCTCACCTTGAGGCTGTGTGGAACAGCAGCTTGCAGGAGGCAGAAGTTAACAAGTATCAATACTTAAATCCATAAACGAGCACGGAGGCAGTGCCGAGCAAAGGCAGATGTTAATTAGGCTGCGACGCGCTCTCTGGCATGACCGCAGCCGTAAAGGCGGCAGCAGCCCCCAGATCCTGGTCTTCGGAGAGGGATTGATTAATGGAGCAGTAAAGCAAAGTGACTGCAGAGGCAGAACGGGCACGAGAAGCTGTCTCGTTCCACACCGAGCAATCGAATTCCCTCCAAAGTGGTGCGTGCATCTCAGATGGCTTGCCTGACTTATCACAAAGCATTTTGATTGGTTAAATAAAAATCCTTTATATTATCATATAATAAAATCTTAGCATGAGCAAATGTCTCTTTGGCTCTTGCATAGGAATGCAATGAAAACAGAAAAGAACCGTCAATAATTACATTATCCATCCATCCATCCATCCATCCATCCATCCATCCATCCATTTTAACTGCATATCCAGTACAGTGTCACCTGGAGGATACCTCAGGAAACACAGGGCATGAGCCCTGGACTAAATTACTGTTCTGGAAGAAAGCTGAGCTCATTGTCGCATAAATGGAATGACTGAGAGTTACTGTGTTTATTTTCTTAGTTACTCCTTTCTGCCTGGCTGCCGTTCAGGCCAAGATCCTAAGATACAGTGTAGTTAATGATATTTTAGGTGTGGCTCACTGTCAATATCCACCCTGACAGTGTGCTCCGATCCTGATGGCACTGGATAAAAAGTGAATGTTTAGACACAATCCCCCCCCCCCCATCCCCCAGCCAAAAACGTGCTTCTTCTAATCTGAACTGCCAAATGAGCATGTGGAGGTCGAGATAAACGATGTGACACAACATCTTGCTAACATACATGGCAGGTCGATATCAAGCTTTTTTTCCAAGTTAATTTGCTGTTAAGCTTGTATTTTTTTTTTTTTTCAGTTTTAAGAACCTCTGTATTTTGGCCGCTCAACTACAAAAATTCTTAAAATTTTGAATTTAAAATTGGTTCAAAACAATGTAAGATGAGGGCAGCACTACGGCATCACAACTCCAGGGTTGTGGGTTTAATTCCCAGCACTAGCTCCGTGTGTGTAAATTGCAAACACTCCCAGTGTTTGCATCACTTACCGCCAGGTACCCAGGTACTCTATAGTTTCTGCCTGCTGTCCAAAGTCATGCATTTAGGTGAACTGGTGTCTCTAAATACGCTGTACTGTGTGAATGCATGCTCTGTGCTGACCTGCCATTCAGCCGTGGGTGTCCTCTGTCTCTAGCCCTGTTCTTCCTGGGATGTGCTCCAGGCTTGCTGTGAATGTACAATGGATGAGTGATTACAAAAAATGGATAAATAGTTAAATGAAGGCATTACATGTAACAAACCAAAGATTTGTAATCGGCAGTACTGTAATCTGTTTCCTGGGATCAACTCAGCATGAACTCAACCCTGTTTGGATGAGTGGTTTCTGAAAAAAACCTTGAACAGATGGATTTGTAGGTCTCCGGTAACAAGTGAGGTTCATAGGTCAAACAGGTTGTCCCTCCTCTTGTGCCTCCTATTAAACTGCACGTGAAAGAGGGCCGGGAATTGGGACGTAGGTTTTGTTGTATGTTCCAGGTCATCTATGCATGTGTTTTGGGAGCATAGTAACCTATTTGGGTTTGGCAGAAAGTCTGAACTGTTGCAGTATGCAATGCAGTAGATCTTAACTAGTATGAACCTTTGCCAATTTAAATAGTTAGTTAATTTGAATTTGCTTCTGTGAGATATTTTTGATCATTTAGCCAGGAGGTGCAAGCATAATACCAAGTCTAGGAGACGAACATGTAACAGATGTAAACTACTATTCCTGTTGCCAATAAAAGCAGTTAATTTTACCTGAAGCATATATTTTACTTAGTGTTAGTTCCCTTGTTTGAGAATAATTTCGAACATTAAAAAATACCCCCTTTTCATTATGAAACACCACATGAATCATTACTGTCAAATCTGCAATTAATAACTAATAAAGGAGAGGATGAATAATACATGGGCTTTGAAATTATCGGAGATGGCGAAATACCTTGGCTATAACTAATTAAATACATGTTTATAGCATTATGCTTATGTATTAAAAGTATCTTGAGTTTTTATTTTTCAAGCCTGCTGGGCTTTGTCCTCTAAATCTACCCTTTATCTAGCGGGCCTTTATGTAGTCGTGTGATTTGCAGCCTGCTCCCCGATGCTGTAGGGATGTTGCCTCCCTTTATGTGCTGCCGTTAATCTTGCCTCCGCTCATCAATTTTTATTTTCCGAATCTGGTCCTGCGCGGGTTTAACAGACTGACGGTGAAAAAACACGTCAGACCTTCCGACGTCTTTAGTGCCGGCGATTAAACGCGGGAGATCCGTTATCCAGCAACCTATTTCCGGTATTTATACGTGGGGCCGTCCGTTGTGTACGGGCGCGCAGCCTTGGGTGTCATTTTCGTCCGCTCGCAATCACGAATCCCGTGTAAAAAAAAAAACACACATTAAATAGTTTGAGTAGAAACGTTTTAAACAAATTGTGAAACAGAAAAGAAAGAGGACTCCAGAAGCTTTGTTTCCCTTTCTTTTAGCTGAATGTACAAAATACTCCTTAAATAATGACGGCTTCTAGCGCTGACGGCTACAAGCTTGTATTCACCATTAACTACCGTTACATATTGCTTGTTTAATATGTGTATGGAAACGTTGCTGCAACATTTTAAAAATGGTATATACGTACTGTATGCACATCAGTGCTGAGCAGAATGCCTCAATATGAGGAAAAATAAGTTCAGCTGGAACAAAAACCAGCGTCTACTGTGAGACCACCTGACCGAGATTAAAGAAATCCTGGCACCAGATCCTGAACTTCACATTTGGACGCAGCACCACTGGCAGCAATTTTAGAAACAAGACATATTTGTTTTGTTTGTTTATTATTTTAGGTAAGTCAGTTTTTTGTTGTTTTTTTTTTTACACCCACTTACTGGCCAGGAGTGACCAGTTCTTCCCAACCTTTAGCATGCAGCATCCTGCAGGGTTTAGAGAACACTTTTCATTTGGCACCTGACTGAGAGCTGAAGCACCTAATGAAGTTGAAGTTCTGCAGTGGAATAAAACTGATGGTGTATGTTATGGGATGGGGGGCTTGATTCAGGGTTTCGGGTCCGCCTGTGGCTTCCCTTCCAGTCACTTGATTATTCCATGCATGCAGCGTCATTCCAGTCTGTGACTGCGGACCCTCCTCCATTCCTCTTAATCTGGGCACACCTCGTGGCAATGCAGCAGAGCGAAGCCTCGCACGGGAATACAAATGGCAAAATCCTGATGACAATTGGGGTGAAATCGGGAAGGAGGAAATCTCACTCAGTGTGGCACGAAAGAGAAACTTTTTTGGTTTAAAGAAGTGCTAAACTTCTACACCAAGCCAATCAATACGTTGCTTAAGGACTGTGAAAATGAGCTTCCAGTAGTTCTCACCACAGGTTAGGCAGATATCTGGGAGCCCCTCCTTTCCTGGATCCATGGTGCTGCTGGCAGATGGGTTGGGGCAACACTCTCGGAAGGTTGGGGCTCTGATTATCTCCGGTGCTTCGGTACTTCACTGCTTTTCACAGATGACACCCCATCCCCCACCCCTCAGCCCTTCCCCTGTCACTCGGGCGGTAAAACGTTGCTTAACAAGTGCCAACACAACCAGCGTATTCGTTAGGTGGAACACCAGGTCCGTGTAGCAGTTTTAATGGGGAACAGCCCCCCCCCAACAATTAGCCCGGGCTTTTCCACGTGTCCCAAGCTCTGGCTGTCTTCCCATGCTGTCAGCAAACACTCACCTGGGGCTGGCCTCTGACAGACCTATGCTGCGGTGAAGGTAAGCTATGAGGTGAAGTCCTTGTTAGAGCTGCCTGACCCTGGCAGCTCAAGAGCTCAGACGGAGTGGCAGCTAGAAGCATCCAGCCAGCGAGCCCTTCAACTCTGTCACCAGTGTACTTCACCAACCCCTGTTCTGGGTGGTTTCGCCAATTGCACTTGATTGCTTCATAAACCCGAGACTCCCAACGACTTTGTTTCAGGGCTCGTGAGATGTGTTATCTGTGATGTGGCTGCCACTTCTGATATCTGTTGAGTGGGGAATGAGAACGCTGCCATTAAAGCGTCAAATTAAACTTTCAGAATATCTAATGTTTTTTACTGAACGTGGCGTTAAAATGCTCCACGCGATTTTGCAATTCCTTCCATAAATCTGACAGATCATTATGCTAGCTAGTGCTAAACTGTGGATTAGCATGATTTCTTTGTTCTTAGTGTTTATGACCCAATGTACCGGGTCATCCCATGATATGCCTAAAATAACATAACTTCAGTTTACTTGTTTGTGCTTCAAGTGAAAGTTCAAGCTTCATATGATCAAAAATTTTTTCTCTTTGCTTTCCAAACAGTCAAATGGTAAGTCTTCACCAGATCCAGAGTTCAAAGGTACTGATGCTGTTCCTCACATACATCATCATCCAGCTTTCACGTCCATAACGAGTCTTAGAAGTACCGTATTCTCAACAGTCCTGATCTTTGTTCCTAGAGCTACATCAGTACTTTAGAAGATTTTTTCTAGGTCCTTCATCACAGCTGCGCCGAGAGCCGGTCCGCGACGTCTTTCTCGACTGCTGGATCCTTTGTTGTCGATGATTGCTCCAAGGAGGCAAAAGCTGTCTACAGCCATATCTATACAAGATTCTAATAACAAAATATCTATGCAAGATATTAATACCAAATACTGTCTCTGCATAGTTGTATGGTTCATGCTTGATATTATCTGAGTGGCCTACTGTTTTGTACGTAAATTCTATTTTGAATATAAAATGCTTTTTAGGCAGTATAGGTGATGTAAGGATGCTTCAGTTTAGATCTTCTCCAGTATGAAATGGGTACACTTTTAGAGAACAATTCTGGCGAAAGCTTTACTTTCATTCATTGTGGCCATGATGTTTCCCACGATTTCAGACGGCCCCTGCTACTCAAGTCTTCTGTTTGACGTAACCACATGCAGTATCTTCAGCAGCAGAAGGCTGTTGCACAAATATCTGTCCTAAGGTATATCCGTTTGGATTTTTGGAGCGGTTATCTCGTTGATTAAAAACCGTGCAATAATGATCAACCAGGAAGCAAAACAACTGCTTGTTTGTTAATCTGTTTCCTTATTTGGTTTTGATTTTCAGAAAAACTGTATATGGGTTCATCCCCAGATATGCGAATGTTTTGCTGACATATTTTGTTTCCACAAACACTTGCACCCTCCCATACCCTCAACATCCAGTACCCTCAGTGGGTAGATGAGTCGGTCGGCAGCAAGACTTGAGTTCTTCCTCATAAGCCGTTGGCGGCATGTGACAATGACAAAGCAGGCGTCCGTCATAGGAAGGGACTGTCATGCTACATTCCTATAGTATCCACGGTAATGTGTCCAACACGGACGTTCCCTCTCGCCCTGTTCCAGGCCAGGCCTTTATCATTTTTACAGCCGTATAAAATACAGACGACAGCCAGGAATTTCTCGTTTTTTTAAGGTGGTGTAATTCCATGAAATGTGACACTCACAGGAGTTGCCGAGCAGGGCCAGAAGACCTCGGGTCTCTTTGGGCGACTGTACAGAAATGTCATTTAAACTCATCACTCGAAGCGGCACGATGAACCAAGCTGACGGACGTGAACTCTTCAGTGGCCGCTCACGTAGCTGCAGACGTTTAAATGGATGTGCAATGGTAATTGTGCTGCTGGGTCTGTACACCGTCACAACAAGTGACTTCAGATCTCCCTGCATATGCCATTACCCTTTTTGGAACAGACTGGGTTATTGCTGTTTTTTTGGATCATTGCTATTTGTTGCACATCAGTGCTCGCCCAGAAGAAGACGCGGGACGAGTCGTCATAGGGAACGTGAGAGGGGTTAGCAGGAAAGTCGGGATGTGAGATTGCTTTCCTGTATTGAGACAGGGCACACGCTGACCAGGGCTGTCGTTTTATAAGTAGCAGTTGTGCAGCTCGTGAGTGGCGTTTGGACAAAGTAGTGCAACTGCGGAACATTAGAAGGTCGATTGTGGCGTGATGGGGGTAGGGGGCAATACTTAGACAAGGGTTGCGTTGTTCAGTGCCATGCCAGACAGGCAACAAGGTAAACCTGCCCAAGGGGCCCTGATCTGGGTGCAGGGGAGTGAGGGTGTTCCAGTGAGTCAGAGGCACGTACATCATGGTTTATGATCCATATGTGCAAGGTGTCATTTTCGCAGACTGAGGTGTACCTGAGCAAGCAACGTGTTTCCACGTGACTTGCAAGTATCGCTCCAGTCCCTTTACTTTTACTGTGATGACCTGCCCTCACGCCAGTGTGGAACTCCACCCACGCCCGGCCATTTAGCATTCTTGAAAAATGCGATGTGACCTGTAGTGTGTATAGGAAACAGTCAGCCTGCCTGGAACCAGATCGACATGGCAGTGGAGGTGGGGTGTGCAACAATGGGCTCATTTAACAACACCCCCCCCCCCCCCACTCCAGCATTCTCTTCTTGTTCTTCCTCGCTGAACTCCTCGTGCGTTTCACCACTATCACAGTTATAAATCACATCCTACTCAGTTCCCTGCTGCTCCTGTTCTGAATCGCTCGCCCCCCCCCCCCCCCCCCCCCCCCCCCCCCCCCCGCCCCTTCGCTGCGCCGCCCCCCGCCTTCCGGCCGCGCCGGCCCAGTTCG
>JAACJT020000033.1:4423825-4460777 GCA_009936485.2 Gymnarchus niloticus | reverse complement strand
GGTAGGAGCCTCCCTCTATCTCCAGGCCCCCTTTGGGATCCCCCGTGCCTGAACACCCCCCCCCCCCCCCACCGCCCCCCCCCGCCCCCTGTCCCCCCACCTCCCCCCGCGCCCGCCCCCCGACGCGGCCCGCTTTTTCCCCCACCCCCTGGCGTCCTCAGCCCACGGCCCTGACTTCTTCCACCATACTGCCACACCCAGCGCCCCCCCCCCCAAGCATTAACGCCTAGGCCCCTGTTGCTATTGGAAGGAAGCCCCTCTAGTCTTCAGCCCGCGTCGTCAGATCTGGCACCAGGCAGAAGCAGCTCAGAGTTCATAGTCACTGATTGCAGTCGCATTTGCTGAGCATTGTGGGAAGGAATAACTCATCTGCAGTCGTTGGGCACTGTTGGGTTAATAGATACGAACAAAGTGGATAAAGAGAGAGAAATACCTAGACAGCATGGGACGTACCACCACCCACAGATTTTTCAGTAAACTGAAGTGCTAAACCCCAACATCCTTATGCCTTCGCAGATTTATCTTGACACTCAGTTGGATAAGCGTAATGGGAAACGAATGAATAAATGGGTGAACAAAATGAATTAATCCACTGACTTTTAAATGATGTTGGAGATGACACTTCTACTATTTTTGATTTCACCTACTTTATATTCAGGTACAAATCCAAAATTTTTCATTGTGTTCAAGTTATAATTCCACAGTGATTCCAATATTAATAATTAATGTACATTTTAAAATGTCAGCTCCTCAATCCTCTTAGGTAACTGAAGGACCCCTGCTGAACTGGCATTATTAAACATTATTTATTTAGCATTATTTTTTGTATTTTTAATTATATGTCTGATTGTGTTCTGTCTCCACTCATATTCTCTGCCAACACAAATGCACAACTTGAAATGGCAAAATGCCAAGGAATTCTGTAATATGAACATTCATAATTCAAGGACCTATAATAAAAGTATTCTCTGAATCTTAGCAAGCACCGATATCCAATGTAACTTCTCAGCCTAGATTATTTTGGATGGATGTTTACTGGCACAGTTGAGCTAAAAATATCACATGATTCACGCCTTTAACCAGGGCAAGCAGTATGGAAATGGATGGACTTTCCATTATATACGCCATCGGCACACTTATGCAGAGTGCTTAATGCATTGATACATGCATCTTTTCTGTGTCTATAGCAGTAATGTTTTGAAAGCATTAAGGGTATGTCCTTCAGCCAAGGGTACAACCTCAGTACCCTCCTAGATCTTCAACCTGTACCTTTCTCACCATGCACCTGGAAGTTCAACCGTGAGGCTTGCACCACTGCTCGTTTTCACGTTGGTGTGCAATGAGGTAGTGTTAGAGTCACACTGCAGCTTCAAAAGTCCAGCTAGAGTAGTGTGACTTTTACCAATTGGTGAGAAGACACAAGAGAGCCCACCACTCTGCTCATCTAATAGGATGGGCAGAGTGTCCCGGCCTGTTCTGATATGTCCTCACGCTGTGATTTGCCTTACATTCCGAGGGATAATCCAGTGCAAAGAGAGGAATGAACGGGCAGAAATGAATTGTACTCCACTCTCACTTCTACATTGTGGAGAGCACAGCCACTTCCCTGCCTTGTAATAATGCTCAAAAAAAGAAACTACACATTTATCACTGAAACCTGTCCTTTTAGGGTGATTACACACATTTGTCACAGGAGCTGAAAATCTGAGGCGTCTTTGCATTATCTTTATTAAATATTTAACTGCTTTTCACTCGGCATACAGGTGACCATCCACTCTTTTATTACTATTGAGGCTTCAACTCTAATTCTTTGTTCATGCTTTTGTGTCTACAGTTTTTAACATTTCTGATTTAATTTCACGGAGAAGTGTCAAAGAAATATTGTGTAAATATTTAGTTCATTGTGTAATTAAAAATAAATCACACAATACAATAATACAAACAGCTAATAGGAGTCCCACCCTTCTGGGACCACGCATGCTGCATGCCCCCCACCATTCATTCATATTTTTATCTTGGGGTCTGTAACTCTTCTAGGCCATCCTTGGGCCTACAGGTTTAATGAATCTCCACTGCTATTTTATCGCACTCAGCCAGTGCGGTACTGGTAATCTTGGAGAGAAAGAACCGCCAAACACCTCCTCCCCCCCAACATGTACCAGAACATACACTCTGCAATGTTTGACAAATCATCTCTGTGTTTCAAGGCCACATGCAAAGTACCTGAGGATTTTCATACCTCGACAAATGTGGAGGGAGCTTGCTGAGATGTCACATGCCGTATAGATTGTTTATAGAGAATACTCGCTTTTCATCAAATAAGGTGCGCCAAAAGACAACAGTGTAGTGAATGTGGCCTCATTAGCTGTACTTGCTGAGTGCTGTAAGATTTACTGTGTAGATGTGTAACAGTATCAGGCCCTACCTGCATTTGCAAGTTATAGTTTTTGTTCTCATTAAAGATTTGCTGTAAGCAGCAGAAAGGTGCTGTAAGGATTCTGGAGGTGGGCTCTGGCAGGGGTGGGTAGTCGTGCCCCTGGCGAAGCACGGAGGGTCTTTTTTTTTTCCCCCCACATCCGCGCCTTTGCTCTCGAGTGAGTAATTAAAAGTATTGTTTGGATAGGAATGAGCATCTCCTGCCTCACATAAGATGGAATTTACTGACAGGGCTCAGCAGAGCAGAGTTGCATCGCGATGCTGGAGCCGTAACTGTAACCACAGTTAATGAATTGAGGCGTGGGACATAAAACACTCTGACGCCTGTGCCCCTAAGCCAGTGAGGTACGCCCTTTTTGCCGAGGTGCTTGCTGTTACTCCACTGCTTCCTCTGCAGGAACACATAATCGGTGCAGTATACTAGAAACGATAATCTGCTGGTTTTGAAAAGGCTAGGAAATTTTTGTTGCTTTGTACAAGGAGTACGTTACATCGTGATAGATATAGAAACATACAATTACCTGGTGACGGTAGCGATGTTTTACCTGCTGTGATATGTAAGGTTAACGGGTTATTAAAGTGTGATATTGCTTTTCATTGAGTTTCAGTGCGAAGGGTTGGATAAAGGAAACCTCAGAGTGTCATCTGAGGACGTAAAGCTGACTGTTACCCTCGCTAAAACGTGGCTCTAACTGGGTGTGCGTTAAACTTCAACAATGTTACTGCCACAGCCTAGAAGCCTAGTGCCCATGCTTTTCTTCTTTTTAAAACATATTTCAATCATAACCACTTTTATTCTGACTGCTATTGATGGACAAAATACTTTCAAGTTGATAAGCACGGACGGTAAATGCATTGTCAGTTCTGTAACTCCCACGTTAAATTTACATTTCTGAGAGATATTGGCAAGCTGCTTGAATAAAATTTGATCACGGTATACAGTGTGGAAAAAAGAACGGCGAATCAAACGGTCGACTGATTTTAGGCAAAGCACTGCCTACATTTCGTTCAGCGACTTTGCTGATAGTATATGATCAATAGTTTACCCATAACAGTCACCCACCATATATTAAAGGTTTACTAATAACAATGAGAATAATCCTCAATCTAATTTTGCAATAACCAGTGTTACATTTCAAAGGGTACCAATAATAATGCTTTGGGATTAAAAGTGAAATGATATAGCAAATCTTTAGCCAAGAATAAGCAAGTTTAATGTGGTACGTGTGATGTGCCTTATACAGGTTATATGATTAAAACCTAAAACAAGGCTTTGGAATGGCTTGGCACCGTTGCTTGACAATGAAAAAAGATTAAATGCAAATGCAAGCTTTTACACCACCGTGTAAAACATGGGCCTCGTAAATCTTGTGCCGAGCAGATAATTCTTACTCTGGCTCTCACTTTCTGTAAGTAATGCTGGAGCGTGACGTGCCAGCTTCGGTGCCTGGTCTCATCCCCTTTCCCTGCACCGCTGCTCTTGCCTGAGCACGGGTCATGCCCCCGTATCACCGCGGGTGATGCCGGATAGCAGCCACTTGCGTCGCACGTCATTAAATGCGAAAGGGAGGCCTATTCCCAATTAGCCGGCCTTGTGATGTACAAGACGAGGCCGACCCTCCCTTGTTAACCTTCGCCTACAGGACCCTGCCTGCGGGCCGGCTGCGGCGGCTCGTTAAGCCGGCGCTGGCCGGCAAAGTCGAGGCCGGCAAAAACAACCCGTTCTTTTGCACGTTTTGTTTTATAGACCATCAGGAAGGAGAATGAGAAAACCAGTCCTGCCGCAGGCCTGTGCATTTTATGTGTAAAGGCTAGTGTGAAGACATTCAGGGAGTCTGAGTCCATCTGTCATTAAAGATTTGGCAAGCTAATGCTAACCGTAGCTGAGAATACGTCCAATTCCAAGCTGTTCACGCATTCTCCATGTCCGAATCCAAATGGGAACTGTGCATAATAAAGTGGATCACTTGGGTCTGAAGACCGGGCAGCCTCTTTGTGTGAGACGTCTTAGCAGTTTCTTCTCCGAAGAAGTGTTTACTTCGGGCGAACAGCATCAAAGGGCGAACATTTACCCTCTTCACTGCTCGTTGGTCGTAGCAGCAGAAAGTGACACTCAAATGGTTTGCGCAATTCAAATTTTTCATAAAAGTCATGAAAAATTAACTTGAATACTTCAGTCTTGTCATTGCTGACTTACTCTTTTCCGTCAAATGTGTTAACATGCGACAAGTGGTGTTTCTTTCCGTTGCTGCCATGTCCACTCACGAATTCAAATCCTTTCCCGTAGCGTCAAAATGTTGACGCTCACGCCGGCCGTGTGGTTAAGGGAAGGACTGAAGATCGCTGCACACAACCACTAAAGGATAGCGGGAACTTTTAACGACCGCGGAGTGGTTTCGTCGTGAAAAAAGGAAGACCACAACAAAACCCGTCTACCGGTGCTAATATCCACGGGCCACAGCATGGAGGAATGTCCCGAGTATGGAGGTATTCACACTAAAGAAAGAACGACCCACAAGAGGCCAGCTCGAAGCCGACAGTCTCGTCGTTTCTGAGAGTGGAACCGAGCGAGGCATCGTGGTGCGAAGGCGTTTATCCTACGTTTCATTCTGTTTCCACTCCAGAACATTGATCCGTCAGGGATTTCCGAGCGGCACAGCCTTGACAAATACTGCCTTCGACTCTTGTGCCTTTCGCCACCGAAGTCGTTTATTGTTGTGCACTCTTCAGCACCATCACTTATCCCTATTTATAGCCCATTGATTATTTAGACGAATACCTCGATCTAAGACAATTCTAAATGGAGTCAGCTGAACAAACGGTGACACTTTAAAGCGACTGGTTATTCCCTGGTCACATATGCCACTTATCCCATTAATATTCCCAGCGTAGTGTGCAGAAACAATTAGCTGAAGTGTGCTTTTAGTGTCCTTGTGCCTCTTGAATGGTATATTTCACATCTATGAAATCCAGCATAATTAAGCGTATAGAGGCAATAATTAAGGCTTCGAGAATAATCGAATTGCCACTTGGTTCTATTTGTTTCCAGCAGACACGGTTGATTTAATCAATAATTCCCAATTATTTCGGCATACCTGACTGAAAAAAAAAAAAAAGATGGCGTGGAGATGTTTTAAGGGAGCGGAACGCAGCTCCCGCTTTCTCTTTACCGCCAATCGGTGAATGCGTCCACGGTGAATTGCCAAAAGTGGAATCGATGGTTTTATATTTCGAGAATGAAAAATATTCATTAAAAAATCAAAAGGGTTGTTTATAGGGGTCATTATGCTGCGATAACCACACCTCTGAGACGTGTCTGCTTCTGTCGGAGATGAGCTCCAGCATCCGTCAATGACCTTGTTAACCGATCGGTATGTGTTGCTTACAGCTGTAGTGTGTCTGCCCGTACTCCGAACAGATGGGGCTTCGCCCTCTGAGAAATCTCCTCCTCTACCCTCTCTGATCGACCCTAATAGTTTGGTATTAGCTAAAAATATTTCAAACACATGCTGTTTGTCGCAAGAGGTTGTGATATTAATAATACATAATAAGTCGATGATAAATAATGAATGGATTAATTACTTGAGCAGAATTTTTCATATATGCGCCTTAAGTTCTATTAAAATTTCTCTGCCTCTCGCAGCAAGCAGCTGCTTCTGACTCCTGCAGCCATGTTCAGCGGCCTCCCATGTTAAAATTCACTAGCGGAGACTACTGAGAATGCTCTCAAAAGGATGTCCATGGCGAGAGACTGTCTGACAGGAAGCCGAGACAGATTTGGCATCTGGTTGATGTCAGATTAGCGAGATGTGATGTGAATGCCGTCACCTGTTTCATGCGAACGCACTGCGCAAAACGAGCGGCTGGTGAGGGCGTGCGGATGCTTGACTTGACGAAGGGGTCAACTGGGACAATTAGGGTGAGGTTATATAGGTAAGAAATGTATAATAAATTCTGTCAGTGATGTCAGTCAGTATCACTATGACAGACGCACCGTGGGGCCTGTACTGTCAATACCATAGTTTCATATGCACAGTGAGGGCATCTTATATATTTATTCAGGAACGCCCTAATCTTTCTTTTGGGATTTTCATCAAAGGTGCATGTTCTGCCAAATAGGGGGAAGCCCAGGAATGGGGGGTGCCTTCATTAGTATGCAGCTGTGTCTGGTTGGAGCCATTAATACTTAATGCTTTGCCAATCTATTGAGCTGTTTATTTCTAAGTTTTATACACAGAGTATGGGTGTTTAGCAGATGTTTAAAAGGTGTGAATGGAGAAAAAGCATGACAATCCTCCCAACTGGTTGACTACTGCCTGTCCCCCCCCACACACACACACACACACACACTTGGTATAACCCATGCTGTGTCCTGGAACAGAGAGCTCATATAAACGTCACGTGGCAGGTGGGCACCATCCAAGCCAGCTGAAGGTCCCCTAAGGCCCGCACTCTGCCGATGCCTGTTCTCCCCCCACTGACCTCTGAATTCCACTTCCTCCTGCCGGATGTTTTTGCATGCCGCCCGGACCCAATGTTAGCGATTTGCTTAACAATCGATCGCCAACCCATGATCCGCTCTGGTATTCTCACCCCTCCAGTCTCTTGACTCCTTGCTTTAATAACCCTTGTCATCTGCTGGCCCCTTCATTCTGCTGACCCCCTGCTCTGTCTGCTCCCAGCTGCTAACCTGCTCTTCATTCTGTTGCTCTCCACTGACCATGACAGCCACTCTCCGACGCTTTCCCCGGTATGGTCTCTTGTGACCGCTCTGCCGTGTTCACCACTCTATATTCACTACTGTCCTCCCCGACCTTGACCACGCTACCTTTGTCCTAGTCTCTAAGGCTTGTACAGCCTCAGGATGTAGCTCGTTCTCTCTCTTCCAATGTAGCGGAGAAACCCTGAAGACCGCAAAATGTTCTAAACATTTTAAGTACTCTTCTGTTCTTCAGCTACCCTTTCACAGCTCTCAACTCTTCTGTTCCAGTCTCTTAAAGAGCCAATGTCTCAGTTCTGCCATACTTCCCAGTGTTTTACTTCAACTCATTCTCATACCATTGCTGGAAAGTTACATCTGCTGTCTGGATTCTATCTGTGCTTTCAATCCCGGGACACAAATGCCATTACGGTTACATAGCTCTGTTTTCTGGCCAATGAGAAATAACAGGAGAAAAAAGGCAAGGCATCTTTTACCACATTGTTAAAGCTGATGGAGATCAGATATGAAAGTTTAGGGACATTGGGGAATACGCGGCCAATAAGTCATCATAGTTATTAAACTTACTTTCGTCATAAATTTTAATTGAATCTGACACAAATGGTTTACGGTTTTACGCTGTTCCCATCTGTGTTTATTTTTAAGCAATTTGGACTAAATTCCTTCCTTAAGGAGCTGGAGCAAGGCACTATAACCCCTCTGAAAGCACCCAAAAAATTGCATCATGGCAGTACATAACAGTCATGTTGGAGAACAACGCATGCATGCATGAATTATAGGTGTAATGGTCACTAACAGTCAAGAAAAAATCAAATGTTAATCCATCTTTACCTACAATCACCTTCTTGTTTTGGTAAGAGCTTTTAACATCATGCCAGGGAGAAAGAGTGACCGTTAAAAAAAAGGAAATGGATAATTCACATCCCCCTTACTGCAGATAGCCTCTCCCCACCAATCAAAGGCATTCTGATGCTGCCCACTGACTCAAAGGGCTGCAGGCAAGATTCTGGTTTTAAGGGAAGTAAATGCTGAAGTGGGGGTGGATTATCTGCTATCCCATTGTATAAACAAAGGCATTTGCTTATCTCGTCAGAAGAGCTGTGCAGAAATGTGGTCTCTCGATCTGTCAACGGGAGGACATGTTAATTACCCACGTTAGAGTGACACATAGGCAATGAGAGATGTAGATCCACGAATTTTTGCTTTCTTCCAGTCTGTGGGCTCACAAAGGTACACGTGTCCTGAGTCTTGATCTTCTGGGGATTCGAATCCCACCTCTGCTCTGTGTGGAGTTTGCATGTTCTCCCTGTGTTGTGTGGGGTTCCTCAGGGTACTCCCGGAGTCCAAAGACATGCTTTTTGATATCACTAAATTGTCCAAACGGTCTCAGTGTGTATGCATGTGTCTTACAACTGACTGGCACTCCTATTTAGGATGTACCCTGGCCTTGTTATGCTCCAAGCCCATCTATGACGTTCACTTGGATATGCAGCGTTGTTGTTCTCTATAATCTTTTTTGACAGCTAACAGCTATAGATGGATGTATATTCTTAAAGAAGTAGTCCAGTTTTTTTTTTCTTTTCCCGAGAGAAACACTGCCCGGTTAAAGCACAGACGTATAACTTAATTGTACTTGGACTTTCAGGCTGTCCAGAATTATGTGGGGTTGAAAATTACCCTAAGACAACATAGTGATTTCTGTGCCGTGTTTGTTTCTTTCGACGGGTCAACCCATAGTTATACGATATAGTGAACGCTGTGCAAGGCTTTGACCTGTGGTTTCACGTCTTACTCCAGTATATGCTTGTGGTTTTGAATGCACGGTGAGCGTTATAAATTAAAAAGCCCTCTTACCCAGGATTTGATTAAATGTTTAGCAATATATTTAAGGCTCGGTAGAAATGGAGTCTTCTTGACTGGTAGCAGAGTTATGACAGCTCCATTAGGCCTACCTGAAATAGTACTCCACTTATCACTTCTCCTGGACTGGGAGTCAGAGCAGCAGGTAGTGATGAGGTCATTCTCCCATAGTAGTTACAATCATTCTACTCACTGGAAACGAAAGATTGTTTTACTCTGTTGTTCAAGTAGATTTTTCTTTCCTCACCAGGATGATCTCCAAAAACATTGAAGGAGGGCCACAGTCCTTAAAATGACATACATTTATAGGGGCCGTGGATGCTGTAGAGTTGTTTTTATTTTTTCCCAGCTGTGGATACCTTATTAGGGGGCTTACTTTTGTGCATCAGACTGAGTTGGGCTAAGTTAGCCCAAGAGAGGTGGGCGGGCTGTGGCAGATCAGGGAGTGTCAGAGGAATAATGAATGTTGACCGGACCTGTCCGCACACAGATGTGCAGGAGTGGGTGAGGAATGAGAGGATGCAGGTCTGGCATTCCGAGGTGCATGATTACAACACAACAGGTCAAACCCAACGGGAACCACATTGAAAGCATTTCACCGACGAGCGTGACATCACTGACGTAAATTTGATCGTAAATCAGACCTCCATTGAAGAAAGCAGCCTCTTCAGTAAAGTACTTGCATACGTAAAGAATAATTATTTTGCTTCAGCTGTCTGTCCACAGATATTCCATCGCCCCTCGACAAAGCGAGGTTGTAGGTATGAATACGATCTACATGCAAGTCAGCCTTATTTTATAAGGCGGAGATTGTTGAAGGCAGTTATGGTTGGTGTGGCTTTTTGACATTGAAGGGGGAACAACAAACAGTACACATGATAAACTGATTTTAAAAAGTACAAGTACACAGTCATCAAACCAATTGTACACAATTGTCAAACCTTACTGTTACAATTAAGCGTGAGAAACACCATAGTCGTCTTTGGCATTCAGAATACGGAACATATATAAATAGTTTATCGTAGTCCTATAGGTTGCGTGCAAAAATGCATGCCTAAAAAATCAGGTTAAAAATAAATAACTACTGTGATTCTGGTGATGTGACATTGGGTGCTTATGTCACCATGGTGATTGGAGGTGACACGCATGTTCTAATGCCTTTGCTAATAGTCTTTATGCCTCACTGTTCGCCCGTACTAAGATGTATGCCATACGTTAAATTTCACTAGCTTTGATGTAATTTTTTCTCCCCCCCCACATATTTTTATTTTGTTTTGACTCCTCTGATCTGTGGCCAGGCATGTGCGTTAATCTCCTTTGATGACAGTAGGGTTTATGGGTCCCTGCAGCTGTTACTGTGTTTAAGTCTATTTTTAGCGTGTCCTCTAGGGTCACTCATGACTGGGGAGGGACTGATGCACCGGCATGTTATTGTGGCGACTTTTTTCCATTTGTCGCTTCACAGAGGCCCGAGCCACTCGCCCACAGGTGAGTGATGTACAGTACAGGAGCTACAGGGATTGCGAGGAGCATCAGAAAGGTCTGAGACCGCAGGCATGGCTGCGCATGGAGAACGACCAGGGGACGGTGTCGGCACACGGGCGCGTGAAGCATGCAGTCGTGACTCCTGGGCTTTGTGGATAAAACGGATGAAATACAACCAACCCAGCCACCACTTAATTCTGGCCCGCCTCCCCTAATTCGAACCATGTGTGACTAATGCTCTGCACTTTATTTATCTCTCTGACTGGCAGGGAACTCCACCCCCCCCCTTCAAAAAAGGCCCTGATCCCCCAGAAGAAATCAATCTATGAAAGCGAGCGGAGGGCTTCGGTGGTCCCTTGTGGGCCATCCCGCACGGCATGCTAACAATGGGGCGACAGAGCGAGCGTCTGCAATCCCGTCTAAGACCTGATGCCTTTCCATGCCGTCTGCATGAGCAGAAAAGCTGGTGTTAAATGCCATTGTTGGGAACACAATGGCGGAGTCCTGGCTCGTGTCAGCAGAGAAAATATACTTTCAGAGGGCTAAATTCTCAGTGGCAGACAGCGGACAATAGTGGCTTAATGGAGGGACTCCAATCTTCTGCCTGTGTTTTGGGTGTGCACAGGTGTGTGTGTATGTGTGTGTGTGTCTGTGCGCGCATGCGTGCATGTGAATGCATGCCTATTAGTGTGGTTCTGGATATTTATGAGCGGGATGTGGCGTGTCCGTGTGTGTGACGACTTTACATGCATTCCACATGTCACTTGTGCAAGGGTTCGGATCCTGAAGGGGCGTCAGGAAATTATGTGGTTTCACTTTGGCACTGAACTCTGGAAGTTAAAAGGATACTAGTGTGGGGATAAATGAGGCTTCAGAACCCATGGTGGGTGGGAGTTTCCTGAACTACCAGTCACTGCTGATATTCAAAGCCACGTGTTTTGAAGGCTCCTTTGTCCCATCACTAGAGGGTACGTTCAGCGCAGGTCGTAGGCAGGAATCGCAGTCACAAGCTTAGTGATCTCATGAGATTCCCAGTCCTTCGGGACAGGACCTTTCGGTTTGCAGGTGGATGTTCAAGAGACTTAACCCAGTCTTAACGAAGCCTTTGCTTAAGTCTAAATGCATACATCTTGGTTGCTCATTGCAATTCTTGGTGAAGCAGTATTCCGACATAACAATAAAACGACTGTAAACACCCAGCCTGAGGGCATTTTAAGATCTAACGTTTTTAGGCCTACTGAGTCTGCCCTTACATTTCTCATGGAGTAGACTGTAGTTGGGATGAGCGAGAGATTTATAATCTTGCATTATAAATAGCTGCCTTTCTCGCTGACTGGATGAACTGCTACTTTTCTGTGGTGGATAAATGTTGGTAATCAGAATGCCTCTTCCTTGCCAAACTTAGGTGAGGCTTCCTTACTTTATGAAGAAAACCTCCGTCTAGGTATCTTAAACTGCAGTTTTGGTAAGAATCCCAAGTATCCCCTAATAACCAACTGCACTGGAATAAGAGACAGATATTTTCCGTTTATTTTAAATCTGTCTTTTCAAATTTACTGCTCACGTATCAACATCTTGAAGAAAAATCAAGACTGATGAAAGGAAAAACAGGATAATTCAGGCCTAACTTTTGCATAGTGGCTGTAGACTGTGAAGAAATAGCTAACTGGAGACAATTACCTGTGTTGCAGCTGACGTGTCAGCAAGTGACTGCTGGGGAAGGATGGAAAGTGTGATGGCACTCTGAGGAATAGCATGGTGTCAGTGTTTACAGACGTCCTCCACCAGGCATCTCAACGCACACTGAGAGAATGCAGAGGGCACCATGTACATTACGGCTGTTCCTGTGGCTTGTTTCTCAAATATTGTGTGTCCAGTGGGCAGGCAGAAGGTGTCACGTGTGTATACATGATATGTAACCTCGTCGGCTGCCATTGGGAAGCCATGATTGGTTCGTCATCTTTTTGTGGTTGATGTTAGAGGTTGTCTTACAGAGATGGTGCAGATAAGGGCATTTTTTAACATTCGCGCCAAATGCCGTACCCAGAATGAGTTGTTTTTGATGTTGCCATTTACGTGCTCAGGCATTATGGGGGTGGGGCAAAAGATGATAACTATTTTCACAGAAAAAAGGCTGACCACCCCCAACTTTTAGCATTCGAACGTCTAACATGAGGCAGCATTTACCTTCCATAACCACACATCCCGAAGCATGTCTCATTGAATTTGGAGCCTATCCCAGCCTATCCCAGGAAGTAAAGGGGAGAACAGAAACAGGGGTAAGAATCAAACCCACGATCCTGGAGGTGGGAGACTGTAGTGCTACCCACAGAGCATGTTCATTCGCTTTGAGGGCTGCATCCTGTTACTTCTCATGCTGAAATGATGTGCCACGTTGCTATGAATTTCCTTCAAGATGAATCACGTTCAGCGATGCAGCGAAAAATAGACAGGTGAAAACGGAGGAACGACTGGTTTCTTAGCATTCTCAGTTTGCATTTCCCTGTACACCCCCCCCCCCCAAACTCACAAGGTTAAAAGATCTTGAGAGAAAGCCATAATAAGAAGGGAAAAAAAGAGATAACCCACCAAAAATCTCATCTGTCACTTTGGGTTTGCTGTGGCCAGATGACAGGATTACTCTCTCTACGTGGCTGCTGCCAAGCGAACGGTTTTCTCTTTGTGTGGTGGAAACAAACGTGGCTGCCTGCAACACAGCTGCAGTGAGACCTCCCAGCCCCCTGGTGGCAGGAGCGTTAGACCCAGCATGTCATCATGGACGTGCTCCCTGTTTCTTAAAGCTTTTTTTGTTTGCTTGAAATATCAAGGTGCAGCATACTAGTTAACACATTTATTGTCCCTCACAAACAAAATCACATTTTTACAGTCTCAAGACCAAAGACTGCTGAGTTTGTGAGTTCATTGGGAAACTCTAAAAACTGTACACAGTTTCACCCTGGTTTGAGTGTTGCTCCTAAATGTTATATTCATCTTGAAGCAATGAATGCCTGCTATTTTTTAAATTAATAAAATTTAATTAAGCAGGATTATCAAGAAAAATTTTAATTACTGCTTTATTACATTTGATTTTCCTTTACCACTGTTGATTTAATATAGCTACACAATCACAGAGGATTTGATCAACAGAAATTATTAAACAGCTATCGTCTTTCAAAAAAAGTTAATTTCTCACACAGGTCATTGTTGTATTTCGTCAAATGTTTTATTAGTGATTTTTAAGCTTTGATGTATAGTTTAAAGACTTTCTGATTATTTTTCAGTCACTTATTTTCTTATTTGCTAAGATTGTAAGTTTTCAAATTAGCATTGCAGCAGTGTTAGTTACAAAACAGTTTCAGATGGCTGATGGCAACAATCAGTCAAGTCATTTATATAAAGCACATTTAAAAACAACAAGAGTTGACCCAAAGTGCTTTCCAGTTTAGAAATAATTAGCAATTACTACTACATACATAGTACTACATTTACTGCATACATACAACATACAGCTGACCCAAAGTGCTTTCCAGTTTAGAAAGAATTAATAGCAAAGAACACAGCATTTCCAGACCACCACAGTTCAGAGACGCTCCGCTTAATAACATATAGGAGGGGGAAAATGGTCTGAAGCTTTGGACTTTTGTGAGCTTTTCATTAATCTGGGGGCATCTTCTGTTATGGGATGAGAAAGCTTGTTTGTGGGGAGGTGGGCCAGGGGGGCAGAAATAAATAAACAGGGAAATCAGGAGGGTGCAGTACAGGTGCGGGGGGGGAGGGGTTAAGTTGCCGCTTGTTGTCGGGTGCCTTCCTACATCCCTCACGGAGCCCCTCGCCGCTCCAGGGATCAGAGGCTGGATTGAACCGTATGTGCAGATGGAATCTAACTGTGTTTCACCAAGCAGTAAATTACCTCTAACATTTGTGTAGGGAAGGTACCCTGCTAAATGGTCTGCAGTGTCGTTAACCTCACCGATGTCATTTTGGAAGGGAGAGGAAGGAGCTCCTAGCCGAAACTGACAGGAGCTGGATAGCGAGTGGTCAGGGACGTGGGTGGGGGTCATGCACGATCAATCGGGGTCGCCCAACGGACTCCGTCAGTGGTTTTGTAATGTGCTAGGCCCTGCCCCAGCGGTGAGCCACTCAGCGACAGCGATGCACCCGCCCTTTGCTGACGCCCCCAGCCACTCTAGCCGGGACTCTGCTTCGACACTCTTCAGAGACGACACTTTGCTCTCTCTCTGGATGCACCCTGCAGAGTGAACTCGGCAGCGATTCCTGTGACGCTGTCACGCTCCTGCTTTTATTTCTGAAGCCTATGGAGGGCAGAGCGTCGTGCATCAGGGATTGACAGTCTACATTTCTAGGTCTGATAGCGTTCCTCCTCCTCTCAAAGCAAGTAATGTTGTGAATGTTCACTTTCCTGCCTGTCATTTTAATCGAATACTTACTGTTCTGTTTTACTTCTGTCAGAACTTTATAGGAGATGTGAGTTTTCTCAGATGTTGTAAGGACACAAACTGAATTATAGTTGTCCTATAACATGAATTGCTTGGTTTGGAGAACAATTACTGTTAGCCATTCCATAGGTAACATCTATATCTCTTAGTCACTACGTATGCCTGCCCAAATTAGAGTGATTTAGAGACATCAGTCCAACTAACAGTTTGTTTTCAGACTGCCGGAGGAAATATACAAGAATAAGGGGAGAACAAGGAAATACACTCCTAGAGTCTGAGTCGAACCCACAACCCTGCAGGTGTAATGCCACAGGACAACTGTCAAAGCCACAGCCATTTTATTGTTTCTTTGTATGCCGTGATGTAGCACTGATTCCGTCAAGGACTTAGAGTATATTATAATGACTCACTCTATGCTCTCAATGGCGCTAGACACAAATGTGGATGTTCATATATAATTCCACCAAAGTAGTATCCCAGAAACCCACAGCAAAAGAAAAATGACAAGGTGAGGTGATTTTTCACTTGAAAAACACATTTTATGAGTTTTCAAAGTGATGGAATAAAAATAAGTCAGAAGATTTCAAGCCTGTTATCTGACTTTATTAAAATGCCTTCAACCAGAAACCTTTCAAAAAAGCAGAACCTGCTTTTTTTTTCTTTCTTTAATCAGTGTCTTAAAGACAGTGGTGCAAAAAAAAAAATAAATAACACAGCTTCAGCCTTCTCTGTTACAGAGCTGTATGGAATAAAGCCTTGATCAAATCATATTTAAAAAGAAATGCTGAACTGGACATGTGTATCCAATTGGGTATGAAGCACTTAAAATAGTTGGAAAAGAATGTCTAATGTCAATTGAGGAAAACTTTCTTGAAGATTCAAAATATATTTTCTCATAAGTTCTAAGCTTGAGATGACCAAGTTTTAGGTTAAGTACCTTTCATATCAGTCCAGCTGTGTTCCTTGTTGAAAGTGTTGGAACATCAATGTACATTATTAAATCCCTACTTAAAAATATATTCATTCAGCCATTTTTCAGCAGGTCTAGTACATTATGGATATAGAAGTTGGCCTCTCCTTCCATCTCAGTCTTTCGCCTTGTTTTTTTTTCGATTATGCTGATACAGTGGGTATGGGGTGGTACAATTGCTTGGAGCGTAGTGTTGACGTGCAGACTGCGATTTAGGCAGCAATGGCATTGACACACTCTTGTGTTTTCTGAGTGCTTTGGCGTCAAAGGTAATGGATGGACATGCCGTCTTCCCATCCATCTGTCAGGTCTTGGATGACTGGAAACATCTGCCCATCTTCTGTACAGGAGATCACTGCAACTGAAAGATAACATGTTTAATTGGGCTAGCTACTTAACTCTTGGTTAGGGAAATATGTAAGAACAGATGCTTACATAGTTTTCTGAAAGTCATACACTCTGTTCACATCCCAAGCTGTCTACAGTGTTCAGGAGATTAACTATTAAAATAAAAAATATAAAATAAATAGTTTCACTGATCACAGCAATTGTGTTTCTTTGCCTTTACCACAAGCAAAAGAGACCCGGACATTTTATTTTTGATGTTAATATTCCCCAGGTTTGGTCATAACAGTTATATTCAATTCGGTTCAGTTTACTTTTATAGCGCCTTTCACAACACGGTTGCCCCAAGCCCCTTAACAGGAATGTGTGGTAATTACAGTGTACTTTGATGAAGAAGGATGAAGGCCAGAAAACGACGGAGGAGAGGAACAAAAACCTCTTCAGAAAGGAGAAAAAAAACCTCTGGTGGTCCAAGGTCTACTGGCTGGCCCCCCAGGGTACGGCTTTACAGGGCAAGGAAAGATCCATTCTGAATACCTGCTCTCAGCATTGCCACAATCTGGGCTCCCTGAGGGACGCTGTGACAGTAGTAGTTCCAGAAAATGAAAAAATGGCTAAATATTTGTATAATCTGTGTAATACTTTGCCCTGTGTCCAGGGATCCTTTTATGCTCAGACCGCAGAGATCTCCGCTCTGCCACCCTGGCTTCTACCTCATTCTGGCTGTATGCCCAGAACTGCGTGTCAGTCTGTCAGTCACGTTTTGAAATATCGGAGAAGCCAAAGGGACTCCCCCAAACATGGAGCCTCTTCTCATGTGCCCAGATAACTGAGTGGGATTTCAGCAGGTATCTGCAGTGATGCCATTGTTGTTGTTGTTAGAGATTTCCACATTTCTGGACAAGCTCTTCAAAGATTAAAATGCTCTATTTGAGGCTTTGTTTTTAAACAATCATTACTTTCGAAATTTGACATCATAGAGGCCCACAAAACTGCTAATTGCTGTTTTGCTTACCTGGTGATATTACCCGGTATATTCAGACATGCACTGTACAAGAAAAAATAATGCATTTGTATACAAAATAAATGTATGAGTTTAATCGCCCATGTATGTAAGGCCTGGCTGCTCAAGATTTACCATTAGCCAAGTGTCTTATGTCACTTATTTTGATACTTATGTAACTACACCAACTTCCAGAAGTATGCAGCTTCATTAATAATCAAAGTCTGAGCCGAGAACAGTAAGGGCATCTACAATAAACTGTGCCATAGGCATTAGCAGATTGATATGAAAAATGTTCAGCATATTAAACAAGATATCTCACTGAATATAAGATGCTCTTTATATCCAGAGCACCTAATACAGCTGTGCAATGCTTTTCCAGGTTAAGCACTTTACCCAAATGCAGACTTAACCTTGCCTGTGTCATGAACTGGAATGCAGCTAAGAAGGTCACTGCCTTGACCCGGGGGGCACAGTAAAATCACTTCTGATTCCATTCGCCCCAGGCTTGACACTTACCCACCCCAACCAATCGTCTTCTTCAAAAAGTGCTGTTACCATAGCACTTGGGCATTTTGGGTACGAGGTCATATAATGTTTTCATTTCTGTGGCAAGATTGGTCGTTTTTTTTAATGGGCACTTGGGATGAAACAGTGAGGAAATATGTGACATTCATTTGAGAAGGTCAGAAAAAACACAACTGGCACCCCATCCTGGGTGTCCCCTGCCATTTGCTCCAAGCTGCCTTGGGTAGGCTCTTTGTAACCTGTACTAGATAAGCTGAGATGGATGGATGGATGGATGGATGGATGGATGGAAGGAAGGAAGGAAGGAAGGAAAATCAGACCATAGACATCTCCTGAAGAGGAACTGGATGATTTCTTTCACCGTGAGTAGAAAGCTTACATGCATGGACAGTGACAGCTATTAAAAAACAGAGCAGATAATCCGTCTCAGATTAGAGTTTCCTCAGCAGAATAGCTCAACAAATGGAACACAACTTCACTGCTTCCCAGGGATTATTTGAAAGCAAGGCTTGAAAGTGTGAACAATTGGCCAGATCTCACGTTGTTAAAAACAGAAAGGAAAGTCCCTCCTTCATACTAAGCCCCATGTATATTTATGTTTTGATAGCACTTGGATGACTCAGCTGGCACGCGAATCGGGCCAGCAGGTAAGAATCTTGCTGTTGTATCAGAAGGAAGCCTGTTCTTTTACCCTTGAATGAGTTCAATAACATCAACCGCTCAATGGTACCCAGATGTAAAATGTCTTGTAAGCTAAGAAAGGTGCTTGGGTCGAAATGTCTGCTATGCAACTGAATAGCAAATACTCCTGCAGTGGGAAGGCTGGAGACGAAAAACTGAGACAGCAAGGGTTCCCATCTTAAGCAGCTGCAGAGACTGCACCTTCAGTAACGTACAAGCATGCACAGTCCCACTTTTTTGAGATGCCACTGAGGTCATTTTTGACAGCATTTATATCCAACCAACTGTTTAGATTCATAATACTTAGCAGATTAGTATACTTCTTGAATATTAGTATCATTAGCAATATTAAAGGGCATCTTCTACAGAGACCAATGTGATTATCTAGCTAAAAGCCAAATTTCAAATAATTAAGTGCTAAAATGTCAAAAATAACATTCGTAAAAAAGTTTTAATGATACAAAATGTTGCTGCAAATCCAAGATTTTGCCGATTTTGGTGCCATGGGAGTCTGTTAATCAGAAAAAAAAACAAAAAAACGATGCTGTCACGGCTTTAGTGGAACGCCAATTCCCTATCAGTTGATAAAACATGTGACCCATTATTAGGCTGACTATGGGAAACAGGAAGTCGTGGTTGCATGGACTGATTTCTTTCAGGAGTCACAGGCCGAAAGCTGGAAGGAAGTGGAGTATCGTTTGGTGTCGGGCAGTTTGTGTCTGACGTGTTCCCACATGGACGACCGGTATCTCCAACATATGCTGATGTTGGCAGCTGGCCAGAGGAAGGCTTTGTGTCAAGGCTGTTCCATAAACAAGCAGAGTGTACCCAAAGCTGGGTGGAAAAACAGAGGTGTTGTCACTGAGATAAGGACATGCTTTCGGTGTGTCACCCTGCCTATGAACGGATCGATTCTTTGTTTTTCTGTTTGCATTCGCTTTTGCCATTTTTCCACGCTTGCCAACCCAGAACCACCAGCTTGTACAGCCCTGATAAAAACTGCTTCCTGTGCAAATCTACAAGCTGAAAATAGGCAAATTGATTGTTTTCAGCGTGCCATGCATCATTTTGCTTTAACTTCGCCTATGTGTTTTACACGTTTATGTGAGCAGAGTGGCATAAATGAGACGGGCTATTCATGCCAGCATAATAAGGTAAAGTAGAGTGGAGGGTGTCAAGGCACCAGAAATCCATTCAATCACACAATACTTACAAGGTTTAACCGCTCGCTGCAAAATTACAGGGCAGATGGTACCACAAATGCAAATGCCTTAATACCTGACTGTGTGTCTGAGTGCCAGATCATGTTTAGAACATGGCACAATAAGTACACATTAAGTACTTGGCGAAATAAGGTCGTTTATCGTCCCCTACAGGGCGTCCCCTGCATTGTGTCCTGTGGTTTTTCAGACACACTCCAGACTCACCACGAGCCTGTACTGGATAAGCAGGACAGAAGATGGATAGATGATCCAGATTTGGCTTCTGAACAGATATAGTTGTGTAAAGCACCATAGAGTTTAATGCTTATATTAAGTTTACAGCAGCTTTGCCCTTCTCTGGACTGCATCCATGTGGTAACCTAAATACTCAACCATCACTGCATGCCCTTATTAAGTGCTATAATCAAACATTGCCATGTGTTTTTCCAAAATGCAGTAACTCTTTTGTTAGGTATATAACTGATAAAACAGTCTGTCTGTGCCAGAGGCACTTCCTACAAATGGATTAAGACATGGTTATGCCAGTCTTACAATGGGAATAGATGGAGTAGTCAGAATATGTTTCTATATATATAGTGACTGGAATTCTGAAATCATTCCAAACCTCCATCAAGATGGCTGAGTATCCAATTAATTAGCAAGTAATTGGTTTAAAAACATGAGTACCCCCACCGAGACCAGTTATTTCTGTATTTTATTTATGAATAGTTGTTACAGTTCTGTTTTCAGAAAGGTGCAAGGTCACACCTCCTGAGATACGTTTTGCTGCTGTTGAACGTCATATATTTATGATAGTGACAAAGGAGGTTCCATGCAAAGAGTCAAGGAATAAAATGACAAATAAATAATCCCGAATGTATAAGTCCAGGTTTTGTTAAGTTCTCAGGAGATTTTTAAAATTAGTTTTCTGAATGACTGAATTTAGTCTGGCACAATTACACACAGGGGTCAGTAAGCCCATGGTCAGCAGAACCCATTAAATCATAGGTGATTGGACTGAAGGTTGCCAGTTAACAAGGTAATAATGCATTAAACTGAAACAGGAACCTGACACGGCAATTTGTTATTGGACGACCTTTCAAAAAATAGACTGACCCAACAAGACACATTTAATAGGTAAACATTTAGCCAAACAGATTGCCAATAAACTTGGCTAGTAAAGTGAAACAAAGTTTACAATGACGAGAAAATGGCATTATGTAAGAGAGACGGAGGCGAGCTTTCAGTCGGCCCGTGCGCGTTTGGTCAAGGCGGACGCATTCCAGCCCAACTGAGCGTTTAATTAAAGGCGCTCGGTCACAGAGCGCCGAGGCCAATGTTTTATTGTCAAAGATCAAACACGGCAACAGGACCAGATGAACTTCATTACAAAAGGCCAAGGGTGCAGCCCAGGGTCCAGGGAGCATGGGACTGCGAAGGACTCTGAAGGACTATGCTGGAAAAAAAAACAGGAATTGATTCAAGCGGATTGGAGGCTGGAGGTTTCTCTCTCAAATATGAACAGCTGGTGCCTTTTTAATTGAATCGCTGAAGGTCACAGGGTTCTCAGGTTGTACTTGATGTAAATTTACCTAGTATTCCTGATGAAATTATCTGTCTCAGTCTTGATTATTCTACATCCTGCAGTCTGGCACCAGGACAAATTTATACTGAGGTCTAAGTGAACTGCTCTCATATAATGGTTGCATATAATGGTTCTCTCTATATGTTTTTCAGTTTGTCTCTTTTTATTCGTCCATCTTCCAGCCATTTTTTTCCAGTACCAGCTAGCGGGGTTGCTTGGAACTTATCCCCAGAAGCAAAGGACAAAAGACACTCTGGACAGTATGGTAGTCCATACTGTATGGCAGCACCTACACTCCCACACGCAATGTCAAACCTTGGACAATTTATAACCCCTCAACTCATCTAAATGCACGTCTATGAGAGGAACCTCGAGTAACACAAGGAGAACATGTGAGCACCACACAAAGACCTGGGTCAGCATTCAGTCCCCCAACCCTGGGGGTCTAAGATGATGGTGTTACCCACTACACCACCCTGCCACCTTTCAGTCTACTGTTCATTGAGAGTGTGGATCATTTGTCTGTTTACATCTTCACATTAGTGCAGATGCTTACTTTACTCAAGGTTCTCCTTAGGGATTTGAGTTGGGAACCTTCTGGATGCAAGACTATACTCCAGAGGTGGCTATCTTGAGACCGATGATGATGACGACTTCATTTAGACATGGTGATCCATGAGTCAGTACTTGAGCCCAATGATTTGCGAAACCTTGATATTTTATCAATCCAGTTATTTTTATATTCAATGTTTACAGTCTCCTCCATTCACGAGAAAAGCACAGCCATCAGTAACACAGCCAAGATCAGATTTCTTTCGTCATTTTAAAGTTTGTAATCACAGGTATGCAAACTATAAATAATTTACTACATAATCCAGATATAAAACAGTCATAACTCCTACTGCTACTATTTCCAATCTGATATACTGTGACTTGACAAAATAAAAGTGTAATTCCTCACATCTCTGCGTATTAAAAGACAAGTATTAATACTGTTTCTCCATTCTGACCACAGTGTCTTGTCATTCCGCCAGCAGCAGCATGGCAACTGTATGAAAGGTTCAACCAGTAAATTATACAAACGAATTGTTACGAAACTAAAGTGTTTTTCATTTAAACACCAGACATCTGTAGCGAGATGACAGATGAACAATAGAGACCAGACTATTCATTCAGCATTAGTTAATCTTAATATGAAGAAGTACTGTTTTAAATAATTCAGCGGTTTGCACACACAAAAAGTCTTTTTAATTTGCAAAATGTTAAATCTGTTCCTGAACCCAGAATAAAGGCATTCCTTTACGAGCTTAGAATGATTACATGTTGTTTTTTTTTTTACGCAATTGGAATGTAAGCTGTTTTTACCCTGTTTCCAATTTGTAGCTTTAGTTTGACTTGGAAACTATTTATGCTAATTGTAGTTTTACAATAAAAGTATTAATTGTATATTTTACATGGCTTTTTATCCCCTTTGGATTCGTGATTAAATGTAAAAAGCCATTTTTTTTTCACATCCAAATCATTTTGAAGTCCAAATTATCAAAAAAAAAAAATCAATTATTAAAAGCAATGTCTGTGATATTTCTGTTTGTGGATTTCTGAACATAACGTGACCTTACTTGCTTGACATGGCATGACTTACTGTCACCTTTGCTCAGCTCATTAGAGATAAACTTAGAAGTCAGTTAAGTGAAACAAATTATTGTATCTATGAATTTTCGATTTAGCTATTACATTTTATTGTTTTTTTAGCTCTAGTTTAGTCTCACTTTTTACAGGTTGGGTCATCTGTATTGCAGCCTTTGAACATTGCTGTAGTTCACCCACTACAGTAGAATGTGGCATCCATCTCTGTGTAGGAATCTACCAGGCCGTATCCAAATTTGTGGGTTTCTTCCCAGTTTTTGCATCTTTCTTAGCTTCTCTATTCCATAACAGTACCACAAACAAAGCTCTGTGTTCAAACTGAGCACAATGGCATTGTTCTCATGTGTAGTACACACAAAAAAAATGACCCTCTCACGACCTCAGAAGCAAAAGCTGTTTTGCATCATGCTGTTTTTTAGTGCTTCATATTATTTTGCTCTATTTTGTTTTCTTTTTGACAGATAATTAGTTTTGCTTTTAGGGAAACGCCACAGTGTCTGCACACTTCCATGTTCTCGTTGTGTTGTGCTGCTTTCTTCCAGGTTATTCCAGTTTCGCTGCCCTTGCGTGTCAGTTTGAGCATCTCACCGCCGAGCTGCGAATCCATGTTTCCGCAGATTATCTGTCAGCAGGTCAGCATCAGGCGCTGGATGCAGATGGATTTTGGCTGTTTGCGTGAATTTCGCCTTCCCTTGCGGGTCCCTCTGCGCTATGCGTGACTGGCGAGGACGGTGCAGTCGGTCTGCTGCAGTTCCCGCCATTTTACTGTTTCCTGACCTTGTCTGCAGCTGGTCAGGGAATATTTGAAACTGAATTTCTTGTGCAAGAAGGGAGTTAATTAGCCATGAATTTGAAGTTTGGTTCACTTTGCTACAAAAACGTTAACATATGTCTGTCTACCCTCTTACTTTCAAAATGCGCATATATATTGATGGAAAACGAGATGTATGCAATACTTGCTTCCCTTGACGCTAATACCATCCTGGTTGACGCGTAAAGCGTCCGAAGCCGTAGAAAGGCGGTGACAAACTTTCTTTCTGTGACCACCTGTTGCACTGAGCATTAACGCAGCTAATTTTGGGTTAGCAGAACGTCTCTAAAACGTTGTTTTTAGGTCGTTAGAACGTCATTTATGTCTAGTTTTCCGGACGTTCCAGGAATTTATTGTATTTATTAATTTGTTTTAAAAACACTCCTACAACGCTTTTCTTTGGTTAAGTTTCCCGATCAACTTTTTAAGAACGTTACAGGAACATTAGTTAGATAACGTCGCAGCCGAACCTAATGAGAACGTTATGGAAAGTTGTGGGAACGTTCCCTGTTTGCTGGGTTAAGCGCGTTTCTTTTATTCCTGTCATTCTGTTTTTGTTTTTCTCAGTTATTGGGTATTCTATTTTGTGCTAAGTGCGAAGTAGTTACGAGACAAAAGATTTCGTCAACTTCCCTGAGGTGCAGAGATGTAAAAATGATACACCACGTCAGCAGGAACGCTCTCAAGAACTTCCTGAAGGGTATAATACCAGGACCATTAGGCCAAAGCCTTCACTTAAGACCATTTACGGTTTGCCCTGTTGAGCTAAGGGCAGAATGGAAGCACTTCAACTAAGATACAGGCTTCAAGTCTCAGAAGCCTTCAGAGTGATAGACTGAGGAGTGTGGATCTGATTAGATCAGTTACGGGGGCTGTGTGTTTTATTCATGTCAGCAAATGAGTTCAACATCTGGCTTTGAGCTCCCATTATGTTTTCTTCAACATTGATGTACATTACAGTGAGGGGCGAGGTGGCAAATTGTGCAAATTCAAATGGCCTTGCTGTCCTCCTCTCCGGCGTACTCGTCCTTCATTTACTGTCATGTCAGTCTACCAGATTTGATTCATTGTGCCGAATATTCACAATCAGGAAATCATAATTTCTTCCCAAATGAAAAATTACCTGGGGGGAAAAAAAAGCCATTCCAGGGTTGGAAAACTGAAAAGTGAATTTACTTTTTCATACATGTGTGAAATCATATCAAATGACAGCAGGTAGCATTTGTGTTTAAGACCTTGAGCAAAGTCTTTAAGCTGAACTGCCTCGGTGAAATAGTCAGAACTGTAAAAGCTGTGAGTAAAATAAGCTCTGGATAAAGGTGACAACAGTGTGCTGGCATTGACACTAAACCTGACATAACATCCTTAAACTATTTGGTTTTTAATCAGCGAAAGAAGCCAAAGTGGGTGTTGAAAAATAACATAGTTTGTATTAAAATCCCATAAAGAGGTCTTAGAAAAGGCTTATGTTGTCTGAGACAGACAATCTTGTGTAAAATACAATACAGAAGACAGTGCTGAAAGCTGACTTTTTTGTTTTTTTTTTTTTTTAGCGGCATTCATGTTTAGAATGGCAGGGTGTTTTACCTACTTGCAGTGCGTCAGTTAATTAGATCATAATTGATAGCTTCATTTTAAAATAAATAAATTAATTAATGGGAAAAATCCTCTCGTAAATGCTAAATGAATTTCCCTGAGAATTATGAGCTGATTTCCATGCTCCCGTAAAGGTTAAAGCTGCCATTGGGGATGAAGTTCACGTTTGTAACGTGACCGTGCCGTGTCACTGCGGAAGAATGATGTGACATTTTTCAGGTGTGGAGATGTTCCCGTGGGGAATCTGCTGGAAAACACCCTAGGGCGTTCAGGGAACACAGTTTGGCACCTTGGTTCCAGATGAGAACGAGAGCAAGCCCCCCGCCCCCGGATGAGAGTGAGGTGTATCAGATGGGGGATTCAGATGAGGGACTGTATGCTTTGTTGTAAAGGGGAATATCATGGTAAATGATTTAGATTTTTTATTTTTTTTTCCATGATGGTTATTATAGCAGAAATGTGTCACTGGTATTCTCGTATTTGCTGTATATGATGTGTTTCTGATTGGTTCGTTGTTCCTGATGGTTTCTTAGTTTAGCACAGTGGTTGCCAAAGTTGTTCTGTCAGACCCCATTTTTAGAGATAAGAATATTGTAAAGTGCCCCCTCCCAACATGGACTCACTTTGTCAGATTAGCACAGTCATGAGCCCCCCCCCCCCCCATTAGGAGGGTCACACATCCTACTTCAGAAACTACTGGCTTAGCAGGCTAGGGGCACGGCTGTTGGACTGTTGCATTTCCATTCCACTGTATGTGCCAAAGAGGTCCTCCTCTCTATACAAACCCTGACCCAGAGATGAGATTCTTTTTGTATTTAACTTTGTTTATTTCGGTTTGCTCCCGCTTGGAAACAGCATTTCCATGGTAATAAGAGCCATCGTTTACAGATGACTAATTTTCACCTTCACTGCGCTGATCAATACAATATGACAGAAGGTTGTAATGGAAAGTTCTGTGGTTATCAGAACATGATGTGTTCGGGCTAAAATAAATGTATGAAGTATTTCCCATTGTTTATTTAAGTAGAACAATCTCCTAGGTGATATCTAAAAGGATAGGAAAATGGCGCTTTACAAAAAGAAGCTTATTTGGTGGTCTTCAATATTTTACACCAACTGTGACCTAGTGGCTGTGATTTCCCGTGTACCTGGTCTTGTCTCGTGGCACGTGTGCAGCTGTCCCAGTCCATACACAAGGTGTAATGTCAGGAGTGGTTAAGCTCATGGGACAAGGCTGTAGTCTGTGGCTCTGCGGACAGCACGTCCAGAAGACGTGCTGCACTTGCGGGCTGCGGCACTTTGACAGATCAGCAGCCCCGGAGGGTGAAGGTCAGATAATACTCGGATACTGGGAAATGGGGGACCAGGCCCTGAAAATCCAAATGTGTGACATGAATCTGTTTTTTCATGTTTTGAATACAATGATGCGGTAACTTGTATCAGTACAAAAATGTGTTTGGAAATTCCACTGGTATGAATTTGTGAGATTCCATTATAACTTGTTTATTTAGAAGTTTGTTTGTTAGGGTCTTTCTCAGTATACAAATTCTGTACACACATTGAAATATGTTGTTGATGCCACTGAAAATTCTTTATGTACTCCTACTTTCAAGGCTGTAGGCAGTTTTCTGGAGACATGAAATAGATTCCTCTTTTCACAAGTTTTTGTTTTAACAACATGCACATCTGATAATATCAAATAACTGTCATCCCGGATGCACTGTTGTGGGAGCCTTCAACAGCCAAATAAAATATTTTTAAGCAAAGATGTGTGAGTGTTAATTTCATATATAAAGGGAATACAACTGTAAATGTCCTCAGGAGTATGTCTAAAGTGTATTTGTTTGAGCCCGATACTTGAATAATCCGTGTGTGTGCATGTGGCTGATTTCTGGGTGTATTTAATGTTTCTTCCTGCTATGAGCGCATCCCTATATTTATTATGCATATAAACATAATGTTGTCATTGTTTATAATCAAGCAAATTTTAATCAGTGACAAGGAACTGTTCTATCATGAGAGTAAGAACTGTATCCGGGAATATTCGTCATGAGGCCGATCAGCCTGTGGTGGAACAAGGACAGGGGTTATCGTTCTCACTCATAATTAGTGCCAGCTGAGATGGTGAGACAGTGCTCCACAGCTATCCCATGCCCTACAGATCTCCAGCAGGTAGCGCTCATGCAGTACTGCAAGGCAGCCTTAAAGGGAACCTCAGCTCTGCACTCCAATAAAAGGAAGACTTTCTGAAGGCAAAGGTCACAAAATTAACTTTTACCGTGCATAATTACGTCTGTGTTATAATTCCCTCTTGGGCCGACATGCTTTGAGGTAGAGAGCTTTTTCTGGCCCCTGGGTACGTGACACCAAGTATGCAGAAAATGTAGAGGTTTAAACACAGTAGAGTGGAATGCTTTCACTGTGCTCTCTGTGAGGAATTCTTAGTGCTTTCCAGCGACACTGTCTCCCTTGGTTTTCGACGATGACCACGGTCCGCCTTCTCAGATGATAACAATTTGATCCTAGTCACATAAACGATGTCTGTGAGGTTCAGCTGCACTGTTCCTCCCATCGTGGCTGTGCTTGGACATCTTCCAGGCAGTCGTTTGGTTTTCAACTAGCTCCTGGGGCTCGACGGTCCTCCGGCGAGCTTTTAGTTTCATGGAAAGCCCACCTCTGGACGATTATGTCTTTCTCTGGGGATTCATCTGTAACGTTTTTAAAGGCACAGTAAAACAACTGGTCTCCATCCCCGCCTGCCTTTATGTTCCTCTTCACATTTCTTACTAGCCTCCATTGTTTCACAGCTGGACCATGGTAAACCCTGATTCCATCCTTTTCTTTTTGGTTCCGGGTCACCGCAGTGCTTTGGTTGTAGAGGCTGAGTCTCATTTAATTTGTGCCTGTTTGGTGATGTTGCTTCCTGTCTATACTGCCTGGTTATTATTGTGGCAGAGGGAAACAAGCTGCTTTTCACACCAATGTGCGTCCGAACTCGTTCTTTATAGATGTCCTTTCTGCTGTCCCGTTTTCGTTATATGCTTTGCAGCGTCTATATACTGTATTTTGTACAATACACAAAATATATCCATCCATCCATCCATCCATCCATCCATCCATCCATCCATCCATCCATATTTCAAACCACTATGCAGAGGGCCTGGAGCCTGACAGAGACAGCTTAGTGTACATGGTGGAGAACACTCCGGATGAGGTGCCGAGCTATCGCAGGGCATGGTCGTGGGAGACGGTCGTTCCCCTTGGCAGGCGGAGGTCTCGCTCGTCGATGTCACAGTCCAGCCCACTCAAGTGGGTTGTCCTGCATGGGTGTGAAGGTATGTCTCCGTTATTTGGCTTGCTCTTGCTCTTTTATGCCACTGAGCGGCTGATTACTGACTGACTCCAGCTGTGGGTTCCTTCTGCATTCCACACAGGTTTTGTGGAATGCGGGCTTCAATTATGGAGTCATGGGCTCTGGTGCTGAGGATCAGGCAAAGGGGTTGTGTGTCACCCCCAGATCATTTTAAAAACGCATGTCTTTGGACTGCAGGAGAAAACCGGGGTGCCCAGAGGAAGCCTGCAAAGCATGGGGAGAACACGCAAACTCCACCCACATAGAGGGAAAGCGGGATTTGAACCCCTAACCCTGAAGGTGGGAGGTAACAGTGCTAAGCCACCATGCCCCCTATGAAATTTAAACATAAAAATACGATATTAGAAATTCAGTGAAGCTGAAAGTGAAATGAATTGCATTATCCACAAAACACTGTTAAATTATTTGTCTGTATGTTTTTGATGACACTTTGGAAACAATGCGCTGATTCACTCTTTTGCGTGTTTTAATTACACATTGTTTGTGTTCTATGAAAAAGCTGCATCATTAAAATGGTTTCCTAGCAGCAAGGGTAAGACGATAAGAATAATATGACATGTTGTTGGACTATCTAGAAAGATTTCACATTCCTTAGCACGTTGTTCTCACTGGCATGCTCCACACACACATATACAGTGTATAGGCTGAGCGTTTCCTGACATGGGTAATGTCTTATTTGCATTTTTATCCTCTCTCCCACTGCTTATTGATATTTATTTAAATTTCCAATTCCGTTTTTTCCCCTTATCCAGTGCCCTTATCAAGGCCAATTTACATTCCTTTTCATTCTGAACTTCAGGTTACCTCTTCTCTCCAGGGTTTGAGAGTAATCACCCGACTCCTAGGAGATTTATGTGCATGGAATAGGGTTTAGCAATAACATGATCCCACTCATATTGTATTAATAACATCTGCAAAATATTTAAAATATCGTTTTATCTTGTGTAAATTATAATCTAAGCTGAAGACAGACTTCCTTTATGTATATTCATATATAATGAGTCTTAAGAAGGAAGGAAGATAATTCATAAATCAGGAAAAAGTTGCAGTTTAAGATTGTATCTACTCCTGAGATGATGAGATATTTACATTAATATGGTCTGTGTGCTGCTGTTTTAGTACCGAGGGCCTGCACATGTGGCTGAAGCCAGCAGCCCCACGTCTCTGTTCATTTTGAAGAGGCTCCAGGGGGTGAAGCCTGCATGCCAGGGGGCGTGTCAGGGGGCGGGGAGGGTGGAGATCAGCTTGTTTTTATGGCAGGCTGTGGAGAACAGTGGGGAGCAATCTGGTATTTAGTCCCCCTACAGGGAGCAAATTCCCTTCTTTATATCGATGAAGTACTTCCGTTTAGTATCATGGGTGCCTAAGTGCATCCTAGTGCACATAATTGGATCTTCGTTGATGTGTGTGTGTATGTATGTGTGTGTGGGGGGGAGGTGTGTTTGCATGTGTCTGTGAGGAATAGATGAATGGAGGTGATTTGTGGATTTTTGGAGGTTGCCATGTTGTTGTGTGTTCAGTTTTTGAAGAGACACACAGCAAGGACAATAGGCATTGCGATAATGATGCTCATGATAGATTATTAAGGGGGGGGGGGGGTTATTTCCTGAAGTGACAGCTATGATTGTGCTCAATGAATGCATCTTGGGGGAGTCACCTGAAAATGCAGGAGCTATTTAAAGTTAGTCAATCCAATACAATACCACACGAGTTGCAATGGATAGGTGTACTTTTCTGTCAATGGTTGTCACTTTTTCTTTCAGGACCCCCCTCATTCAGAAAAGAGTATTTTAAAGCCCTTTCCCCTCCCACCACCTCCAAACAAGCACATATTATATTAAGACATGCACACACAAGATACCCTCCAATTTAGCAAACACTGCTTTGTGTGATTGTGTCATGTCTGCACCGACGCCACAGCACTCCAGGTCCCCAGAGTACAGACTGGAGTTTTGTGTTTGCCCACCATGTTTCCTTGTTTCTGCTAATTTTCCTTGCCCTGATTGCCCTTATGTGTTCCACCTGTCTCCTCTTGTCTTTGCTGTGTTTTTGTTGATCCGGAGCTTAGTCCGTGTCTGTCTTTCCAGTTTGTACCTTAGTTTCTGGGATCGTGTTCCCACCCAGCATTCTCTGTGCTCGGAGCCATGTGTACCCCGTGTGTTCAGGGCAGAGTCCAGTTGTTATTCTCTGGTGCTTTTGTTTCATAATTAAAACCTATTGTATTCACACCACCCATCCTCGCCTATTTGCCCTGCAACACAGAGTTCGGTCACAACTGTGACAGATTGCGTTGTGTGAGAAGTACAGCAATTTTACAAAATCCCAAGACGGTTGTGAAGGAACATCAGATGTGCATAAGTGGTCCTTATATAGTACTACAGCATCGGAGCTGTGAAGGATACACAGAGATATGCATGCATTTTGATTGGGCATTTCTTCACTCTCCATTAACAAGAATAGCTGCACAACAAGCAGACCGCAATCAATGCTATGGCATTACAAGTATTGCGTGTCTGTTCGACAAGTGAGGTGAATACCATAGTATGATAGATGTACCAGAGTCGGGCACCTAGACATTACCACATTGTGTTATATTGCAATCTGCATGACATTTGATACCATGGCATCAAGAGTCAAGTTCTGAATGATGAACATCGATTAAAACAGCTGTCACATTACTGGCATGACTAAATATTTCAAGTACAACATTAATTTTAGGTTGAAGTATTGCTTATTGTGGCTACTGTACCCAGTTCGGATGCTGGTCGTTTACCAATGAAATGCTAAGGCATGTAGTCATAGAGCAACTTCCTCGAAAGGCTTAAATAAACAGACGTACTGAGCACGCTCCCTCATCGGTGCCATGGTTACCCATGAAGCTTCCTGTTTTCCATCCTCGTCAAATATCTCAGTGATGTCATCTCCATTTCCCTACATGTTTTTTCCTCCAGTCGTTATACATGACATTTGTGGAGATACGTCATTTCTTTTTTACCTTCGTGTGATCTTCGGGCAAGCCAATTAAATGTATGAAAATCAGAAACGTGCAGGTCCTACATCTTTATCCTCCCTCTCTTCCCGATTCCTCAGCGTCTTCACTCCCTCCTATCCTTGGACAATACGACATTCAAGCTATCATTTTCCTTGCCGAGGGCTTTGCCTTCCACTAATCCAGACACAGATAAAGCGTTGCATCCTTCTTCACCATGAAAAAAGCCTAGCCAACCAATTCCATCACAGAAGAAGGTTTCCTGACTCGGGCAGTTCCGGTGCGAACATCATGTTTGCACGCGGTAGCCTTTGACTAGTTGTACACTGGGAAAGCCAGGCTGCTAACCAATAGCAGGAAAGTAACCCACATGCTAGCATAAAACCAAACATTGTTTGCAGGGTGGAACCAACTATTTTGATTGCAAAGCAAAATTGTGAGTTGTTATCAACAATTAGCATGAGAGGTTGAAAAAGTCATATTCCTTCCCTGTGTGATTTTCATTAATAAGCAGATTAAGTCTTGTTAATGAGCATAATTCGTTTATTCAGGGACGGGTAGTTCTCGAGAAATATTTTAACCTTAAGCTCTGTCCGCTACTTATGTGTTAATTATGATTTTGCCAAAAAGGCTTAGTCTAACGCATGCTTTTTCACCCAGGAAAGTAAAGTAATATTTAATTTTGTGACTACAGGCTAATATCACTGTTGAATGAAGATAGTAGGGAGAAAATTACCCTGGCAGAAAGGCCATGGCTGTGCTGCGGAAAATCTTTTTTTGAATTAAATCAGCAGAAAGTGTTAACTTCTGTCCTAGTCATCACAGTAATGAAAAAGAATGTGGTTAGGGAAAATGTTATTTAAATTTATTGATTGACAAATGCTTGCATTAATTCTTGATATTTCAATCATTGTATAAACTCTGCTTATGAAAGGTCATGTTATATTAATTTTTAAATTAATTCTTGGTATTCAATGCCCCAGACGCTCTCCTCCAGAAAAAAAAAATTGTCAGTTAAAATGAAAAAGTAAATTTTAGTGTAAAAAACTTGCCATTACCAAAGCACTGGTACAAAAAATGAAACTGATAATTATCAGTTGTTGAATTTTGTCATTACAGTCCCTTTGCTCATGGCGACCCCATTCTAATTGAAATTTATAAGTTCACCTCATTGTAACGCGGCATCATTTCGGCCTTTCTGAAGAAGGGAACGGTGCTGTGGCTTTAAAAACGACGGCGGGGATTCTCGAGAGCGCGGAGTGAAAAACAAGCCAAGGGCGCATAGATGAATGGCTATCGATGAGTCTTTTGCATGTGTCAATCCTGATTAAAGAGATCAGTAATATCCAGACTAAATATTCTTAAAACACATATAAATATAACCAAATCATGTTGCAATTGATACTTTGATTGTAACTTACAGTTTCATCCCTTTACAGTATATACAGTAGCTGCATATTTAGCAAATCGATTTAGGTAAACGAGTCCTCTTAATGCAACACAAGGGCATAACAATATCTGGCAGAGATACCTCGATTACCCCAATGCCCCAGACCCATCTTTGATGTAAACGTACGTTGTGCATCAGTATAGTCACTGATCAAGTTGCTTTGGAATGATTTTGACCCATTTTACCCATCATTCCTGGCATGTCAATGCATTTTGTAACATATCATAATGTTTTAAGACCTTTTTGGAAATGTTAGACTATTTGTTTATTAAACTGTTTAAGGGGGACCTGGTGAGGTTTAGTATAACCACCGGGAAGTCCTGCAAGATCTTCTCTGTCTCCGTCATCTTTAGGCCCTGCGTGCGACGTATGTGCGTGTGTGCGTGTGCGCGTGTGCGTGTGTGTGTGTGTGTGTGTGTGCGTGCGTGTGTGTGTGCGTGCGTGCGTGTGTGTCTGCACGCCTCTGTGCACCTCAGTGAGTCTGTTTTGGGAACTGCCTTCTAATTGGAGCCCATGCTGAGGTATTATGAAGAACAGACAGTAGGAAAATTTCGCCCTCTTTGAACTGTTTCGTGATGGATTTTCACAGACTGGTGTGTGTATTTGTGTGTTTGTGTGTGTGTACACGCTTTTTGTAACCGCATGGAAATTTTTGGGAAACAAGGAGGGTAAACGCAGAAAAATACAGAGATTAACATCTGGGGGTGGGGTTTCTTTGATTCTGCATTTATGTCTGTTATTAGCTTTTCAGTTTTTGAGTTTTCTCAATGTGCTTCTTTTTCTGATTTGACTTTCCTTTGGGTAGAGTGAGGATCCTATATTCCCTCATGCCACCTCTGGTGTCCTGTGGGTGTGTTATCTCCAGGCAAGAGGGAAGCAGGACTTCCCTGTATTGTTTTGCGTTGGTCAGATGAATAATGGGAGTACTTTACAGATCATAGTAGGTATTCCTATATTGTTGAAAGACACCGTCATGAGCACTTAGAAAAAAATAGTAACAGTGTGTTTGGAAGAACAACAAAATCAACCTCATCGGTCACGTTGCTCAGTGGATCTTCTACAACCACATGCAATTTTTTCCACTCCCTCCAGTTCCCTGTAACTTGAAAAAACTTCATCGGTGTGTGTTATCAGTCTGGGCTTTTAACAAAGAGTATACCATCCTCATTTGATAAGACTTAGATGCCAGCAGTTATGATGTCCCCTACAGCGATAGAACAGACATCAGGTCCTACAGTAGTTACTACAGGATTGATTAAGTCACTTGACACCCCAGCACCCTAGTGGGGTCTAGTGTTCCAGCAGAAGGACATGCTATAATGATTAACAGGCTACTCTTGTGTGCAGGGCACACCGACGCGTGTCCCGCATCGTGGTTATCAGATTCCATGACATATCTACCTGCTTGGCGTTCCTTCAGCCAGACAAGGCTGCCTGCCACGTTCTTCTCGAAGGTTCCATCAACATGACGGTAATTGCTCCAAGGATTGTTTCAGCTGTCAGCAATCTTCGGGGGGATTTATGTGACACCCGAGCTATTGATCAGTAAATTTAGCCCTGCCTGTTTGACCAGGAACACCTCGTTCCGGGGGCACACTCACGGGACCCGGCTTCAGACAAACCCATCAATGATCTGCTTTGGGTTATAAATTTATGCTGCCAGTGATATCCTCGCTTCTTCTGTAGGACTACTCTCACCTATTCCGGAAATTAAATTTAGGAGCCGTCTATGCATACTCTGGGAAGGCGTCGTGACGTATTAGCAGTCTGCCGATACATGGAATGACATTGACTGCAGTTATTTCATGTGAGGGTAGTGAAGGTATTTTACTGCCTTATGTTTGAAGTCACGATCATGATTAAGTCTCATTATGACATATTAACCAGCATCTGTAATGCAGTCAGCTCCTCTCCTCCCATTTGTTTGGCAGCCATACTACAAGAAACAGCTTATAGCCATATCTCAGTAATGTTCATTAATTTGTTCTTTTGATTACTCTTTGTAGATTTGCTTTTCCTGTTAGCACCATACCCGTTGGCCACAGGCAGCCAACCGTTACTGATTTTGATGTATTTTTGGGATTGTCACTGTGTCAGAAGGTACACTGGCCCCTCCTGGATCTTCGCACAGGTAGCACGGTGCTTCTCCGGCATACTGAGGTGCTTTCTGCAGTTTGTGATTCTTATGTAACGAGGGTCCCGGCACCTGCAGATTCAATATAACAAATAAGCATCTTCCTTCATTTGCAAATAACCCAACAAACGTAGCACGTTGATTCATCTTGATTCAGTTTTAATCAAAAACGGTAGCGGTGTGAATAACTGCCTTTCATTTGCTTCTTAAGGAAAGATATTTCTATGACATTTGCTCTAGTTCTTGAGCAGAAAAATGTAGTCCAGGATTTTTATTTTAAATAGCAATAGAGAATCAGCAGCCAAACATGTTGTGCTTCAGTAAAGCACCAGCCCTTCTCCACAGACAGATTGTGGCTGGTACCATTGTCAATTAGTGGGGAGGACTGCTCCCCCCCAGCTTTGGCTGTGCTGAGTTCAACCCCAGCAGTGCATGCCTCCTGGCCTGGCCTGTGGTGTCTGCTGGCCTCAATTGAGAGGGTGGGTGAGGCAGACGAGGAGCAGTTTGAACCTGTGAAATATGTTGTCCTCACCCCCTTCACACAGAACTGGGGTTCCAGTCGCTATGCTCTTTTGACAATCCACATCATAGGATGGATATCTTGGTGACCTGCTGTCTGCTTGATTGTTACAGAAATTGGCTACAAGATAGTAGCTTAGGGTATGAGAAACAAAAACACGTTTTTGTGTTTTAGGTACACAGCTGATGTACCCATGCGGAATGACCAGTATAGTAATATAAAAGGTAACAAACCTGTTGGTATGATGAAGGGAATTTCCGGAATTGTTTCTGTAGCATCCTTCTTACTTGGCTTCTTGAAAAATGCACCGGTTGTGTCGGGACTTCCAGTGTGTCTGTGGATAATAAATAATTGGAATGTTGGAGGGTGGGAGCAACATGGCTGTTAAAGTGAGATCATTGCCCAGGCTGATGAACACTGTTTAAATTCTAATAGACTTCCCTATATAACAGGAGAGCCTCACCTGTCGAATCGACCATCAGTGGCAACAGTATGTCGACTAAAAATGAGTACTTTGAGGCCAGGAGGCTGGAGGGTCATTGCACAGCTTGTATACACTTTAGAAAGGTATTCGGCCAGCTTCCAGCTGCGGTAATGGGTAATTTGTAAAATCGAAGTCCCCATTGAAGCAAATAAATACCATAATGCTGAGTAAATTAAGGAGGTGGAATTTGACAGCCATTAGGAAAGGGCAAACAGACCCCTACTCTGTTTCCTTTTTAGTGTTTTTGGAGTGATCGCCGTTTCTTGGAGGGATGGACATTTGTTATTGAGAAGGCTGACAAAGAGGAGGCTCATGAGAAAGTCGGCGGGTTCGAGAGTGTTGTTTGCTTCATCTGTTTACTGAAGGCTATGGACGCGCCCTCGCCACTCTGCCCCCGTGATGTCCTGCTGAATAATGGAGAAGGTTGCTACACTGAGCCGTACAGCTGCTCCGGAGTCCTTCTTCTCACATCGGATTCCTCAAGGTTAAACACAGGCGGTCTGAGAAACAGGATCCGTACTGCCCGGGTATCGATGTGGTATTGAAATGGCTGAACGTCACTCTCTCTCTCTCTCTCTCTCTCTCTCTCTCTCTCTCTCTCTCTCTCTCTCTCTCTCCCCCCCTTTCTGTTGTGGTGTCCCCCTCTCCCCTGTCCCTCCTTTGTCTGTTTCTTTTT
>JAACJT020000033.1:4392369-4422062 GCA_009936485.2 Gymnarchus niloticus | reverse complement strand
CTCTCTCTCTCTCTCTCTCTCTCTCTCTCTCTCTCTCTCTCTCTCTCTCTCTCTCTCTCTCTCTCTCTCTCTCCCCACTTTGATGAGGAGGGCTTGCCCTCTTCACTGTCCCTCATAATGCTGTGACTATTTAAACATTTCGTTTCATGTCTGCCTTCGTGATGATTTCCTCTACCCATTCTAACATTGTGGGCGAACCTCTCTGTACAAAACTTAGCAGAGACTTGATCAGTTGACCTTGTCCAATTTCACACAGTCAAGCATCTTGAACTTACCACTACAAACTGGAAACTGACTGCGGACTGAACCTGTAATTTTCTAGCTGTGGAGTGGAGGTTCCATACTTTAATCCAACATATAAGTACCGATGGAATTTGAGTCACCTCAGCGGATGCTTTACTTGGCATCTTTATATATATTTGCTCCAGTTCATGCTGTGCTTCTCTGTAGGCTATTAAATCTTTAAATCCTCAGAAGTTTTAAAAATTATGATGCAATCAGAAGACTTGGACCACAGATTGCAATCAAATCCGGGGCCTTCTGGGTCTTCTCATCCTATAAAGTGGGCTGTGTTTGCATCTTATCTGGCTGTGGGAGTGGTGGAGATGAACAAACCCAAAACTGAAAGGATGGGGGTGGGCTGGGAGGGCATAGCGGGATGGTGAGATGCCAGTTCCCTTAACCAGTTTTGGACTAATCTAAAATAGATATATAATTAATATAAAAAAAGTTTAATTCACCTCTCATCTTCATTTTCAGTGAAAGTGTGTGAAGTTATTTCTTGTTATTTCAAGAAATTGGTTGGTCATCCTAAATTGTTGGTCACACTTGTTTGTCTATGCAATTAAAGTTCTACCAGAAGAGGCCAGAAACTTCATTAAGCATCTGTCAGACAAATGTCAGTGAGTACACTAGCGTTTAAATGCTTTCACTTCTTACCGGCGTGTAACATAACAAATCCCTCCTCCGGCTGCGAGGTGAGGTCGAAGTTGCCCCATCTCTGTCTGGTCTCGTGTTCCTCTAAGATTCACAGACGGGGGAGATGTTTTGTTCTTCCCGGATTGGTTTCAGTGTTATTGAGGTCTCGCTTGTGAGGAGTCATGTGATCATTAGCAGACACAGCTTGCAATGATCCTTTCAGTCAGAGGCAAACAGCACCTCTAATCGGGAAAAAAGCTCCGCTTAATTGTCTGAAAATACAGGCCTATGCTGAAACAGGCGTGGATTCAACAGGAATGTTTTCTATTGAAGGAGTTCAGGTGTCCGAGCTGGCAGCCATGACGAATTGCAGTAGAATGATGAGAGTTGACTGTTTTTGCATTTGAATGACTTTAAACATCTAGAGGATCAGTTTGGCTGAACAATGAACTAGAGAAAATGAACAATAATTTAGGAATCCAATTAATATGGCATGTTGGATGTGGTATCGCTGAAATGAGGCGTAAGACCAAAATGAATTCACAGACGTCTTTTAACAACTTAGATCTATAAGACTGGGTCAGTCCATCTTCAGAGTCAATCAGTTTACTTTAAAGTGTTGTTAGTGTGTGATTCTGATGGAGATGACCTTCTCCAAGTAAAACATTCTTGCATGGTGCTCTAACAATGACAGCCGTGTTTAGAATAAGTCATACAGGTGATTTTTACGAGGGTGATAGGACTAAGTGGAATTTGATTCCTTCGTCATACGTAATGAAGATGATGGCAGCCCATCACGAGCTTGCAAGTTAAAAGATGATGAAAAAAAATAAAAACTGGACTCTGTTAGTCTTAGACAAAAGGGTGAGATTTGCAATAATTTCCAAAAAGAAGCTTGAAAAATATCAAATCACTTTTTAAACAAATGTTTGTATTGCAATAATTTTGCAATAATGATGCAGTGTGGTAAAGATATAATGAAGATTTCTTTGTAATGTGAATGATTATAAATACCATGTGCTCTGACTAATTGTACTGGTAGTACATTGGAATGATTTCAGTTTTTTTTTTTTTTTTTGCAACAGCTTTGCATCAAAGCGTTGGTTTTCCATACAGAAAGCTTGAAAATTGTAAAACCGTGCTGGAATCTTGCCGGAATTCTCTACTGACTAATCTTTCTTACTCTTTTCTCCCTTACGGTCTCATGAAAGCTTGCTTTTAAAAATTCTTGAAAGAAAATAAGGTTAGTCTCTGGGCATGGACGAAGCTGATGACCAGCAGGGTCATACACGGTAAACCAGAGGTTCTCTAGCTCTCTGCTGTGAAAAATAAGTGTATACATTAGTCTGGGTAATGGGACCATTTTCGGGTTTGTAGGGATAAAGCACCTTCCTAATCCAGTTAGTTTTGCTAACTAAGAACACCTATTAACGATTACAATGTCAAAACGCACAGATAAATACAAGCTTTTCGCAGGTGCCCATACCAAATTATTTAAGGAGGGGTAAGTAAAAAGAGAAATCATTTCTGGGCGGGCCGAGATCCAGGTTAATCAATATTCCATGATGAACTGAATAAAGCACAGACTTCACATGTATGTAGTTGATTTGTCTGACTTTTCCAGGCGGGTTGTTTTTCTGAGGTGGCACTCTGACTCATTGAGTGGTCGGTACTGTGGCGTCACACTTTAAGGGTGGTGACTTTGGGTCACCTCCTGGTTCTTCACATATGAGCTTCCTCCCACAGTCAAAATGATTTCTGGAAATTTCCCTTGGCGTCTGAGCCCCCTGATGAACTAACTTCTGGTACCTGGTGATCCTCTGCCTTGTGTCATGTGTGTCCTGGCATCCACGCTTTACTGTGACCCTGCTCTCGATCCATGGTTATGGAAGATGGAGGGATCAATTTCCTTTTGATCAAAATGCAAGTGAAGTACTTTCTTCATGGGTGAAGCAGCATGGCTTATCCTTAAATTTCTCCTTAGACCAGTGGTCCCCAAAATGGAGTCCATGGACCCCCAGAGGGTCCACATCAATGTGCCAGGGGGTCTGTGAGATTTTTTTTTTATTTTCTAATAAAATACGTCTTATGCTCTCTTCATATTAAAAGTTGGGGTTCCTCAGGAAGAATGATATTAATAGAAAGGGTCCTTGCAAAGAAAAGTTTGAGAAGCCCTGCCTGGGTCTACTGGCAGACGCATCCTGAGGTCTCCATGTCAAATTTAAAATCACCCTGTTGTTTCGGAATAATAGATCCTTGCTTCATGGCTCAAGGTTTCATTGACTTTCATTCTTTTTCAGTTATGCATCACTGTGGAGACGCTGCGTAGCCCTTGTGTGAAACGCCACAGCGTTTCAGGTCTCTGAGGAGAAACTTGCAATGAAACTATTTAACAAATCTCAATTTTTATGTGTGATTGTTATTACCAAACATAAATCCCTGCGCATAACAATAACCGTTTATGGTAACACGATGTCAGTTTACCATAATAACCAGTCTATTCTTTCAAGTAGCTATCTGGTATTTTTTGGAAGTGAGTAAAGTAATTAGAATTTAGATATTGACTCAGTTTGTGACGCACGTAGGGACCTATAATGTTAAAGGCACTTGAAATGTACCACTGTGCTAAAATGCACAGTACTGTATCAGGTCATGAACCTGGTATTGATGAATGAACCCAAGAACTATGTAGACTATATATAGTATAAATACACTACATGTGATGGATACTGGCAGCTGTAAGATATGATGCCATGTAATCAACATGGCAATCCATCCATTTCCAATCCCATTCCCAGTGTGTAATAATTGAGCTAATTAATTTTTTCATTAGTATATCAGGTGACTGGCTCAGAGCGGAACACATTCAGAAGTGATTAAATATTTATTATAAACTATGATATTAGATAATAATTTCATGTTATCATCTAATTATGTTTTGGCAGCTATGATATAAATCTAAAATGATTACTCTGTGCTTCTCATCATACTGAGAAGTCTATGAAGGTTTGAAAATTTTAGAGAACGAACGCAAAAACAGTAACACCAATGTGACTAATTATTTGCTAAGCATAGTCATTTGGTAACATGCACTCGCATGAGATGTGAGTGTACCTCATACTGATGAAGAGTTCTTTTAGTTGAGATAAACTGGCTGTGAGCTTGTGGTTGCATTTGGTGATATAAGGTGGCAGTTGTGGAGTTATCTGAATTGTGGGTCATGGTAGTGGTTAGGGTTCGTGTGGCATCATGCTGTTGGAGTGTGTGACTCTGCCCAGTATTGGAACTGTCCATGTCCACCGGAGTGTGTGACTCCACGCAGCACCGGAATGCTCTTTGTCCACCAAAACCAAACGGCAGCCAATGGGAGCAGCAAAGACAGATGGTCTTGCTGGCTAGCGGAGGAGCTGCAGGGAGTCAGATTTGTTAGATCCAGATCACTGATCCTCCACCACGTGGAGTTCCTCGGCAAAACGTGACCAAAACTCCTGAAGTAGCTGGCAGTTACGTGTCACGGTGAAAGCACCTTGTCATCGCGCCACTGTGTTCCCAGTGTTCCACCTCCCCTCTGAAATACCGTAGTTGGAATACAGAACAGACCCGACGCCCAATGAGGGAAGCGTCATTAAAACAGCATTTTAACACTTATCTGTGCGTGTCATATTTGTGATCTCCAATAGAGTGTGTTTAAGTACCTCTGCTGTTCCTGATCAGGATATACTTCACAGTTCCTCGTCCTGCTTTGACATTTTTGCCTTTGATGCTCAGGTGACTCTGCAAGGCTGGGGGGTCATGGATGTCCTATGGTAGGCCAAAATCAGATGACAAGCCCCTTTCTTCTGCAACCAGCTACACAAACTATTAAATACGTGTGTTTGATCTTGCAAGCCCCCCAACCAGATATTCAGTCCATGTTTCCCAACAGCCCATAATATCTTACCCCGCAGGTAACTTGCCTGCCGAATTTTGCTTTTGTTTTTGTTTCACCCCCCCGGTGCTATAAAACTTGTTCCCCTGTAATGAAGTGCCTCCGCTCACATGGATACATGTGTCAAACGAGTACATCCTCCATTCCAACTTAAGCAAATCTTACAGACTCCTTCATCCATGGCGCTGGCACAGGTGGGGAGGGCTCTGTTCCATTCCTTTGGCGTCTGCCGAACCCTGTCTGTTTCCCGTTTCTCCAGGGGTTTGGGGCTGAAGGACGAGGAGCATGAAGGAAGGGGAAGTAGAGTGCCAGATGTTTGTCGCAGGCTTAACGAAATGGATTTCAGACTGGGGGAGTATCGCACACATGTTCGGGAGACTCCCAGGAGGCTTAGGATTCATTATGAAGCATGCCAGCAAGGGCGGTGGCATCCTTTAATCAATGTGTATAATTACTCTCTGGGGATGTTATCATTGCTGTACACGGAATGAAACCGAAGACTCCAAAATATTGTGCTTTACAATTAATGTTGAGTGCATTTGCCTTTGAAAAAGAAATTCACATTTCCTTTTTCGCATCAGTAACAGAAGTAGCAAACCTTAATCTTTGTGCTTAGAGGCATTTTTCGTTTTCTACTCGTGCATGTACACTGTGCCAGACTGTGCATGCCACCCTGCAAGGTTATGGATGTGCCACTGCCTCAGCGCATTCAGATTTATTGCGACATCCCAGCGGTTGAGTATATTTTGAATTTTTTTTTTTTTTTTGGTCTGTAACAGTCATCGTAAATGCTGTGTGTACTTCAGTGTGGTTGGTGCAGTATTTATCATCTGCAATGACCAGCTTACACAGGTCTTACACTGGAGTTTACCAAAAAATAAATTGCTTCTCCCTAATTTCTTGGCAAATTGGCCTTTCACCCAGCTGCCTTAACCAGCCAACCCCACCTAAGATCACCCCTTCCCCACATCAGCCACATGCAAAATTCACATCGGATGTCACCCGAGCAGCCGGGATCCTTCTGCTCATACACCTTGCATCAAAGAATCGCATCCTCGAAGAATCCGATGGCGTCCAGATGCCACCTGAGTGAGAGGAAGAACACGGGTGACTGAAGGAAGTACTGACCTAGAGTTCTGTCCTATACAAGATGGCCACACACAATTAAGTCAATATCAGTAATGTGAAATTTAAGAAATTTCCTATACTGGTCATTTTCCTATACTGGTCTGCTGTGCCGCATTTCCCGTATTTAATGTAAACAGTAATTGTGTATTACAGTTTCACTTTCTAATTAATCCTTTAATAAATTTCTGTGGTGTTCTGTTCTCAAAACGTACCGCATTTACCTCAGAAAAATCAACATTCTAATTCTGATTTATGCATGGTAATAAAAGTCAAAATAATGAATGTCTCTTCTTGGGAGGAAAATAACTTTTTATGATAATAATTATTAATGTTTTATAGATCAGATTTTCTGATTAGAGAAGCCTTTCGTTTGCCTTGCAGCCATTTAAACTGTTACTGTGATAAGTGATAGTGATCTCGTAAATGGCTGTGGAAAATTAGTTTATTATGTAATAAACATGCCATGATATGTGCTTTTAGTTGCGGGGGTAGGTTGTTGGGGGGTATTCATTGATTATTTTCTTTAGGCATTTAGATGAGCGGTGTGTGTTGTGAGAATTGAATCATGAGGGCCTTCATCATGGCATTGTGAAGATTTCTAATGAGTTTGAATAAAATCAGCTCAATCTCCTTAGTCTGCCTATTTACATGGTCTGTAAAAGGCTGAAATTACTTGGGAGGAAAAAGGAGGTGCAAAAAAACACTGAAAGGTTGATCTGACTTACTCCTTTGTTTATCGGGAGCTTTATTGTTTGTTCTCTCCCACAAATGTCCAGGGATATTGAGCGGATGAGGAAAAAAATGCAACGGGGATATAGAGTACAAACATTCATTAAGGGGCTAATTAAAGATGTGATTCATCTGTGCCTGGATATATGGTACCGTGGTTCTGTAGTTAGCACTCAGCATTGACATATATGACCATTATGGAAGAGTAACGTTATTTTTTTCTCTGGTTCCTGTTCAGAATCGAAATGCCATGCGGGAACTCGAATGTTATTCTCCGTTATTTGCATTAAATATGAAGGTTGATATGCTGCTCTCCCTTGAGATCTCTAAGCTGGTGTGTCTTAACTCCTTAAGTGCAAGACCAGCCTTTTCCCAGATCCTGTCCAGAGGCCTTGCGGTGGACTTTGTGTCCATGATCTGGCTACTGTAGCATTTACATCCTGAGAGACTTAAATCATTTTCTATGGATGGCACACCGGGAGAACATTTCGTTGCTTTTTCAGACAATTTCCTGCCAAGGGCCTCACATGTGCAAAGATAGGAAGCCATACAATGGAACCTTCGGAAGTGCCGTGAAACATCATTACATGGCTAATTTAGTGAGAGCCAGTGCTTAGAACCAGTGCAACAGGTTCCACATCACAATCACATTACTCATTAGCATATTCATAATACACCTTGGGAACTGACTCATCCGTGAAGGTAGCTCGATTGTTGAACTTCTGCTTTCCATCCCGCTATGAGGGGGAAACATTTGGAAAGACAACAACAAGGCATGTAAACACAGGAATCTTCTGTTCAGGGGTTCTTTACCCAGGAGGCGGCTGAATGCTCAAATTATGCGTATCGCTTGTCTTCTACGGCACAAGAGCATATCTGACGATCCTGGGGTGGATTGGCTTCCGTGACATTATGTTCAAGAAAGACGTTCTACTTGACTGAAAGTGTCGCCCAGCCTAATGACCAGTCTTCTTGAATCTTCTTTAACCTTAATAACCAACATGACACTTGTCCTCAATGACAATGAGTGCATTTTCAGTATTGACACAATCTGTCTGATGTGAGCTTTATAGTGGAACACATGTCTGCTTACTCATTTTGAGTCTCCTGGTAAGATGGGAAGTGCCACCCAAGGGGGATCTAAGAGCGGAGAAACTCAAGACAGGCAGGATGCAGCAAGATGGGGAACAGGCAGACAATGCCTGAGCAAGAACATTCTGGTCAGTCTCCCTTAAGTAGTCTCTAGTTCCGGGGCAGGGCACTTGGAGCCCCCAGGTGGTGGGATCGGGAACCGTGACAGGAAGTGCTCCCAGGATGTGGCCACCGTTTTGTTCTGAAGGAAGAGCAAACAGCATGTGACGTTTCTTACGCTAATAAATTCCAAATGTTTTGTGTGCATACAGTGGGATAAAACAGGAGCTTTTGGATGATCTCTGTTGCTTCTTCCTAGCTGCTCTCCATTCCCCCGAGATGTTCTAAAATTCAAAATAACTTTCAAGGACCACTGGCATTTTTTGTTTAATGAAGAAGGTGCTTAGCATGTGTAACTCCTGTTCTTATCCATGCTACACCACATGAACAGTGCCCTGGCTGACAGTCCTGAGAAGTTTTAAATCCAGCATTTGAAGGTTCTAGACCAGAAGACCAATTGAAGAAAGGTATATTAAAATTACTCTGCAGTGGTAACCACAACTCCTCCCCTTGTCCACCACAGAAATTACACCGAATTATTGATCAGGAATGACAGTAAGTAAGACCTGTCATAGAGTTCATTACAACGGCTGCTTGTTTCCACCTGATAGCTGCTGGATTTAAAGCCGGATACATCCACCTGTCCAAAATACACTTTTTTTTTTCTCAAATTATTGCCAGCTTCTTACTGTACCTCACGTACCACCTTCAAGTCCCCAGCTGATGTTCAATATCCTTTTCAGGTCTTAGAGGATTATCCTCTCACTGGTATGAATGTTGATCCACCTATGACTGATATCTTTACCATTTCCGGAGTTTGACTTGGACCGCACACGTGTATTCTGCCAGAGTCAGATTCCAGTGATGGCGAGTGAACTACGAGGGCATTCCATGGTCACCATGCAGAACGTAAGCCTATGGGGCACAACAAATGTTTTGTCTCCTGTTAGGATACTTTACGTTGAATAAATTATTTTACCGTAAAAATGTTTCATGCAACACCTGTAAATATATGCGTAGTTTTTGTCTGGGCTGAGGATAAAGGGCTAATTATGCAATATCCCATAGTATTCAGACTCATGAATCATTAATGTTATTTATGTATTCAGTGAACAAGTAGTCTTTGGATTAACTTTCTGATAATGGTGGGTGCTGTAGTAACATATCTCCAACAAAGATTAGGATTAAGTTAAGTGCAGGTTTTGAAATACAAACCAAACAGCAAATTAGTATTTTGAATTTTCATTTTTGTTCTGTGTCCAGTCCTAGACTTGAACTGACTGTAAACTCATCGGTTTTAGGAGGGTGGGGGGGAGCAGAAGCCAATCTGAGCTGTGACTCCATTCTTCTTCGCACAGGATTTTACTCCGGTAACAGGTTTCCGCAGATTTACAGCATAAGTTCACTCCAGGCTGTTAAATTGTCAGCACTGAAATAATTGTTAGGGTGACAGACAGACTGTCAATTACCAGAATTCCAAAGTTTTCTCTTCTGTTGCGTTTAAATCAAAAAGGCTACCTGAAGAATAGACATTTTGCTCGGGGAGCTCTGGGATGAATAGTGCAGTGTTTGCTGTCCTCCGTCTCTCCCCCCAGCTGACCTTCACGTTGCCATTATTGTAGCTGCTGGGATGAAGGGGGCTCCGAAGCTAATGCATAGTGCTGGGGGGAGTACAGACCACCCCAATCACCCCACTTTTCTCTCTCCTCACATAATACCTGTCCCTGGGGCAAAATGACAAGTGTTTTTTTCCTATACTGTTCCTACCTACAAAGGTCATATAACGGGCAAAGATTAATCCCCACTGGATAAATGTAATATTTTTACCATTTATCTTAAATAATTAATAAGCTCTTTTCCATATACATTCTTTTCTTCACTTAACATTATTATATAATAATTTATGTACATTTTTTTCCGTGTTTTTCTGTATAGTGCTGTTTGTTATATATAGAATGTGAAAGCAATTAGTATTCTAAAGTCCACCTTCACGCTTCAAACCTGGAGTTCCTCATTTTCACGTGCCGTCTTGGCCAGCTGTGCATACACAACAGGCATTAGTCACACATTTTATTCTTTTATTCTTCTCTGCAAATCCTATACCATACCAGCCTCCTCCAATTGTATGCAGACCAAAAAAAGATACCCCAGACAGCATGCCACCATTTGGCTTCTCGTGGTGCACGTCTCTATTACTGGTGGAAACTTTGCCTTCGGGGCTGCCTCGGCCTTCATCTTTTGATTTTGCGAGCGGTAGCACACATCACTGTTGATAGAACAGACCGCCACACATTCCACAGGACACCACGGACAGCACAGATTTTCATTGACATAACAGAGAACCATAGAGTTACCCTGAGAATACCACGGCCATCAGTATAAATCACCACGGGCAATAGAGAGCGCTATAGATAACAGATTAGCATGGGCATCGTGAGTCTTCAAAAAACAGATCACACTGGAGCTGATTGACAAAGAGGAGAGCAGTGCTCAGTGTGGAAAGTCGACTCTGTCCAGGATAGACCATCTTAATATTCCTGATTTTGTGACTCCCCTGGTACTAAAGTAGAAGCAAGTCTACCTTTGAGTTTATTAAAAAAATGTTTACTAACAGAGAAGCACATTAAAGACTAGGAAATAAAAGGAAATAAGAATTAATCAAAATGTAAATACTTCTGTGACAAACCTCCAGCCCGTCACTCAAAGCATAATGTATGGCAACCAATCCTTGTGCCATAACTCCAAACTGAGTGTCATGCAGTCGGGCTCACTAGAAATTCAAAAACTTTTCAATTTGATTTTTTTATTTTTTTATTTTTTTTTTGCTTCATCAAGACTTTAAGCTCTTAAAGCAATCTGGCATAAAATGAAATGTAGGGTGGGTAGTGTGTAATGGACTGGCATCCCATCCTGGGTGCACCCTGCCTTGTGCCCAGAACATCCTGGGATGGACTCCAGGCTAATCATGGCCCTGGACTGAATAAGTGTTTCTGGACGAATGAATCAGCAAATCAAACGTCATCTCCTGCACCAAAAACTGGAGGGAATGACACATAAACATGGTTTTGTTTAAAATGACTTTCCTGTGAAGTTATTTCTTAGCCTTTTGGATCTCATTTTTAAATGAATGTAAGGTGCCACCATCTCAGATTCGTTTTCTTTATTCCTAAGATACAAACTCGCTCAAACAACACGTCTCTTCATCTGTGGATTTACTTTTGCGATGTGTTGGCTCCTTGCATCTCCAAAAAGGAAACACTTTCCCACACAGACCTTTAATCCATGAGTCATTTGCTTCTATGCTGTCTGCTTCCTGTTTAGCTGGCATGTTTCATCTAATGATAACGCAAAACTATGTTGGCAATATTGGCACCTAGATTATCCACCAAATTTCAAAACCCAGCCCGATGTCCACTTTGAGTCAGAGTTCTCCATTGCCAGTGCTGGGAAGCCAAATAAGTACAAGGTGGAGTGCTTCCATCAGAAGGCATCCCCATGCGCATTCACAGACCAAGGGCACCGTTTCTGTTTAAGAGCACATCTGTGGGATTATGGGAGGCACTGGACAACCCGCACAAGTTGCTGGCATCGGTACGGAATTCTCAGCCTCACTCTACGTATATAGCATCTGTCATAGATATTATCTCGAATTTTCAGGCTATTCCGCAAGATTATGTCACTGCCAGAACGTGGTGTGGTGTAGTCCCTTATCACTGACACACAGAGAACCATGTTCCTGCCAGTAAAGTGTTTTCATTAATGGAACTCAACTCAAGACATTCATTATTAATGTAGCAGTCACCTTGCCTGTGCCATGACTTCTAGGCATGTTTTCCCCCGCACAGTAGTTTTTTAGTAATGAATCATTAAAAGCAGGCCTGGGTCTAATTGCTTCTTAAAGAACCCCCCCCCCAACATCGACTATTCTATATTCCCCAGTCCCTCGAGCTTGATGGAGTGCAGCCGAGGATTGGCAGTTCTTAAGGTAAATTTCGTCTCACCCAGTGCAGTGCTGTAGTATCCTGCATGAATATTCGTCTTTTCGCCTCGCTTGTCTGCCGATTTACGTGTATGTAGCTCAGTGGGGGGATTTTGCAGAGTGCTTGCACTTGTTCTTGTGTTGTTATTTTTACAAAATTTTTTATAGAAGTATATCTATACGTCTTATAACTGCTTATCCTGTCCAGAGTGGCTGGGGGGGGGGTTGGAGTCTATACCAGGCCGGGGTGCACCCAGGAAGAGGTGGCAGTATTGCAAGTATATGTACCCATTAAAAGAGTTCAGTTATACTACATGATTTAATCTGAGTTTTATACAAAAAATTCTGGATCAGACGATTTGAATCAAAATTGATACAATATGCAAGAACAGTTATTGTTCAGGTTTTTTCCTCTTTAAATTTAAATAGTTTTGATTTGTATTTATGTCGATATTACATTGTGGGGATAGAAGAAACAGGAATAATACTTCATTTTCTTTGTAGGTTTATACTTCCATGTTGCCAACCCTGTAAGAAAGAGGTTCTCAATCCTGGTTCAGACTATCTCTAGGATGTGTGCTGAGTTCTAACCACTAATTAATACACTAATTGGACTTGTTCAGCCTTCTCTGTCAGCACTGCAGTTGTTAGCCATTTAAAAAGTGCCAAAAAATACCCACACCGCAAATGCGTAAACCAACAAACCAATGTTAGGATTCGCTCCCATACTGAAGTCGCAAGTGTGTCCTGAAATATTCACACTTTGGAACATTCCAGCTGTGTTTCTCGTCCAAAGGATGGCAGGAGCCTAGAGCAACCAGCTATACCTTCAGCCGGTACCAGAACTTGGAATGCGTTTTAAATACACGTCAAACGATTTGTTGAAATCCTTCTACAAACATGCAGGCAGACGTGGCGATATCGGATTAAAAAAAAAAGACCAGGAATGAACGAGACGCAGCTGAGGGAACAGGTATATGTGTGTGGTGAGCTGAGTGCCAGAACGTCTAATTACAACAGGCAGAGAGCAAGCGACTGCTGGGGTCGTTCAACAGCTGCAGTCGTTCTTAATTTTGGCAGGCTGCACTTAATTTGAACGGAATGAAATTAGAGGTATTTCTCCATTAAGTGAAGCGAGCAAACACTGTTTATTAATACAAAAAAAAAACAACAAAGAACAAAACAACAGTGCACGTCTAATCTCAGCTTGGTGGGCTACGGGCCTGTTGATAAGGGGGAGGAGGGTGGGGGGGGAGAAACTCATTGTGAAGAAAATTAAGAACGAGCTGATGAGAAAGCTTACTTAAGTGGCATGATATTGCAGCAATGAAGTCCTGTAGCTCCAATGTTTTATTTGCTAGTTAATAGCTGCAAATGCATGCAATAGCTCTGAATAATATTGCATTCAGAGCCATAAGTCGTTTTCTTTTCTTCAGTTTTCAAATGGTTGATTATTCTGCCATTTTGAAGCACTTTCCCTGGTGGTCTTCAGTATGTTATTTATTTTTTTATTTTTTTTTTTCATTTCATTCCATTACTATAATTACGAGATTCTTTTTCCTGGGGATAAAAATAGAGGTTATGTGAGTCTGACTATTGTTCTTTTGACACCTAGTGCCGTCAGTGAACCTCTCAGCACAGTGATGGCTCAACGGGGGGGGGGGAATCAGTTCTAAAATCCATTACCTCCTTCTGTTTTAAAGGCTCCCTCCATCTTAAATGGACACACGCATTTCAAGAGGAACGAACAATGCTGTCAGGACATGTGCTTGTTTAGCATTAAAGCCGTTGTCCTTTTCGAAGGAAAAAGTTGTACATCCACCTCAGTGAATAAATAAATACCGCAGGAAGGTGCAAGTATAGTGAAGCCTACACGGGTGTGTCATGGAAGACTTTTAGGGCATTAATCAAGTCTGACCAGCACCTTTCTCTGTGGTAGACATGTAATGAATCTTCCTAGGAATCACATTATTTTGAATTCTACTCTCCCAGCGCGGACTCCCAAATCGCAGTGCGGCAGGTGAGAGTAGATGACTCTCAGACAGAAACTGAACACTTCCCAGCTCCCCTGAAAATAGGCTCCATAGTCATGCTACAGTTGTTAAGACAAGTGTAAATTGCTTTTTTTTCCTGCCCAATCCGAACCATGTGCTTGGATAACACCAAATTGAATGATTCATTATGTTAAAGCAAAATTGCATTGCCTTTAATTACTGGTCAGCCTGCTTTTATGACACGCAACTTCCTGACTGAAAATTTGTTGTTCCATGTAGTTCATGACCTCTGTAATCTCCAGTTGTCACAGAGGGCTCCAGTGCAGGGTGTTTTAATCACCTAGTGAGTTTGTCTTCTACATCGCATTGGAGTCTACGGTGGGTGCTGACTGAGGGCTGCTTGGTATAAACTCTGATATATTTGGGCATTTTTTTGGGATGTTTGTGCTTCTCCAGGTGTAACCCCTCCCACCTAGAACAGAAGTGGAGATGAGTTTGCAGTGGTATGTTCTAATCAGCTCATGTGGCTCTGTGAATGTGTCCTCAACGGAGAGCTTGGATGGGTTGCACAGGCATGATCGATTGAAATAATAACTAAATGTGCTTTCTGGTTGAATTTTGTAAACATAAGGTCAAAAGTGGAAAATTATTCCATTTTGAACTGGAAAAAAGGCAGGAAAAGGAGCAAATTATTTTACTAATGCTGTTGATTCATTCAGAAAATCTGGAAATTCAATCCCCTTCAGATTTTACCTAAATCCAGTGGGCTACTTTACAATGAATACAATTATAAGTTAAATACATTTTATTCACAATAAAGAATTCTTAGCTTGTATACAATCACTAACCTAAAATAAAGCAATTCCTATATAAATCAAAGCACTACTCTGTACGTGCAAAACCATACCATTGCTATTTCAAGATTCATCCCACTATTTCATTCAATTAAAAGCTTATTTTAAAATGACTAAAATGGGGTGTGAATAATTGGGGGCGGAACTTCCTGTTTCGTATGCAGCAAAGCAGTCAGCCTTTTGCGGGGATATGAATATGACAGAGTTTATATGTAAATGATCAGTATTCACATTAAGGTGAGAGCTTGGTGTGAGAAAACTTTCCTTCTTAAGAGGAAATGGAAAACACACAATCAGCACCAGTGACAGGTCTGAATGCTCTGGGGATACTGTGTGATTTATTCATATTTTTCAATCTACTTAGATATTATTGTATTTTAAGTGAAATAGGTGTTGCTTAATTCTAAAGGCTGTTGTGGTTTAACAGGCTATCTTTGAATAAATGATGGTATACTGTATGTACGCACATCAAGTTCTTAAAAGCAGACTCGGCTGGTTTCACTTAATACTGTTTTGCTGCAGTCTGTCTAGTACTGGCAATCGGGAGTCTGTTCCAGAAAGCGGGTTTAACAAATTCTGTAATTGAACCTGAATAAAACTGAAAGCCCGACTTCAGGATGTGTCGATTTCCTCGAACATCCCTGAATTTCTCCAATCAGAATTCAAGTTTAAACAATAGGATTTGTTAAGCCTGCTTCTGCCCTTGGCTCCACTCTATTCAGAGTCGATGGCCAGTGATTAGTTTGATATATTCATCTGCTTCTTAGCAGACGCTTCCTTAAAAAGTGACTTGACTTTGCTGGTTTGTTCAGATGGATGTTTGACTCATGGAAACAGCAGAGTGGCTCTTACACAACTGCCACATTTTTCCCTACGTGTCCTCCATCATCACGCCGCTTCCAGGCTTCTGAGACACTGCTGACCATCAGCAACACGTGAGAACCAGGCAGATGAGGTTCAGGGCATATGGATTCATAAATGTTCTTCACATAAGTACATACCTCAGCAGGCCTTAACTGAGAAATTCCATAATCCTGAGACAACCCATCACAAAGCATATTGCATTATAGACAAAAATATCCTGGAGCTATTACAAAAGATTTATATGAGTTTTACCAAAAATATCTTATCGCTGGATCTTTTTCGGGAAGAGAAAACATCCATCCATCTCCCAGCCACTTATCCTGGTCACAGTCGCTGTGCTAGGGGGGCTGGAGCCCACCCCAGACAGTATGGCGTTCAAGGCTGGGGTATACCCGGGATATCCATCACAGGACACATGCATACATTGGCTCACAATCACTGACACGCTACAGGCAATTTTGAGATACCAGAGTACCCAGAGGAAACACACACAACGTGGAGTAAAGATGCAGAATCCCACACAAAATGGAGAAAACATACAAACTCCCACACAACACGGGGATAGCATATAGACTCCCACACAACACAGAGAGAACATACAGACTCTCAGCCAGGGAGGAGGTGAATTGATATTGCACCCCCAATGGGATGCGATCCTATTTTATTTTTCTATGTTTTTATTTTAGTGTGGGATCCTGTGCAATGTGGGCCTTGATCAGCACACAGCATTCTGGGACATTAACAGGGACTTGCCAGCCTTGCCGTGAACTTCCCCATGTCTTGCGTTTGGCCGACTGGTAACTGGAGACAGACGGATCCAAATCCATTTGATATTCATGGTGTAAAAAAGTTGTACTTTTTCATTAATCCAGGAAATGTAATAAGATTTCAAATAGTTTCATGTATTAAAATTAGCAAACTAATATCATAACATATTAAAAAATATTTTTCACTGAAGAAACAATTGGCAGATCAGTAATGAGAATAACATGAATGCAATATATATGAAGCTTAAAATTTCAAAGTATTTTTTGCTATTAGTATTATTTTGCTCTTATTAGGTAAAAGACAGTGATTACATCTACTGTAGCTGGGGAAAAAGTGTGATGATTTGAGTGTGCCCCGCCTACTAGTAGAGAAGAGTCCCACAATTTAAGCCTCCCCAACCCAGTCAGCATCATCTCTGTCTGCTGTGGCCCTTCCTGCTCTCCGTGGACCCAACAATGGTCAGGTAGCATTTGAAAATCAGCAAGCCTAAGATAGCACAGACTGCCTCTCAGTCCATGTGGCTGTGGCTATCAAGGATTTGCTGGAAGCACGGAGTGCAAACAAACAGGAGAACACATAGATTGGCCCTTTAATCTGGGCTGTAGTCTCGGGGATCTGTCTCATTACAAACGGCCCATCACTCTGTGTGACTCAGGAGAGCTACAACTGACCACGCACGCTGCAGGTATACCTGGCAACTAATTCTATACCTTTATAATATATACAACAGCATCTGCTTTACGCGTCCTAAGCATCACGCTGTTATTTAAAAAAAATAATAGGAAACCAAAAGTCCTTTAATCTCTAGAGGATGAAAAGGACTGGCTGCCCCTCTTTTAAGAATGATGTAAACATCAAGCAGCGTGATGGTCAGTGAAGTAGCTACATCATTTTCAGCTTAAAGAGGAATCAGACCCAAAAGCAGACCCTGTTTGTCTCCTGTCAATCCATCTGTTTGTTTAGAACTATTTTTCCATATTCTGATACTTTAAAGGAAAGTGTGTCCCCCCACACCAACCCACAGTTCACATGTTTACCATCTTCAGATTCCCTAATGTTACAGAAAAGTAAACAGAGGTCTGCACCATGCTGATATGTCCTCTGGGAATTGTATGCAAATGCCAAGTACCAGGACATTCCTGAAATGAAGCACGAAATGCTAATCAATTGCTTTCAATTGCACAAAAGCATTGCATTGTGTGCCATGAAGTCTTGCGATAGTTAACACGGGAGGAGCAGATGTTGTTAGAATCCCTCTGTAGAAGCTGACTGTCATGCGCCTGATGGCTGCATCAGAAGGGGGCGTGGCCAGGTGCTACCTTCCTGCACGAGGTTCACGGTTCCAGCAAGGGCCGGTGGGCCGATCCTCCGCTCTGTCCATACGACACGGAGGCTCCTCGGCTCCGTGATTAATGGCACACCAGACTTACCCACAGCTGTGTTTTATAACACTGAAAAGGCCACCAAACATCCATGACTATCTGATCCTGCCTTTGCCTCGACTTGGCAGATTTATCCTGCTGACATTTGCATAAATTGAAAGCTACTCATGAGATATTGCCAACAATGCAGATTTGGCAGTTTGTGCGGCACGGCGACAGCTGAATTTGATTTGTTAAGATGATTAATTTAATCATCCCACTAAAAGTTCCTGACGAAACCACTGCTTTTCGTCCAACTTTTCATTACAGTGGTGGGCCCCGGTGCAACGAAAGCTGGTATTACTGTGACAATACAGGAGGCCTCTCAGTGCACTGGAGCACGAGAGACCACTTGACCGCAACCACATGACCACGGTCACCAGCAGGCACGGTCATGTAGGATTGTGCCCAACACCGTGGCATATGACACACAGTGTTGTCCCCTTAAGCGACTGCAGAAATGCACTTGATGGCTGTCTGGAAAGAACTCCAGATTTGAGTAATGGACACATATGCAATACCTAACAATCGTGCATTATCTGCAGCATAGATTTCTGCTAAACATGTTTGCCGATATTATAAAGGTATATTTATGTGTTTTATTGTGGAATGTCTTACTAAGGAAGAGGCAAGCCTTCGTTTTATTATTGTTATGATTATTGATATTCCTGTTATTTATTACTCATGTTTGTAACATGGCTGGTTTTGTGTCAGGCTGTAAATGCAGATTGAGATGTTCCTCGTGACCCTTAACATTGGTAATGTGACCAAGGTGACCAGTTTGAGAGGCCGGGGGCAGCAGCGAGGTATAGTACATTTACACACCCATTTCTGGCCGTTGACCTGCACTACATTCAGTCTTCTGAGCCCACTTAGGAAACCTGGCTAAAGGGTTTTGTTTTTCCAAAGGTTATCTTAAGTGCAAGATGCTAATTCAAAAGAAAAATAATCATTTTGAACCACAAACAGAACTCAAGGTTGAATTTGCTGTTAGCACCTATTGGCTGTGAGAAGGACAATGCTTTTAAAATAACAAACTGGCCCGCAGGTAAAGAATAATCAAATGGGAATTTCAGTGTGGAGCCAAGTCTACAGAATGTCTGATCTTGTGTAACATTTAAAGTACTGCTTTACTGATTCGTAGTTGAGAAAACCAGTGGCTTTGAGAAATTCCTTTATTTGATCGATGCATCCATCCAAGGCACACAACCTCAGCTACATATTCTCGATCCGCCGCAAAAAAATAGGCTCAACACTATAGCAAAACCCAGTGAGACTCCACCCAGTTGGAGGCAACCATGCCAGTGATCATCTTCTGTGGAGGAGGTCTAACTGGAGTGTTTAAGCATTGCCAGTTCCTTGGAGAAGATAATAATGGGAAAAACTCAAGGCAGAAGAAGAAGATGACAAAAGTTGCGACAGATGGACGGCATCGCCAAAACGTTGCACATGACCCTGCCAGAGCTCAGAGAGGTAGCCTAGCTAATGACCGGCAGGTCTGGGGTTCCAGAGTTCGTGAGGTCACAAAGAGTCAGACTCAAGTAAACAGCATCAATAAGCAAAGCCTGACTGGCCCACATGTGCTGACTAGTCCTGTCCCTCGAGGGGTCATGTCTCCTCGTGGTTGAACTCCTTAATGAGCTTCCGGTAATCTGCATGACGTGGCTCGTCCGTCGGTGGGTCGACCTCCTGCAAAAGTGCCAAAGTTGTCGCACTGAAATCTCTGACAGTGAAGCAGATCGTCATCTAGAGCATGGTGACATTTGTGCGATTTTTGTATATGGATAATTTCTATAATCATTTATATTAATTAAAAAAGAACACTTAAAGTAATTGCCGGTTTCCAGGAAAAAAATGCAATTGTTAAATAAGGCCCCATAATAGCTGTACAATTATCTTTGGCATGTTGATAAGGGTTCAGTCACATAAGTGGATTTCATTTTTGCATTGCTTCCTGTTGAAACAAAAGGTTAGCTAAACACAATGGATAGCGCGCACGTAACGCCCATTTCCGGTTGGCGTTGGCCCTTTAATTTCACGCTTGCTGTCAACAGAAACCGCGAGGGGTGAGAATTTGTTTGTAAAAGCTGGCGTCCGCCTTAATTGCATCAAAAACGCAATGGACTTGATAATTAACTCTCAGAGTAGCTAGGGAAACAGTCGAAACTGACAAAATAAATGAAAAAAGAACTGACCGTGAACGAAACAGTGAGCACCTGTGGCAAACCGGGCAGATAGGCGGCTGATGAATGCGGGTCCAGCGATGCTGGAGGACAACACGAGTTTAGCTGCGAGATCTCTGGAGTAGCTGGAGCCCCGGGGTGTATCCGGCGAAGCAATGATGTGGACCAGCAGGCCCCATCAATTATGGAGCTACTAATCCAACGGGCGGCGCAAAACGGAGCTAATTCTAATCAATGGAGATGTAGTGCGGAGGTGATCGTTGCGGGGTGCGGGGGACCTAAGATTAACACCACAAGCGATTAATCTCACGCCAAGCAGATGGTGCCAGGGCGTGCTCTCCATCCAAATCACTGGCTGTCCCGGCACAACTCTTCAGAAAACGGTTTTAGTTAGACACACTGTTGCTAGAGAAAAGCCCTTCAGTTTGGGTGTAACCTGGATGTAACCATGGCTGGTGGACACAAGGGTTGTACCTAGGGACCCCGCATAGAAACTGGGGGACACTTCCTCCACAAAATTTCAGGAAGCTCTTTTTGCCCCCCTCATGTCTCCCCCCGATACTGATCTCTCTCCTGCAGCCAAGGCTCATCTGGTGACTTGGACCTTCAGCTTTTTGGTTCCAGCTGCAGTACATGAGCGTTTATTTGTCTGCCTGTATTCATAGGTGTTACTGTTCTAAAGTGAGACACGCGTACTGCAGACAAATATCTTCTGTGCAAAAATGGTAGGCGGGCAAAGAAAACTGTTTTAGGTCATTTATCACGGCAGGAAGTGTATGTTTGCTCAGGAAAAAACAAGAAAAAAGGTTTAACATTACACTATATACAAAGAAGAATGGGAATTTCTTCTGTTCTCCAAAAATGTACTGATATCAAGTCGAATGGCTAGACAAACACAGCTTTTGTCCCCAACCTCTTCTCAAGAGTGCCCATGCCATTTCATGTGTTTGTTAAATTTTGCCAACTCACTTAATCAGTTAACTTGTTTGTTTCACCTTATGAGGTATTGAGTAGTCAAAGTGTCCTCAGAGCTGCGTTCCACAAATATTTTGTTATGTAGGATGGTGCCTGTAAATTCTGGGGTGACATGAAGAGATGTTTTGAATTATGGAATATGTAAACTGACACATTTTGACAGATACAAAGTCATAGTTTTACAATTGCATGAACATAAATGAAATATCATTGGTTTTGCCTGCCTAAGATTTTGCACAGTACTATACATGTTCATAAAAGCCTTTTTTAATAAAAGAATTAGGGCAAAAAGATACTCAGAAGTCTGGCACGGTCATGAATACAGCATGCACTTTGAAGAAAGAGCAAATTCCTAACAGTAATATGATACTTTGGGGGGTCGAGGGCCATTGAAATGGGTGGGAGAATGTAATTTCAACTTAGGATCGCAATAGGAGTCTTGAGACATCCAGTAACCAGGATGGAGTAACCAGGATCAAGCCATAATATTTTGAGTGGACATTCAATATGGTACATAATAACAGCCTGTGGTAATACAGTATGGTATATGGTAAAGCAGTATTTATTGGTAAACTGAGTCTCTGGTTATTTACTTACTCAAGTGTTCCACTCTAAAAAAAATCACCCTCTGCCTTCTGGTGTTGGTCACCAGCTCAGTTCTGCATTCACTGCAACATCTAAAATGCATAAATACCAGTGCTTATAAACACACTTTTACACTGTATGCCTCCCTCACTGCAGATGGGCTGGTGGTGCGTGTTAACCTGAGAATCACTGACCAGGGCTGCTTATCGAGGCTGAACATGCTTTTAACGAAAAGCAGAGGACTGTTAATGTCCGTAAAGAACATTAATACGTAGTCCTGGTGGAAAATGCAAAAACATATAAGATTCGAGTGAACGAACGCCAGCTGGAGAATCTGTTGAACCGAAAAAGTATATTTACACTGCCTGCTGTTGTGTTCTATATAAACATGTAAATTTATTCAGATACATGGATTGATAAAGTTATATCCATGAGCAAAGTGCAATAATTTTGTTGTTCCAACATATTGACTGTAAGGGCAAAGTTTCATCCATGTTGTGGATCTCTCTCAGGCCCGGCTCAATGGTCTTCCACAACTGAATTTGCCCTTCGCAAGACCCAGCATCATTACCATGACGACAGATATATGGACCTCACATTTTCATTAGCTTACCAGTCAGACAAGAGAGGTTAACACACAGCCCTAATTGACTAGCGAGTCTGGTAACCGACAAAGGATTTAGGTTTAGTAATATTTTTTTCTCTTAAAAAAATACTGAAAAATCTTGTGAAATCAGAAACTAACCAGTTGAGTCTGTTTTCTAATGTGAGAATGGTAACTTCAACAACTCGTTCCCCCCAGCACTTTCAATTATGCATCTGAGCACGAGGATCAATATCAGACACACGGTGTCGGTGCCTCCATTCCTCAGCAAGAATCGAAAGAAAACAAAAAAACCTGCTAAACGCTGTGGAGGAATAAATCAAGTTACAGGCAGACCTGTTGGCACGATCGAAGTTCTGATTCAAAACATTCTCCCCTCATTCTATAATGTGTAATGACTCAGAAATGATTGGAAAAGCATACCCGTGGAAATCAGAGGGAAATAATTGGTGAGCAATCAAAGCAGAAGGCAATATATTAATGGATAATTCCTCTCGTAAGAAGATGAAGTGTTTTTCCCCAGTAATCAAGATTCCTTACACAGCCCACACAACATAGGGCCAGTGACGTTGGATGAAGGCTTAAAACGGTGTGATGCTGTGGGAATTTTGTTGAATTGAGGACCAGGTGCAGTGTTTGCAAATGGCTCCTCACCTGAAATCATCATCTTCTTTCGGCTGCTCCCGTCAGGGGTCGCCACAGCGGATCAACTGGCTCCTCATCTGAAATGATCAGGCATTAAAAATTTAACTTGTTAAACGTCGATCTGTGTAACCGGCGGTAGGTAAAGACGTAACGAGTAACGTCACAGTAATAATTAATGCACCCATCAGCGGCTACCTATATAACTCAACATTAGAAAGAACCAAGAAGTAAGAGGAGGAATTAACAATAAGAGAAACAATAACACTTTGTTTTCCCCTTTTCTCAATGTTCTGACATGCTTCCATGCCTCAAACCTTGGTTCCCAGTAGTGGATATTTTAATTGTATAACTTTAAGTCCCCGCCAAGGTAGCATGCAACGAAATGTATGGCACAGGCATTTATCCACTGCTACTCTTCCTAGAGAAACACAGGACAGAAAATATCTCCGTGGAGGGGGTTGGGGGGCATTTGTTCACTAATGTAATGTGGCGTACCACCCCCCAAAATTTTAAAAACGACATCATTCCACATTTTGCTACTCAATGTTTTATCACCAGTATTTTATCAGCCAGGTCGGGGTCCACATGCAGCATCCTGTGCCCTACTGTAAAGGCAGTCTGATGGATACTATGTAGAATCATAAAGGGAATACATGTAACACGGCATAAAACAGGAACTGGGACAACATCCTCCTGAAATAAACACTTAACCTCTTGCATGGTACGTGAGTTAACAAGTTTCTTTCCTGAAAGATAAAAAATTGCATCATCTTCGACCAAAAATGTGTCCTCTTCATCTGTTTCGGAACGTTTCCTTTCAGCGGCACGCTAATATATCTGTCAAATTTCTGGCACTTGCTCAGGGCTTAACAGCTAACCTGCATCCGCTTTTATTAGCATACACAGGTGGATTTATCAATGTGGTGTCGAGGCTACTATCGCTATAGTTTGTGTTTAGCTGAGTCATTGAACGGTCATGGATGATGGACAATGGACAATTCAGAGCCAACAGCTTGCCTAAATTGGTGTTTCTAGCAGACCATGAAAAATCCACACAGATCGGGAGAAGGATTTGAACACTCTCTTACCCAATGAGCTACAATCTTACTATTCTTACTAATGGAATATTCAACAGAATATTCTAGAGCTCCATTGTTTCTGCCCTTTCATGACTGCTCATTCAGTACAGGACTATAGTGATCCCACAGCCAATCCAGCGAAACACAGAGTACAGAGCAGGGAAACACACTTGAGAGGATGCCAGTCCATCACAGGGCACACTCTGATACACACTTGGCTTAATTCCAGCACACGGATTCCTCACCTACATTATTTGGACAATTTTTACACACACAGAGCTGGGGCTGGGACTTGAACCCACAATCCTGGAGGGTGTTTGTTCCCAAATACAAAGTCTCTGGGTTGAAAGAAAAAAAACTCCATCTCTCGTGGGCTCCCAGATACACCACATAGCCTAGCTGTGCTCAAAACCGCTGTACCATATTTCACAAAACAATGGACTCCCTGTGCTGACTCTGGATTTGCTTTAATATCTTTTATCTTCCTGTAGAATAGGACTGCTAAGGCAGTATCTAATTCCTGTGTGTTATTCACACCCTGCTGTGTTTCGGGTCCAGTTGCCCGTATCTTTGACGGACTATACCTGTTAGCGTAGCAGCATCCTTTGAGCCGCATTCACAGCAGCCCTCACAAGCCTGAGCAGAACTGTGCATGCCAGGCTTTTCTCTCTCACACATTTTTATCTTAGCATCACAAGGACCTGCTGCATTGAGGCCTTGTGTACGATGCCCTCCACACAGCCAGCAGGGGGCCTTCATCTCTGTCTTCAGATTCAGCAGGGACTCTGGGGTGATGACAGAAAAGCCAATGAAAACAGAGGGAAAAAAATAACATGTACAGAAATGGGCCTGGATCACCGTCTCATGCTGCTATGCCCCATGCTTTATAAGCTGATTTACAGCTCAGCATCTCGTTTGTATTATTTATATAAAGTAGTCCACTTGATGACATTCTAGCTAGCTGTCTTCAGAGTCATTCTTTTGGCTGGTACCATATTGTTCAGCATAAAAACAAATAAGCTACAAAGTTTCCTTTGTGCTCAATCTAACACAAGTCGGATTTTTTTTTTCTTGCTTCAGTAAGGGGAAGAAGAAGCAGGGCTTTTTTCGTTAAAACCTGCTGCATTTCATTTTTATGGGTCCTCGTCAAGACCAGTGGAATGAATATGAGCCAGCATGCTGAAGGGAGCCACTTGGCAACTTGTGTTAACGGGTCCGCGGGAAGCGAACTCAGGTTGTGCTGCTAATGTGAGGTGTCTTCTCACTTTTTAGCACAGTCTGATTGTCCTTATTCGACATCCAGGCCAGGGTCTGGGTGAGATAAGATAATAGGAATGATGGGGACATTGTCAAAGCAATCAAAGAATTTTAAAATCGAAAGAATGAGTCTGGGAAGAGGGAGTCAGGTTTGTTAAGGAAATTTCAATTTGCTTTGACTCAGAACATTACATATTTAGGCTATACGAAAAGGGCAGCTTTGCAATGGATGAGTACTGTAATGTACTGCCTTTATAATGGGGTGAAAATTGCACCATAAGGGAGGAAGGGTGTCATTTGCTGAAGTGCCAACCCAAGAAAGCATCTGTTTTTCAGCAATATTTATAATTTAGCTGAAAAGAGAATTGATTCCTTCATTGATTTTCAATTACATCATGCCTCCAGGAGACGACAGGAGATGGTGTTTGCCAAAAAGAAAGATAAAACAGTAGCTACAGCACATGGCAGACACACCACATAGTGGCTGGAGGGTGAATCACAGCACCTCCCATCGGAACCGGCGACCGACAGCATTAGGAAAAAAATGGCTTGTCTTTAATGACTGTTTTGTTGCCTACTTTGTTCTTTTTCACCAAAAGAAACTTGTAATTTTTCCGTTTAGAAAGTGGCATAATTTACTGGAGCGACTGAGGTTAAGTGCCTTGTTCAGAATGACTGCCCGCCTCCCACAGGACTTGAACACCTTCACTTGAAGTTAGAAGTCAGATTTTTTTTCCCCTGTCAGTCACTCATAAGCTTTGTGCTTTGTTGCCTGCATCCTCAAATCCAGGTGATATTACAGTGTGATGTTCATAACTTTTCATTTTCGGGGGGGGGGGGTCATGTGTTGGAGGAAGTGGAGCTTGTAGAGTTGAATGAGTCGCCTTGCATGGAATTAAAGCAGAGGAAATTAGGACAAACAGCAAAAATAATAGCAGTAGTTCCACTGAAGAGGGATTCATATGAGGGGAGGGGTGCAGAGACACTGCATCATCACATACCTGACTCCTCGTTATTACCCTTCGAACTTTTAAGTTGAAAGCATGGAGCGACCGGCCATTCACAGTGTGCTTTCCTTTTAACCAAAGTTGCTGTTGACACAGGTGTGCAATTGTAGTAATTTGATAAGAAATATTGTCAAGTGCACAGATGGGGTATTTGAATACTATGTTAAACTGATATGAAAAGGTATTAAATCGGGAGATTGAAAATGTTTGTGCTGGTGAATGGCTATTCAGATGTAATTGTAAAAATTATATTTTTTTACAGAGGAGGGAATGGCATTTCACTTATAAATGTCTCTTTAATGATAAATACCAGCTTCTGATGTATGGTGGTCTCCAAAAATGTAGTGCAGTCAATAAAAATATTATCAATAGGTACCATCTAGACACACTGAGAAACACGGACAACATCAGGCTCAATCACCATAGCAACAGGAGACACTCTGCTTCACTCAGGACCCCCCAAATGAAGAGGACCGTCATCATAATGGAGTGGCCATTCTTGTACAGTACAAGATAGCCAAGTCATCACATGAGTAATGGGAGCCAATCAGTAATTGCATAACTTTAGCCCACTTTCTGTCCAGGATACAGAAAGTCACCATTGTGCAGTGCTATGCCTCAACAAATGTGGGTAAGCCTGTAGACAAAAAGAACATCTACAAGCACCATCAGATTGCTCTAGACAGTCTTCCGACCAGATGACCTTACTGGTGATAGGAGAGAAGAATGACAGGGTTAGAAGAGATGTTATGGCATCGAGTAACAGAAGAAATCAGTGATTTCAATGAAAATGGAGGAAATGTTGCAGATTTGCAAAACAAAGCTTAAAGATCCAACTACCCAGCCAAGCTTCACACTAACACTCAGGAACCGATTTCAGCTATTAGCAGATGAAGAAGACAACCCCTGTGAAGAAAACTGGCATACACCACAATTTGAAATTAGTTTTGCACTGAAGGGTGCAAGAGCCAGAAGTTCGAAATATCCATTGAGAATCCGAGATGCAACTTGTCCAACCTAAAACATGAACTCAGATCTTTCAAATCTCCAGAAAGAAGTGGACAAAGAGAGCAAGAAAAAAAGCCCAATTACATTGATCATTTGGTAAGAGAGGAAGGGTAGGTTAGCTGCAGAAATTACATGAAAACATTGTACTGTCCAACTGCTGTCCTTACCTAGCAAAGTCCGCTCACAGACCATCATAGAGAGAGCAAGCGAAGCCATTTATTCAGGGATAAGCAAACTGCATTCAGGGCCAGGCATTTGTATGTAGGCTACATTGCCATCCTACATGTCATTGTAGAATAGTTACTGTATCCTACATAAACTTGGTCAACTTTCTGGAGGCATCCGACATGGTGGACTGCAAGACAATTTGAAATGTTCTTGAACATAATGATGTGAAAACAGTAAGGCTTACGCAAGGATGGAGCATGAGCACTGAACGCCAAGTCATCCACAAACCCTCCTTGTCGTCACCTTCTGAAGTGCACAGCAGAATCTTTCATGGCTGTCTTTTGTCTCTGATCATCTTCTCACTGGTTATGAGCTGGATCGTGACCTCATTGATGGATGCCTTAAGAGGAATACAGTGGCCACTCGGAACAACGTCAGAAGAGGGAGCCTTTAATGATGATGTGAGACTGCTGGCATATCAGCCAATACCAGCACGCATAACAAAAGATAAAATCCATGCATGCAGCCGCAAAATCTATAGCTCTGGTGATCAACATCTACACGGCCAAAAGCATACGTATCAATCCTCAGCAAGATACTCAAATCACACTGAAAAGCCAAAACACAGGAGGTGTTAGGAGCTTAACACGCTTTGGAAGTGATTCGAGAGGGACGCGAGGTGTTGACGTAGATGTTAAACTGAGGATTGGAGAAGCGAGGCCCATGTTTACCACTTCAATCTGGAAGAATATAAACATCAAGGCAAAGCCCAGAATATCCCAGACAAACATGTTCTCCTTTATGTTATCGAAAGAGTAAGTGCCTCTTAAAGATACTTCAGGTAAGATGACTAGAGAAAATGTCAAACCAAGAGCTCTGGAGGACAACAAAACAGACTCCTCTTGCAGAAGACATACAGAAGAAGTGAGAATGGTTTGGTCACTTCCTGAAAATACCGCCTATTTATAATCAACCACCCCTATGCAGCATATCAAAATATTAATCGTGAAAATATATGCATAAGGTGTAGATCTTATTAAATTATTACTAATTGACATACTGCAATATTTTACCCTTGTGTAAAAAAAAGATGGTTTTCAGAACATCATGTGTGAAAAACATCTATAAAAAACGTTTTTTACATGTGAGAAAAAAGCTCATGCGAGATGTTTTCTCACATTAGATAAAATTTTCACATGTGAAAATTATTGTCAAAGCGCAAAGAAGAAACCATCTTTCACATGTTGAAAAAAATCACACCAGAGTTTCACGTGACACTTCAAAAACGACATTTTTTCTGTATGTACGTATGTATCCAGAAAATGTAGTAAAGTACTATGAGAAATCATATTTTATAAGCATTTCTTATAATTAGTTTACATTCTATTAACATCACCCCCTTCCGTCTGTCACGGGAGGGAATCTGGAATTTTTGTGGATTAAAAGTAGTTTAGATTTACAGTAAATGATATATAATATTAGGGAGACAGTTGTATAATTATTGTGTAGTATTGTTACTATTTCCTTATAATTGAGGGCTGCGTGTACCTTGCGTTTAAAATGGTATGTGTCTGCAGACAAATGACGCACTGGTTTGTCTGAAGACCACAGTGCATAATGCATGATGACTTTAATTACAATTACTGGGGCAGGTAACCATGACAGACCGAGTGTAGAATTATTCATACTGCTTGTAAATAATCTGAGTATGTGACTTAAATATGGTGGGCTTGAATGATTGTTTCTGTTCTGGAAAAAATGTAGGCAATGTATGCAAAACCTCCTTTTTTCAGGACCACTTCCAGATCCCCAGTTTTAAAATGCTGGAGCAATCCATCTCCGACACGTAATGGAAATGTTATATAGATTACATTACATTCAAAGATCTCAATCCATTCATTTCCCACCTTCCAATTTACCCGAGTGACGCTGGAACATTTATTATACTTACAGCGCATGCGTTGCCCAGGCAGGATTTCATAACATTTGAAATGACCTGTGACATCACACAGGTTTCTGTTTTAGCCACGTGAAGGTCCAACGTGTCCTTTTACGTTACATTTTTGCTATAGGGCCCAACCCATGAATGTGGATCTCAGCCTGCTCCCTGTGGCCTTATTGCTGCCAAAATGTCAGGGTGCAGTGGATTACGTAGCTCTTTGTAGTGTATCTGTCCTGTTTAATGCATATAACTTATTAAAGGGTGTGCCTGATATGCATGTGGTTTAAAAAACATCAACACAGACATATTTATATGAAGCTTATAGTATTGTGCAAAAGTTTTGTGCAGGGAAAGAAAATTATATTTAAATTATGTTTATGTTGGTGTAAGACTGTTCATTAGAAGGACAAATAATGGAGATGAAGCTCAAATATTTTGGGCACACAATGAGAAGACAGGAGTCACT
>JAACJT020000033.1:4367284-4392269 GCA_009936485.2 Gymnarchus niloticus | reverse complement strand
CCGGCCGAGCCGCGCGCGGCGGCGCGGGGCCGGGAAACAGAGGGGAGGGAGCGCGAGAAGGAGAGGGGGGGGGAGGGGGGGAGGGAGGGGGGGGGGGGGGGGGGGGGGGGGGGGGGGGGGGGCATCGTCAGTTTGGATGTCACCAGGTGCATATCAAAACCTGGCGGGGGGGATTCAGGCTGAGTCCCATGGATGACTGCCATGGCGTATATTCACTAAATGCACATCCATTACCCATCAGAGACACAAAGCTCTTTAAGCTCATCCCAACCCCAGTTGGAGATCTGGTTATGAATGCTAATGAATTACAGATATAAATCTGCTTTGGTAATTATTTTTATTCAAATTTCACTCAGACTGACATTCTGACGGGGAAGCTGAACCTGGTACTAAGGTTGCTGAGTTTAACCATCCGTAACTGCTGGCCCAGTGTAGCACTGTGACAATGTAGTGATGCCTGGATGTCATGTGACAGGATGCCAGTCCTTAACAGGACAGCCACTAAGGGCCCACTTAGAGCGACCAATCGACTAGTGAGAGAAAACCGAAGCACTTGTAGGAGATCTCTGCCAACACACAGAGAACGAACAAACTCTCATGTACAGAGAGCCAAAGCATCAGACTGACAGCCCCAGAGGTCAGAGGTCACAGAGCTATCCATTGAGCCACCATACGGGTCTACCTCATATCTACCTCATATCTACCTCAATGCGGAGGAGGCTGTGATTTACCTTCTGGAGAGAGAACACTGCTCAGGTCTTCAGGCTGGAAGATAGCAGCATGCCTTCAGGGTTTAACCTTAAGTTAACCTGGCATACAGCAGGTAAGAATTCAGACACAAAAATGAAATAAGCAGCAATGCATTATGATAAGGCCATTAATAAACAAAGGCAAGTTAGAGAAAAACCGGGGGGGGGGGGGCGGGGGGCATTTATAATTAACAAGAGAATGTACAGGAGTGTGTGTCACAAAGAAAGGACATTGTGCATTGAGAAGCTGAACATATCCACCTGGTGCATTAGATTTTTTCTCATACTGATAAATGGAAATGACTATTACATTCACCAATTTTCCATAAGGGCAACAGGAAGAAAAAACTCGGATGACCGTAAGGAACAAAGAGAAGTTTTGAGAGTTTTACTTAACAAAGTCCTGCAAATGAGTGGCCAGCTACACTGGTCTATACATACTGTGTGCATACAGGTCCGATACAAATGATAGTGTTCACACTGAGGAGGGCATGATTAGTCACGTGACAGGATATCCTACCGTGTAAGTGGATAAAGTGTTTTTAAGAAGAGATTTTAGGCCTCTAAGGTATGTATGTGTTTTTGTGTAAGTGTCTGGTTAGCAATGATAATTAAATGATGTACTTGCTACAACCTGCACAAGGGTGAAAGGACCACTGCTGAATGCACTAGAACACTCCACGTTAGGATATTTATCATGAGGCAAACATCAATTCACATCTGTTCATCTGTTTAGGATTTGTCATCTTTGTTGACCTAAGTCGGAATTGTAATCATTCAATTATCTGAGTTTTTTGAATTTTATGTCTTTCTTGCATTAAACATTCATTTCTGACTTAAGCCCATGCCGGGCTAACAATTTAAGAAAGTTGCTGAATTCAAATGAATCCGCTCGCCCACATCTCAGGAAGGATGCATTCCTACATCAACGAGATTCTGTCAGCCAGCATGTCCAGATCCTTCAGACGTGCATCCCACAGGGACGGAGAATGCTTTTTATTCCGCCACTAATGTTGTTTATTTTCATTTTTATTTTTGGTCTGTCGTTTCCCCACCAGATAATCCAGGATCGAGTGCACTCCCACATGTCGAGAGACAAGCTAATGTGGAATTCACAGCCTGGAGGACTCTACATAATGCCAAGGTTCTCCACGGATCCTGCAAACTTTCCCTTTTACTACTCAGCCCTGGGTGAGTTGAGAGACGTCACCTTCATCCCTAGATAAGCGCTGATGGTATTTTAAAAACTAGCATGAGACATTACTTTTTTACTAAAGCGGTGCCTTGCTTATTATATACCACAAAAACACATCAGTGAAGCTTCTGGAATACTTGATTTCTACATGGAGCAGAACAGTCCTTCTGAGATACATCAAGCTGCCGCCTATAAGTTTTAGTGGTGGGGAGGTATCCTCAATCTGACAAGCTATTAATCTTCACTGTACATTATCAGACGTAATCAGTCAAACATTATGCAAACGATTGCATATCACAATATATCATGGGTTGTCAGAAACTACGTTGCAGGTTAAAAAAACAACAACAACAAAGGACCCCGTAATTCAATAAAGGACACAGAGTAACATATGCATATATTATGTAAAACTGGTGAAAGAGCTGCTGTGGTGAACATTTCAGCAAAGACACTGATGACACAAGTGGCTGTAGATGAAATAAAAGTTAGCACCATAGTTATGAAAGTCATATTCATCTCACAGCTATTTTAGTTATAAGACATGGTTAGTGCTGCTAACCTATTTTTTTTCTTGCGAAATATGTGAAAATGGGTGTTACTGCCTGCCTGGGAAACCGCTAGTTTACTTTGGCCGTTGCAATACCTGTATCTGACTCAGATCCCGCTAAACCATCCAGCTCCGAATTCTCACAATGACTCAAAAATTAACACCTCTGGTAACTGGCAACAGTGCATAATCAGATAACCACCCAGGAATGAATCTCCCCCGCTTCTGATTCGCAGGCCGATAGCTGATTATTATATGATCCGACGTACATAAAAATCCAAGAACCATTTTAACACGCTCTCGGAATGCGGTGTGAAGTGGCGGCAACGATCAGTCGGTTTGAATTAGACGGCCTATGTAACATAATTAAGATGAATTTTGTCCCGATACACATGGATACGTATCCAAAATGTAGTCACAGCTGCTCACTTAAGTAGAAAATTCTGGTCTCGGCTGCATACAGGATTAGCAGCCAATTTGCGATGTTGTGGGGGACCTATCTGCTAACTGCCAAGCTGTATCTCCTCACAGCGCCTACGGGAGAATAGCATTTCTAAAGGAAGTAAGCATTGCTATTATTTCTGTTACATTTCCTTAGCTTTTTTTTTTTAAGTTGCACCAAGAGTAACCTCAAGACTGTTCTGCAGGGATAAATATGAGCTATGGCGTGACCCCACCTTGTGTTTCATTTTTATTTTTCTTTCCTTCTCCTCTGGTGGCTCAGTCATCAATCTGAAGATTTGCTGGGTTCTTTTTCCCCCCGTCGCATTTTGCTGTTAATCTCCAAAAATCATAAATCCCATGCTTGTAGTCTGCATCAAGCAGAGGAGTATCCTGGTCTCCTGTTGAAATCAGACATTTTCATTGTTGTTGAGGGTTGCGTATTAGCTATTTGAATTGTGTACACAGGCTTAGTGGCCACTTTATTAAGTGCACCTTTTGCCTCCAAAACCACTTCAAGGATTAATGAGCTGTGCGTTACTGTGGTACCGGGCTACTGTTTTTGCGCTTGTTGCCTTCTTGTTAGTTTTAACAAGTCTGGCGGTTCTCATCTGTCCTCTCTCATTAACAAGGTGTTTTTGGCCAAAGAAATGCTGTTGACTTGTTGACTGGATGTTTGTCACACCATTCTCTGTAAACTCTAGACAAAAGTGCATGATAATCTCAGCTCTTTCTGAGACGCTGGAACCGCTACATACGGCACCAACAGTCACAGCACGTTCACAATTAGACCCGGCATCCTAGATGTTCTAATGCTTAGTGAAATAGTAATCATACTGTATGTGTTCAATTGCAGTCACATGATTTACTCTTTGGAGACAGGCTGATAGCATTAGCAAGAAGGTGCGCCTAACAAAATGGCCGCCGACTAGTGACTGTAGTTAAACTACCAGGAATACCCTTGCCCAGAATTCTTCCCCTGAGATTACTCAAAATGTGGAATGACATTGTGGAGCCTGGAATTGAGTGTCGCAAGGTATCCTCTTTCTGTCAAAAGTGCGCTAAACGTCTGTGAAAAACAAAAAATGCTGTAGATTTCGGACAGGTTATATCTCATACAGATCCTTAATTGTCTTCCCTGGAGTTCTTGCGAACAAGAGGGAGACATTTTCATGCTTCATACCTGACCAAGAAAATCACCATTGCTGCTTCTCTTCAAATGCCCTGCGGCCGACACTGGCAGTCCTACAATTGCCTTCCTTTTTCCATTGCTTGATAGAACCTCTTCAGTGCTTTCAAAAACCTCGAAATTCAACGTGAAGTGTTCAGGGGAATCCCCCCAAATGCATACACTTAGCTTAATTGGTGTCTTCAAGTCGATGATAATGTGTGACTGTGTGTGTGTATCCTGCCTGGCGTCTCATCCAGGATCTACTAAGAACCTGGAAGACGTGGATATGTATCCATCTTCAGACTGTAAGACCTCAGAAATAAGGCTGGGAGAACTTGTGATTTTTCAGAGTCACGAGAATCAGGTCTGCTTTTTCTTGACAGCAGTCACTTTTCAGGCGCGTGGCACCGTTAGCGTTCTCTCCCTACTTCCATCTTCACCACTTCACATTTTGCATCTGTGAAAACCGCCGGGAACTGAGCGTACAGTGCGTCTCGGGAATGACACCTTCAGCTCCCCCAATGAGCAGCTGAATGAAGGCCACAGTCGTGGAGGCTGAAACTGAGTGGAAATGTTATTCTTTAATAGATCTGTGTGTCTGTAGATTTAAGGGTTATAAAGACTTGGAGTGGTGACCAGAATGCTATTGGTTTAACCCCCAGTAGGTCAAAGTAAATAAAAAAATCACCCATAAATTAATTTTTCTGTCTCTTTAATGTCCATCCACCCATCAGCCTTCTATGGCTTATCTTGGTCAGGGTCCTGGATCTTAAACAATTCAAAGAGATAAAAATGTGATCTATTGGATGTGCATTAAAATAGGTAAACATGTGGTGTGTTGAAATTCTTAGCAACATTAAATGTAGCAGAACACAAAAATTTTTTTTGGACGTCCTTCAGAATCGTCTTTGAAGCATCACAGAAACATAAATGCAATGAATACCGAGTTGCTGGGTGCTTTAAATGTGCATTTTGTACTTTAGACTGTGAAAATGTCTTCAATGCAGCTCCTCTGGTTTCGTTCCAAAGCTTGCTGTATGTCATTATAATCGTCCCACATCTCCCATTTTAACTCACGGGGAATGGCTGTGATTGATAACTGTGGCATGGACACTAGGCAATGTTAAAAATTCGGGAATTAAAGGTTTGCAAAGGGTTCTGTGATGTGTGGTATCAGTTGTGTTCATGGACCCTGTGTTTTTCAAGCGCTTTTGTTTTGGTACATTGTGAGATGTCATTGTGCTCATTCAGATGTATGCTATTTTTATAATCTTATTATGATCCATCTTCCAAATATTTATCTTGGACAGTTTCATGGGCCCTTATTATTACTGTTTAAATATTAGGCATTGTTTAAAATCAAAGTAAAATTAATTTTACATGTACATTCTCAAAAAATAAGAATAGTCCATATTCAATCCTCAACTGTGCAGGTACAGAGATTTTCAGTCTTGCCAACAGATCTCTTTTTTTATTTCTTACATTCTTTTCAAGCTAGCTGCAAAGTTGTAACTTTATTTCTGCATGACCATGCATCAGTATAAGCTCCTCGGGTAACGGAATGCAATCACGCAGGAAAATGAAAGATCTAGTTTTCAGACACAGTCACCAGTTCTCTGTTTGCATGGATGAAGCTCTCCCGGGTCGGGCCGACAGATTAGCTGAATGTGGTCATCGTGGTCTGCTGAAACATGGTGGTTTATCACATTACCAGAATAGTGGAGTGTTGCCTCCTTTCTGTCAATGCTAATGAGGTTCCTTCACAGAGTTCTGTCAGATGGTACTCTGCTCAGCACTGCTTTTCCTGTCTGAACTTTCTGAAGGAGTAAATTAACCTTACTGGACATTTGATCTCAAGATAGGACACCAGAGAAAAAGATGACCTTGATGTTTTCCCAAATTTGCATTTAAAATAAGAAAAGGCGTAAGCTTATGTGAAACTGCATTTGGGATTCCCCCCTCCAACAGAGAATGTCATTTAAGCATGCAGACACTTTGAACCATTAGACAAAGATAATCACGTCGGTAAAATGTTCCCATGATGTGATCTAACGTAGAACAGCACAATGGATGTTGCATTACATTATCCCATGCTGATCGTGGGACCTTGGAATTATGATGGGGGTGCTGGGGGGTGGGAAGGGGGGATGTTAAGCCAAAAATTGCACCCACTGGAAAGAGAGTTTACTGATTATGGCAAAGTCTTTATTTGGAAATGCTTATTCAGTAGTCAACAGTCAGTCTTTACGGGTTTATGAGTATCCATGGCGATGACCTGCCCTGTGTCTGCACGTTGTTCTAGGTAAAAACCCATCTCTGGAGTTCACCGCCGTGATCCAAGCCGTGACCCCACTACAGTCCCAGTTACAGCCCGTCGTGAAGCTCATTATCGCCGTGGCCAAATCTAAGTTCTGTGCGCAGGTGAGACCTCAGGTGGACCCCAGAGGTTCTGTTTAGTCATATTGGGTATAGCCTTAACCCTCTCAGCATCTTAAGAAAAAAGAAGAATTGATTAAGGTAAATTTGTGTTATTTTGACTTTAAACTCTAGAATTCTTAGAAGACTGAGACCTCATTAAATAGCTTCTTACACCGAGGACTAAATAGTTTTAATAATTTTAACTGTTTTAATGTGTTAATAGTTTTAACATATTTGGGTGGTCCTCAGCTATTTAGTGTTAAACATTTTGTTCAGCGAGCTTTTCCCTTGACATGACATTATAGTCCAGAATAAATCAATCCAAAGTGTGTCCACAAACGTTGTGACAATGTTTTGAACAGCATGAGTTGGCTTCTATTAACTCTCTGGAAGCATTTGGTTCTTATGCTCATTGTAATTGCATCATTAAAATTAATTCCACATCAAGTGTAATTTTTTTGCGCCGTACAACATGATGTTGTTTCTGTAAATGACATCTTCATGTTCTTTTCTGATGACGTTTTCGACCTGACAGGATACGGTATTAGCTGCTCCAGTTGGATTGCATGCTCCTTGGATTATTTCTACTGACAAAAAGAGTCTGTATCTTGATGGGATAACCCAGTAAAATGAAAATTGTATATATGGACTATGAACTTACAAGAATAAATAAAGAATCCCAGCAGCCGTAGGAGATTTGAACCCAGAGAGAGTAATTACCTGCTATCTGTTTTGACCTTTTAAAGTCAAAAGCTTGTACCGGTGTACCTGAACGAAATCCCTGTCTTGTTTGGTTGTGAACAGCTGATAAAGAATGTTCCGCATGGTATTAAGGCAGCGAAATGAAGGGCAAAGCAGATTAGCCCTGTAACCTGGAAACTTAACAGAGCGCCGCCTTCTCCCCAGATTATAGTGCTGTGGAACTCCGAGAAGCCTTTACCTCCGAAGAGCAGGTGGCCCTCCACTTCAGTGCCTATCACAGTCATCGAGGGAGAGAGCAAGGTACGAGCGCTCAGACGCAAGTCACTGGGGTGGGCATGATAGTGCCTTCCAGCCCAGGCCTGGGAGGTCCTTTCTTTTATTTGTGACCCTGCGATACAGTTCAAGGAGAGATGGGTGGTCTCCCCTCAACGCAGAAATAAACACTCATCGTCCACCTGCAGACACGACATTCCCGTTTGTGTCACGCTGCCAGTGTACACACTTCTATGCAATTTGTTGGATTTAGCTTTGCCCTGAAATTGCACCTCTGGGCAGAATCCAGATGTTCAGTGTTGCGGTTTGTGAAATGTATCACCAACCCTTGACAAAAATCTAGCCAACCCGGCGCACCAAAGCCCTATTCATACACAGGGAGATTTTGGGGATTATGCTGACGTATGCTGTAAGGAACTCCATCCAAATGGGCACAATATCCACTGAAATGTCTGTGTGATCATCTGCTGTATTCTTAATACTCTTTCTGTTTGCAACCCTTGACTTATTACTTTCCATATTTTCTGTTAAATTTCAATTAAATTTAGATGTTTCATCTTATTTATAAACATCGCTTGTCATCGATATAAGAGCTTTCGTAGAAAATGTTACTTTGCGCCTTTGAATTACAGATTAGACTTCATTATAAGGTATTTCTTTGGGACTTCTTCTTAGCTTTAGGCTAGAATAAACCCTACCTCTGAAGCCAGGCTTTCCAGTGCAGTATAGGGAGCTCTTATTTTGAGTTACTCCTACAATTTACCACTCGGCCTCTCAAAACAGGCCCAGCTGTTTCCGTTACCCGAGTTCTCCCATAGCCTCAGATGTGTCCATACCGTTTAGGCGGGAATTTATCCATAAAAACCAATGGCAGATATCCTAATTGATTCCATTTGTTTCCCTTTAAACTCAGCGATGTATAACAATGTGCTTCCACAATCACGGTAAGCGTCTTTTACAAACGGCGTCTCTAGGCCCGTAATTTCTTGCTCGGGGTATTCTAGTATAATAAGACAGCTGCTTCAGTGTGTCTTTTTTTCTTTTTACCAGTCTTCCCGAACAATAAAAGCCTGCTGTGTTAGAACTGAGGAGTCAATCGTTCAAATCACAGTTAATCAGAGGGCTGCGTGAAACCACACTGACTGCAAAGGGGGTTAAAATTGCAGCGTTCTGTTTACCTTGCTCGGCATACGATGTAGATGACAATGCACTGTCGGGACGTTTTGTTTAAGTGTTCCAGTGAGTAAGGAGTCTTCCACATGTATTTATAGTCATTTCTGTCATCTTAAACAAAAGGCCCTGCAAAATGTATAGTTCTGATCTTTAGTCCTCCTCCCCCCCCAGTTATTTTTGCAGCAGCAGTTGAAAGCAGAAGCAACATCAATTTAATTAGGCTGGTGCTGGTTTAACTGTTCTTTGAGAGAAAGAGAGTGTGGTCAAAAAATTCACCCCCTGCCGTGAAGGAGCCATGGTTAAAATGGCCCTTACTCTCCTAAGGTATCATTTCTTAGTACATTTCCATTAAACAGAAAAGCAAAAGCCGCAGTTAAAACATTCATCAGTCCACCTAGAGGTCATGGGTAGTGTTTCATTAAAATCCTGCCCCCGATGTTATTGATCCCCATTTGCACATCTATCAGTCTTGCACTTTCAGTTGAGTTTCCATCGGAAGGCTAGTTAGTTTGACTGCCTGCCGCTCCAGATGTCGGCTATCAACGTGCCTTATAGCAGGTCTGCCACAGACTGCCAGTACCTGTCAAGCAATAAAAAATCTCTAAACACCACTGATGACTGGCTATACTTTCTCCTCTCCACTCTGAAATTGGTTAACACCAGGCTTCACAACCAAGCCAGTTTTAGATTCGTAAGTGGAGAAAAAAAAAAAGGCTATGTATCATATATAATATTACTGATGTGGTAAATGAGGCTTCAAAACTTACAGTGGGTGTGATTGTCCTGAACTAATCAGTCAACACTGTCACTAAATAAGGCTTCAAAGCCCATACTGGGCAGGAGTTTCCCAAACTAACCAATCAACACTGGCACTAAATGAGGCTTCAAAGCCCATGCTGGGTGGGAGTATCCTGAACTAACCAATCAATGCTGGCATTTGTCCTGTCACTATGTAATCTTGCTAATACGGTTTATCGGTTTATGCGAAGAAAAAAAGGACCAACAATCTTTTGGTCTTGTCACATCGTTAAAATCATGACTAGCCTGCCTCTTTTTTAATTTACTTTTCTGACTGCTGGACTTTTGTGACACAGCAAATGATCGGTGAATAGAGGCATGGGCAGCGATGTCAGTGTTACATTTTGTAGCTTGCAGTGACTTCTCCCACAATATTGCTTTAATTAGGGAAGCACTGATCTTTTCAGAAAGATCTGCTGCTCCAAAGAGGTGATGTCTAAACCAGACAGACGCAGGCCTAAGTCATGTTCACAATGGTTAGAAAAGTGTAATGAATCGAGACAGACCGGATCCTACTGGTGGTTCTAGACCATTCCGAATGTGGGGGGGGTTAGGCTAGGCCCTTTATTCTGTTGAGACAGATAGACACATATCAGAAAAAATAAGACTTCTGGTCCCACCAATAAAATTTACTCTCATCTAGGGCAACCGGTGGGGGTCCAGAACTCTTGCCTGGGGGGCACTGGCTTCTCACTCCCTAGAACCTTCTTTGTTCCACTAGGGTCTGAATACCTGAAGAGGCAGAACACAGGCAATTCAGTCACATCGTAATCCAAAAGGAGAAGTCCGAAAACAGTCGAAAAAATTCAATAAGACAGAAAAGCAATCCAAGATGATCATACAGATCCAAAAATCACAATCCAGGAAAGAATAGAGTCAGGCTGAAAAAACACAGGGCACACAGGAAACAGAACACAAGTGTGGAAAACTACTCAGTGGAACCCGACATAGTTCACCATGAGCAAACGGAGTACTGGGCTTAAACAGCAAACCCTAAAGGAGAGCTGGGGGAGAAGTCACTGTAGGCTGGGTGTGGCAAATCAAGTGAGGGCATGATAAAAAGACACGCTATTTAACCAGAATTCATCCAGGGAAATATGTATGGCTGTAGAAATGGGTAAACACTGTAACTCTCTTGGATCAAAGCATCAGTTTTGAGGCTAAATATGTGTATGTCAGTGTAGAAGGATACCTGTGGTCCCCTGGATCTGATTGTGTATAACTCTTCATAGGGCAGAAATTAAGGAGGCTGATGGAGCCTAGCTCCCATCTGTGACTTTAAAACAAGACTCCAACACATGCTGCCTTGTGTTTCCACAGGATCAGGCTCTATTTTCTTCCATCTCTTATTTATTGTAAAATTTGTTGCATGGTTTATTTTTATCAAGCGCGTCTAGCCAAGCACTCCTCACCAATGCTCCTCTAGAGTCCAACCCAGAGTGTATGCATGGGTTGCAGGGAGGCACAGCTTAATGCTTCATTACAGTAAATAGTTTCCATGGAGGTGAGACATGGCCTCTGCATTTGTGACACTAAGACAAAGAGTAAGATTGTGGTTTTTTGGAGTTTTATTTTTATTTTGAGCTCCCAGGAGAAGCACTGAGCGACATGGAGTTGTTGAATCTATGCAAAATCTGCCATCTGCATCTTGCTGCATCTTGCATACAGCCAGCGATGTGTTAGGGATGTTCTGCACACAAAGTATCTCCAGTCGTCCTCAGAAGATCTCAGTGGCACTCTGGTCTTCATTGCCAGGCACACAACATTGAGAGCATTGACTTTGGCGAAATAAGATGCGAAAGAATTAGCCATATTTGTGATTAGCGTACATTTCTTGAAATACTTGTGAATTTTCACGTTCATCTGCATTCTTGAACAAACCCAAGAGTATAATTTGTGCTTGGATGTAAATTGCGAATAGGAGTGATTAAGAAACCATGATAAGATGATTTTATAAGATCCTGTAGAGCCTGCTCTATTGACTGGCTGATTTAGGGGTACTGAAGTGCCCATATATTGACATATAGGTCAAGCCTTAGTCGATCGATCATTTTCATTTTGGAACTCCTTGTCCAGCTCTGCAGTGTCTAAGGTTCTTCAAAGGCATGTACAATCCTCAGAAAATGAAGGAAGTTTCTATACAGGAATGACAATTAGCACACGTCAGACAAATACTGCATAGCAATGTCATACCTAATTTAAATTTGGTGTACAATGGCAAAGTTTCGTGAGAAGTGAATTGGAAATGAATTAAGTCTTGCATATGTTATTAATGATTGCAATTTAATGTTGGGAAAATGATATTTGCTGACAATTTACATTCATAAGAGATTTCTGCATATTTAATCAAAAACAGTTTTAATTGCTTTTCTGTTTGCAGATTTTATTTAGTTACGTTTGTTTTGTAATGTTCTCTTTGCCATATTGACATGCATTCATTCATTCTTAGACAATAAAGACCATTTTCAAAACACAGTTTCAAAAACGTGATGAGATCCCCAGTCAACTTTCACAATCCTGATTACCTCCAGTTATCCATTATTTATCTCTTCCATTTTTTAAAAAAAAATATAGTATGTTGAAGAAATCATATACTCCACCGTAGAGGAGATGGAAAGATGGGCAAGTGAATTAGTCAGTTCAGATTTTCCAGTTTCAAATTAATCTCTGTGGGAGCATAAAGTATTAATACGTATCATACACAAATCAAAAGGCTTCATGGTTTGACTTAATAGTAGAAGTGCATAGTGAAACCAGACCAGAAGAGATTAAGGGCTGGAGAACCATGCAGGGATGAGACAGAAAGTCCTGCAATGAATGCAGGAACTGCTACAACTTTTTTAGTACAGAGATGAAGCAGGAGTTAGGAGTAAGTGTGGGTGAGAACGTAATTGCAGACAAAACAGGGAGTGTTGTTTGCTCACCTGTATGACAGAGCGTGGCTGAGAAAGGATTCATTTTCACGTGCTGAGTTCCTTGGATGTCGCAGTTAGTCATTGACCCCCGTGAAGTGTCTTCCATTATCCATTAAGAGGGTGAGATCAAGCCACAAGTCTCGCAGAGGGTTTCCTGACTTTCAGCCAAGCTAAGTTGAGCGCAAACTCAGGCAGTCCTTGGATGGGAGGCGAGAGGAAGATGATGGGGAAGCAGATGTTATAGAGGGGGTACATAAACTGGTATATTAGTGTTGGATTTTTGTTTGATGACAGACATGGTGAAATGACTTTCAAGAGCTATTGCCTATCCAAAGGCAGAGGCTGGCTAATATATACAAAACAAAGTGTCTCGACCCTCAGCGATTTTATTAAGTTCTACTAAATGTCGCTTTGTAAAAAAATGACTTTCACTTGAGGGGGTTAGTAAATCTCAAAGTCTACAATGTAGTCAATGCTGCTGTTCTAATCTGTTATTTGAAGATGACTCATTTCACTATTAAAGAAGGCAGAAATTGAAGTTGGAAGCATTATATTGGTAAGCAATACATTTATTACATTAAAACGTTAGCAGGAGGAAGTTACCACAAAAGGGGGACCAAAATACATGGTGTTATGTGGTTGTAGTTGTGGAGATGTGATTAGAACGGAAGGCTAAAAATGTGTTCCCCTAATTAATGCGGCTGTATAATTAAATATTAGCACAGAGGAAAAAACTGTTTTTTTCCTCAGCCTTGACATTCGGTTGCAATTTCTCAGAAACCACTCTGCTGTGAAGGTGCATATATTTCCTCGTAATTACCAAAGTGAAGGGCAGTGTAGTCTTATGCCATATGAAAGGCTGATCAATTAGCATAGCGTTCCAAAGAGCCATTACAGCACTTTAATTGATATCAGTGTATTTGGCAGGACATCTGATAATACTAAACTGTCAGACAAGCCCTCAGGAACCTTCAGTCAACTTCAAAGATTCTTCTCTGAGAGACAGGACATCACAAAGAGGGCCTGGAGTGAGCCACGATGCTGATTTTAACCTGGGGGTGAGGGCTTGTATAACCCATGGACTGAGAGTTATTAAGCAGTAGCCTATCATGCCCCCAGCAGCCAGGTGTATTTAACACCTCAGGATGAAGGTGGAAAAACAGGTAACACTGTGTAAGGTGGGTGAGGAACATACAGCTCCTGAAGAGAGATGCCCTAGGTATTCCAGTGTGATGCAGGATTGCCTGATGACCTACAGTAACCTTGCAGAAACATGCAGCAGTACAAATCTACACACATGCTTGCATGTTACAGAACTGCCAAAAAGGAAAAATGTATGTGCAATGGGCGATACAGATATGTAGAATGTAGATGCTTAAACAAGGATGCAGTTCCTACGGTGAGAGCACAATTAACAATCGGGCGGGCCCAGTTGCCTATTATTTTAGATAGCATGGCCTGGAGAGATTTTGTGACGTTGAAAGTGGAGTGAGCGTTTAGACATGTTGAGCGGAGGCATTCCAGTCACCAGTTCCCAGGCTAACTGAAAACTTACAGGAAAGTTTTGGAAGATCATTAACGACATTATGGTGGTTCATGGAGGCCCCACACTCTGTTATGACACTTAATGTTGGTGTTTACTTTCGTCTGGCAGATAGGGTGTAATATATTGACACGTACACCCGAACACATATGTTACTCACCAACGTTTCGTGAATTTTTACCACAGACAGCTGAATCAGACTTCAAATGCGTCTCGTCTCTCCAGTCAATCGGACTCATCTGGAGGATCTCCTAATGCCCAGCGAAACAACTATAGCCATATACAAATGTCAAAGAAATAGTTCGAAGTGTGTGATGTTCGCATCCCAGTGTTATGCAGTAGGCAGCCTTGCTGGGCCTGGCTAATGCATAGAATAACGTACCATGTCATTAAGAAGTGCTATGGACAGCAGTGGGCTTAGCTAATTCGATACAGCAATCTAATTGTGGTTCATTTATATTCAGACAAAGACAGCTTCCTCCAGAGCTCCATAATAATCTAATGTCCGTTTACAGCGTGATGAAACTCTTACGGATATATGAGTAACGGGTAACAAGGGACCACAGGAATCTTTGGACCATGAAGGCTATTTATGTTGATACCTCATCTTTTCCTGTCAAAGTAAGATTCCAACTTTTAATGATAAATCAATACTGTGATTAGGTGGACCTATCAGTGACAGATATTTTAGGGCATAGATGTCTTGTGGGCTTTGATAGCTGATAATGAATATACAAATACAAATAGTTCTTTAATAAACCCACCAATCCATATTCTTAATCCCGTACAGGATGAGTGGAAGTGTCTAGAGCTTATCCCAGGAAAGACAGGGACTGAGGCGGGAGGGGGTCATGTTTATGGGATGCCAGTCCATCGCTGGGCACACTGTCACACACAGTCACACCCTCTGGGCGTCTTAGGCATGTTTGATTAACTGCACATTTCTGGACTGCAGGAAGCAGTCTGGGTAGTTAGAGGAAACCTGTAGGGTAGGATTTAAATTCCCAACACCGGAAGTGTGAGGTTTTGGTGTAACTCAGTGAGTCACTCGGAATTATTACTCTTTAATATGACGTACCATAATTCATTGCTGAAAATGTATTTTATGCTATATAAGATTTTTACTCCCACACAAATTTTACAAATTTGTGGATTGTCATATACCCACAGTTGTTAATGCATATTTAAAAGCACTGCCTGTTTTATAATTAACATGTTTTTACATTTTACTGAAGGGGGGACTTCCTTGGAATGATTCCCCATTGTGTTTGTTAGTGGAATTTACATCCGCAGACTGCCAAATTCTGGATCTGAGCAAAATTCAGAGCATCAACAATATGAAACAGTGATATAGATCGAGTCCAGGACTCCAGAGCAGAGCAGTTTTGTTTAGCAACATTTTTTGCTCCAACATTTTTTGCTTGACATAAAGTTCAGTAATTCAAAAACAACATTGTTTTTGAAAAACAACACTGTCAACCATTATTAATTATTGGGGGTAGGTTCAAGCCCTCTCAGGTTTATGAATCTCTTTATTTCGTGCCCACATCACAGACAGATGCATTCTGAGTGGCTGCCAGGGCTGATTCAGTGTCCTCTGAGAATTTATGATGATGAATTGATTACTGTACCCATAGGCAGCACACAGAACTCGCACAGCCCGCGAGTGTTACTTAGCTCGGCTTTTGAAAAAGACACAATGAAGTCCTCTCCTCAGCCGACCAACGCTGCCGTGGCCCCTTACTGATTCAGTAATGCTTCCATTGTCCTTCCATGACAAGCTGGGCAGGTGATATTTAAGTGAATGGGAAATAAAGTGCGCACTGAATAGGCTCCATTAACCGGTGCCAGTGTAAGTCAATACCATGGAGACGTGCCTGCCGCGCTTGACAGTGGCGCCGTCGATAGTGGCCACTCCTACTGGCTTGCATGGAGGCAGCCTAGGGCTAATTGCTAAGCCAACAACAGGCTTCAGTCAATAATTTCCTGATTTGATGAGTGAATTATCCAGAAAGAAGAAACAACGGAGAAAAAGAGGAAACATCTGAGAGGAGATGCTTCTCCTTAACCCTTTGTGTCTAGTTCTTTAAGTTCAAGCTGCTCAGCGGCCTGCCAGCTAGAGTAAAGTCAACGGCACTCGAGAGCCTTAAGACAGATCTCTGAGTGAAGGCATTATCTCAGCATTGTACGATGGAGTATGGAAAGACTAGAGGGAGGTTTTTCATGAGGATGTATGGACCGTCAACATAATTATGAGCGTTAAAATAACTCATCACGAGACTGCATATAATAAGCGATCCCATACCCTTCTGGTTGTATATGTGTGGTACATGTATCTACCAGAATGACTTCATCTGTGCATATTTTTCTCAAAAAATACCAGCTGAATCAGCAAAATCTTTTGGGGTATTGAAACTGTGAGCATTTAGCAAATCCTCATGAACAGTTATTTATGGTCAAGCTATACTTTGGTAATTAAAATGTGCCACGCTGCTCTTGCAATTTGGTCCGCATGCCATGCTTAGTGCTGCCAAGATGTTCTTACCTGGCTGATGGACCGCACCAGTGTCAGACTCATTCCGGTTCAGTTTGGAGAGCTGAACCACGTGACGTAAAAATGGAGGACAAAGTAGTTTGATCATGTGAGGGGTTTCTCTTCCAGGATTACAGGGAATTGGCAAGAATGGAGTTAGCTCGATACTGAGGAAAAACAAAACCTTAAAGAACTGTTTCAGCGAGAAAGGCAAGTTTAAATTAAATTCGTATGTCAAGGAAAATGCATAGTAAGAGGAGTCAGGGCAAGCATCGGGGGTCTTACTGAGGATGAGAAAGATCAGAACGCATCAGTTTATACTGGTAGAAATAAACAAAGGAGAGGAGGAGTGAATTGCCAGCCCCGACTCAGCACAAGTAGGTATAGTGTCATTTGTGGAATTTATGCTGGATTTCTGACTCTGCATGGTTCCTATTCGGTGAATCACCCCTAGTGTTACATTACAGTACACTATGAATCACATTATATATACAATACAACATCTGTTTTTCGTTTCTCAGACACTTTCATGGAATCAGTTCACTAGCTGTAACTGTGAATTCAATTCCACTAAAAAATAAAAAATGTGTGTGTGTGTGTGTGTGTGTGTGTGTGTGTGTGTGTGTGTGTGTGTGTGTGTGTGTGTGTGTGTGTGTGTGCGTGCATGCCAGTTGTGGGGACAGAATGTTCCCCGGAGGTAATAAAAACCTGACATTTTTATCTTGTTGGGACATTTCTTGGTTCCCTTCAAGGGAAAACTCAATTTTATAAAAATCTGTGAATGCAATCAAAGAACTAAATGAGCCAAAAGTCTTGTATTTTGTAGGGTTGCTGATGGTAAAGGATAGGGCTGGGTAAGGGTTAGTGTTGTCATAGTTATGATTATGGTTAGGACCGTAGAAATGAATGGAAAGCCCCCACTAGGTTAGAAATGTGTGTGTGTGTGTGTGTGTGTGTGTGTGTGTGTGTGTGTGTGTGTGTGTGTGTGTGTGTTCACGCACCCTCGAGTGTGCCTGCACAAGTTACACTTCTCTCAGTTACATTTGCTTATATCAATCACTGTTTTTTTTATTTTCAAAAAGTGTATGAATTTGCATACAGTAACCTACTTTAAACACAAACACAAAAAGACGACTCGAAATGTGTGAAATGTATAGTCTGTCTTTTAAACTTGGAGCTGTAAATACTACATCTACATTCTGGACAGACCTGTGTCATTTATTAAGTGTGTTGATATACCTACTAAGTTTATTTGTTTCGTTTTATGGACGTTGTATAGTTCTGTGTAGCTCGACCATCCGACGATGTCATGGTTGATCATTAGCTTTGTTTTGCCCAGGTTATGTCTTGAACAAGTGGCACTTGTTAGACTTCTGGAAGAAAAATGGAGCTTGACTAGTATAATCGGTTCACCAAAATTGATTCCAACAGCAGTATGTCAAGAAACCTTTATCAGATTACTCTCCTTACAGGCAATGAGCGGACGCTTTTTCCCCCATGATGCCATTGTCAGCGATGCCGTCCTGAGCCTAGATGAAGACTCCGTTCTATCTACCAATGAGGTAGGGTTTAAGCAATGACTCACTATAGTAAGGCTTCCAAACGGTTAACCACCGTTTTTTTTCCAGACAGAAACACTGTGTCACAAATAGGTGTTTTTTTTTTCCACCTTGCTTGACGTTTCATAAACTTGATAATACGCATTACGCTTTCAAATCACAACTTCAGCTATACATTAAATAGCCATTTTGCTTAAGAGGTTTTTGTTGTGTTTGGATTTGCTTCCATCCTTTAGACACTGGTCAGAGCCGTGGGGGGGCCTGGAGCCTATCCTAGGCAGTACTGGGCACAAGGCTGGGGTGGGGTGCACCTTCTGTGGGATGCCAAGCCATCACAGAGAACACAGGCACACAATGACACACAGTCATACACTCTGGGCTGCTTAGAGACACCAGTTAGCCTAGCTGCATGTGGCTGGACTGCGGAAGGAAACAAAGACAACATAGGGACAACGTGAAACCTCCTCGTGTGTCGATTAAAATGTATTTGTGTAGCTTTTTCAATGATGAGGAATAAATGCAATCTAAATTGAAGACCCCTTGTTGTACAGCAGGTGTTTGGCCTGGTCACTTCTTACTTAAATAACTGCCTGCATGGCTGCCATTTTGGTTCTTTGCCTACCCAAATCCTTCTTGTTTACCCAGAGTTACTGATTGGTAATTTGAAATTTGTTCCTGCTTTTTACTGTCTGTCATAAAGAGCGTGTTTCTATTCGGCTAAAATTGACTGGATTTGAATACACCAGAAAATGATATACTTCAAATACATATTTTTGATTATACAGCTCGAAAAAAAATGTCAGAAAGTCATGCTTGTGATAAGTGAAATATGAATGACTGGATAGTAAACAAGGCTTTACACTGGTTTGCTAGCGTAAACATTTGGCAACGAGAAAAAAAAAACCTTTGTGGCGAAAGTATTTAAACATCAAATGTCTTGCAGAGTCTTGAAGTTCTTTTTCAAACAGTAGTAATCTCTTAATCCTGTTTGAAGGACTCAGTAGATCCTGGATTTGTAATTGCTTTGTATATTTTTAACCAACACTTCACTTGCCCTAAACTTTCTTTAGCCTGTTCCATATTAGTTTTTTACTATTCCAGTTTCAATATGAATTATTTCTGTATTTTACGTTTTGTGTTTGTCATAATTAAACGGTGCACGTGGAAATCAGTCCAGTGGAAACGCTGAGACTGAAGAACTTTTGCATGTTTTCTCATTAATGTTGCAAACAAATATGAATTGCTGGTTAAAAACAGTGTGGCAGTGATTTAATATTAGATAAAAATGTGCTTTTGATGATTATAATTAAGAAGTTTTCATCACAATGTTTAGCTGGTTAGCATGCTACGATATTTTTTTTTCTTATCTCCAGAGTTGAAATGTTTATTTTTTTCTCAGTTTTGTCACAGGTCTCCCGAAAAAGGAAGATTCCGCTTTGTTTAAGGTCCCTTTTAACAGCAATTACTAAACCTCTGGCTCGTAACCCTACCTACCATTTCGAAATCCCCCAACGCTCCCCTAATGTGGGTGTAGTCAGTGAACAAATCTTCCCTCTCTGTGAAATGCTAATTTCTGGATGTAGCGCCAGCCCTAAAAACTTGTATTTTCCATCTGGCATGAAAAGAGAAGGTAATGAAGGCCAAAGTTGTTTCTGGAAATAGAGCTGCTTGTGAAGTGTATTATATCACCTGCTTGCTAGTCCTGCTATACAATCATCGTTATAGTGTCAAATTGAGTTTTGATCTTGATATTGAACATACGCTCAATCCCCAGATATTTCAGGAACAACAGATCAGAATTCAGATTTTAAAACAGTCTGTATGAACCAGAAACATGTTAACCATTTCACATATAGTGCTCAATACAGTGGACCGCTAATTTAATCCCATTACCTAATATACGGTTGACTTTTCTATTCACACTGAGCCACAGCAAAAGAACTCATCAACCAACCCAGGGGTTAAGTACCAGCTTCAGACTCTGAATACCAGATTTCTAATAAACAAATAAACATTTCTAAACATACTAATTTTTAGCACTGATTTGAACACTTTGTTGAATGATAGTGATATCCATCCATCTGTTTTCCATAACTACTTATCCATTGTAGCAGGGTATGTGAGAGTATCATTAATGAATTTTGTCAGATTTTAAAAAAGGTCCTGCACACCACTCCAACTGGCCTCTGGAACTCCAGTTGAAAACTTCTACCATACTGGATCGTGCTGAGCCTGGAGTTTGTCTCAGGAAGCACAGGACACAAGACAGGGGACGCCCCAGATGGGACGCCAGTCCATTGCAGCACAGATTGTCATTTTTATACTGACGCCCTTGACTAATTGTCACCTCAGTGTGTAGCCGTGTCCTCCATCGCACCCAGAAACAATTCAGCCCTCGTTGCTTGTCCTAGCACACGACACACATTAAAAACAGCACAGACACTGGAATCCCACCCCAACACCAAAATCGTGCACTGAAAAAGACCAATCTGAGACAGTTACCACTCGCCACATTCCAAGGCTTTCCAAAATGACCATACCGAAAGGTTTTTAATAAGTAAAGCATAAATCTATTATGTATTGTGAGCTCCATCATGTTAGAAACCAAACCTGTAATGTATAATTAAACAGTTCATTTTTATTTTTTTATTGCGGTGAGTGAGTTCAAAGTTTCCAACCAAAAAACTTCTGGCATCTTTCATAGCTATACAGAAGTACTTACTGTACCTTGTGTCAAAAACTTTCACAAGGTAACTTTTAAAAAAGGCACAGACGATTATCAAAATTCTAGAATCAGTTACTGCAAATCCCCCATCTGCTTAATAATCTACCTCAGTAATTGCCCTTTAAGCGTTGGAAGGATTTTAATTGAAACAAAATAAAAGTGTGGAATGCAGTGATTTTAATATCACTTTCCCCATATTTCCATAACTATAGGGAAGACAGACTGAACAGAATTCATAATTGCATTGTTTCAACTCATTAATTACGTTATTGCGATGAGGGGAGAGAATGCAAACTGCTGATTTTTTTTAAGCTAATTGGCTATGTTCTGCGATTTCTGAGGATGGAATCGTGTGGCGTCATTTAAGCGAAAATGTCAAACAGTCTGATTTGTGAGGTGGGACATTTAATGCATAGCCAGAATCAGGGAACTGCCTCACTCAGTGACAAAGTGTCACTCACATGACTGGCTTCAGGGAACCAATTATTTGTGTCCTCCTTCATTCTAGTAATTGCTGAGATGCCATGGAAAAACAGAAGTATTTGTGCTGAAGGGGCAACTTCTGTGCTGATTTAGAGCGATGCCCGGTGTATCGAATGATGAAGGTGCTGTAGGATTCGTTCTTTGCTTTATGCCTGTTTGTATTTTGTTCATCGAAGTAAGGGGTCCTTTGTCACTGCGGCTAGCTGCATTTGCCACCAAAACGAGATTTTAGTGTCGTGACATTCCTCTTGTCACGTGTAATTTATCTGGGTCTGCGATTTAAACAGACAATTAATCAGGGTGCATAGTTAATGAGCAAAATGGCAGTTTGTCACAAATGGTGTAGGGTAAGAATGAGTATAAGATAAGATGGCCAATTCATTTGCTAATATCCTCCATCGTGTTTTGTGGTAATAGCTAGCGGAAAGCTTTAAACAACCCTTCTTCCTGCCAGGCCCTTTTTATGAGATTAGTGGCTGATTCTCTGATTTTTCTATGCACATGCATGGTGGTAGGATCTGTAAAAAATTGGATTATTTTCAGGGATTTATTTTTCCCGGAGCCTTTTGAAAAGGCTCTCTATTGATTCCAGCAGTGTAGTCAGATCAGGACGTTTCTGTTCTGCCTGTTGAGCTGTTATATAGCGAAAGCTGCTGTACTGATGGAAAAATGTAAACTCTGGGAGAACCTATCATCTGCTAGAACATTGAATCGGGTAATGAGTCAACAGGGCAAGTTGCAGGTCGGTTCTCTGTTCTGCTTCAGGTGAATCAATGGTAAATAAAGTCTATTGAATTGTGCATTTCTAAAGAGACATTTACTGTATACAACAATACAGGCACGTCCTGCTCGCTGCGGTCATGGTTATGGGGGGGAGGCTATCCCAAAGAATACAGGACACAAGGCTGAGGTAGACCATGAGATACACCATCACACCTTATGGCTGCTTTTAGATGGCAGTCTGCCTTCCTTTCATTTGGTAAGGATAATCATGTATTAGGTAAGCAAATTCTTGCACCTGCCATTTTATTGTTTACATTATATTCCAGGTTAACTGTGGTGTGAAAGGTGCAATAAATATAAATTAAATTAAATCACATTACATTCTGCGTCTTAAAAAGCTTTTTTCGTGTGTGTATTAATGGAATCCAAAAGTGAACCAAACTGACAAATAATCTGAGTATATTTCAAATGTATGGGAAATTTGAATGGTTCTTTGGTTTTTTGTTGTTTTTTTTTAACTGCTTTATATTTAAACTGAGATGATGGTGTTTTTTCCTAATTCAGGTTGATTTCGCCTTCATCGTCTGGCGCAGTTTCCCCGATCGGATCGTGGGGTACCCAGCACGCAGCCATTACTGGGACGGCGGCAAGGCACGATGGGGGTACACCTCCAAGTGGACCAATGAATACTCCATGGTGCTCACCGGCGCGGCATTCTACCACAGGCAAGTCGCCGCTGGCCCAGGTAGTGATGTACGATGCCTGCTGATCACAATTAGGAAGTCGTCCAAAGAAGAGGTCTTGCCAGTTATTCAGAGTGTGGGAGAAGCTATAAAAAGTTTGGAGTGTCACCGGAGCCTGCTAACATCTCTATCAGATAGCTGCAGAATTATAACCTTCCGTTTAGCCATCTGAAGCATGCTAGATTTATATTTTTTTTTAATTGGACTCTTGGACAACCGATGCTCAGTGTCTCCCACACTGAACAGGCTCACACCTGTGATGGTTGTATGATGTCATTACATCTCTCTGTGACAGGAAGCTTAAGAGTGAACTCATCTCTGTTACTCTCCGTCCAGCCCATAATGCTATGTAGGTGTTTTACTGAGGATTGTTTTTTTTTTTTTTCACAACCCGTCTTCATTCCAAAGCGTATGTATGTGTTTATGTGAAACTTGAAAAAAATATATATTGTACATTCAAAAACCTTTTTTCATTTTACTAGATTCCCCCCTCGAGTGATGGGAATTTGTGTCATCCCTGGCAGTAACTGATAAACCATATTCTTGAGCTGTCCTTTCTCAAAATTCGTTGTATCTATTTCAAAAATGCATCTCTTACTTCAGGCTCTCAGTTGTCCCCAGGCCTTTAAGGACCAGAATATACATCTAGCTTTCTGTTATGGACAAATTTAAATGATTTCATTGAATTGCATCACAAGAAATGTAACATTGCCTAACATCCTAAGCGAAAATCAACTCTCCATTTAGAGGCATCATCAAAAGTAAATATGTGCTTCTAGACTTTGAACAGTGAAATTTCAACTATTGTAACGCTTTTCTACTACAGTTCCAAAATCCTACTTTTTTCCATTTGTCATGTAACATGAGTTTTACTCAGCATGCAAATGTCACGAGTCGTGGCTGGAGAAGATGCCAAGAGACTCACTCTGAAGACAGACACCATGTAAATGGCACACATTTTTCCCGAAGGATCTGTTTCATAATATTTCGTAGATGCCTAAATGGAATTTCTCTTGAGATTACGTCACATCTTTTGAATTAATGTTAACAGTCAGATTAGGCTGATATTGGCACTTGGCATTTATTGGCTTTTACTGAGGTTAAAAATTCACTAATCTTTGAAAACTCAGTCCAGAGATTTGCTTCAGATTCCGAGAGCTGGCTAACTCCAGGGAATCCTTGAACAAGTTCAGTAGATGAGTGGGGTTTTTTTTTTTTCATTTACAGATGAGTGTTCCACAGTTAAAACTCATCTTCTGATGAGATTTTTTTCTTTTTTGAAAAATATTCCAGAATTACTGCCAGGGGGCAGGGCACTGTACCAGGCTTCATCATAAGCTGCCTTTAACACAATGACATCCAGCTCAGTAGCAGTAAAGCGAGAGAATGAGCCAATCACAAATAAACCGATGATTTGAACTCGTTGCTTTACTGGCCAAAGCTGCCACAGTTATGCATCTTCTGAAGACTGCATTAGCAGTAGTATAACAGTGTTTTACAGAATGTGTCTAACCATCTATTTTCAGTCAAAATTTGATTATAAAACAAAAGCTGGGATACAGATTTACAGACATTCCAGTCAATCATAGTAAATTTAACCGCAAGCGCACTTTGATTAACATAATCACACACCGTGGTACAATTTAGTCTCATCAAATCATCTGGTAGCATTTATTCTCATTGTGTGGGGAAACCGAAATATCAAAAGTGAATTTAAACAAACACTGCAGAGGATGCAGACTTTTGAGCAGACAGAAGAAGGGCCAGTTTCAGATTTGTTAGCTTTATATCAGTAACACTAGTCAGTGTACTGTACCATCATTACCCACCATAAAATACCCCTGAAAAATACCAGGCATTTCACAAACGTAATAGAATTCCTACAGTAACGGTATTTTAATGTACAGTTTATGCAGTAATCAATTTCAGGCTAACAGATGTTACTTTTGGACTGGACTATCAAAACCGGGTTACTCAGAAATACTTGCGGATCATTACACCAAGGTGTAAGCATTCTGTTAGTATTATTGATTCTCTTATGTTACCCATAGCATACCTGTGTACTAATACAATGTTCAAAGTCTTTGTTTCAGCAAAAAACTGCATATTTTTAAGAAAATATGTATATTATTAATGAGCTGTATATGTAGGGTATGTATTTTCTTTTTTTTTTTTTTTTTTTTTTTTTTTTTTTTTCTCGCTTTTTTCTTCCTCCCTCCATCTCCCCTCCCCCTTTCTTTTTTTGGGGTAACATTACAGGTTTGTTGTTTTTTCTCTGTTTTTCTGGTTCGCCT
>JAACJT020000033.1:4304376-4366297 GCA_009936485.2 Gymnarchus niloticus | reverse complement strand
AAAAAAACTGCATATTTTAAAAAAAATATGTATTTTATTAATGAGCTGTATATGTAGGGTATGTTTTTTTTTTTTTTTTTTTTTTTTTTTTTTTGCTTTTATCCTCGCTTGATGCTACCGATCAGAATCTGCACTCCAACTTGCTTAAGTCGGGATAACAGTACAGGTCGATGGTTCGCTCTCGGTTTCGAAGGTGCGCCTTCATCCCTGTCCTTACATGTGGGCAAGACAAATTGCTCAGATGGCAAAGTCTCACTGTGACACCCTGGGCGAGTGACAGTGATTTACAGTGCAGGATCCGGACAAGTCGCTGATGCTGCAGAGGCCGTAACCTCCTGTACAAGAAGCCGGAGAAGATAAGCTCGGAGCTCGCAGATCTGAGAGGGGCGCCTCGGCGCTCATCCTTCACCGCGACAGCATGCTGGAGCTCTCGTCAGATGTCCAGGCACAACTTAATACTCGAGAAGGAAATGAGAGGAGCGCCGCTGAAAATCTCTCTGACAGTCAAGGCTGCCGGTGAAGAGGGAGTATTTCAGCCTGAGAGATTAAAACATCCGTCTCTCAGAGTAAAACATAGCGGCGTGTAGGCATCTGTAACCACGTTTAACTCTTCTGCGCCAGTGAGAAAGCAAAAGAAAATTGTGCCGTTAATTCCCTGCTATCTCACATCAGACAGATGTCGCTGTCACTGTTTAATTGCTTAGCTTTCAGGCACGGCAGCTTACGGTTTTGTATTTTTATTGCTGGTTGGTTGAGTGGAGAATTCCACATTAAGTGATATGGACAAAGGTTCTATTTCAAGGCCCGTCCCGCTGGAAGAATTAAAGCCTTTGGCTTAAAAGACATTGTGCCGCAATGCTAACTGATCTCTCACCTGTGTCGTGCTAATGTCTGGCCCTCTGCAGGTACTATCACTACTTGTTCACTCATTACTTGCCAGCAAGCCTTCTGAACATGGTGGACCGCATGGCCAACTGTGAGGACATCCTGATGAACTTCCTGGTATCCGCGGTTACCAAGCTGCCACCTCTCAAAGTCACTCAGAAGAAGCAGTATAAGGAGACCATGATGCAGCAGGTTAGCCTGGTCTGTCAGTCCCCAGTGCCATCGCCGTCGTAACACAGAGCTTCACAATGGGCACAGTAGATGTTACTGGAGAGGATGATCAGAACATTCTCTGATTTCATAGGCACAATCACCTGAAATCAAATGACAGCAAGTGTTCTCCTCATTGGTATTTGAAATGGAAACATGAAGAACTGAAAATTTGTCCTGTTATTAGGCACATCATTTTTAAGAGCCATGTCCACGTCTGCACCTTCCTTCATAAAGGCAATTAATATTTTGAGACTAACACATAACACTTGAAAAATAATTGGCACCACCATGAGCGTAAAGTTGGCCTATTTAAAGACAAATGGATAGCTTGATCAGTGACCACTTTAATATTAATGTAATCACGTTTGCCCACATGGCATTCAGCTTTTCCTAGAGTCATTATAACGTGCAGAGTCATTCCAGGCTCATGTCCACAACATCGGCTGTTGCTGGAGCGAAACCTGATGTTCACGGTCTTGTGTTGTCAAATACATTCTTCCAGCGGCTGTGCCATGTAGGGAGACCTGATCCCACGTAAGTCAAGCAGTTTTTACACCTTTCCTCCATCGGCTGGATTGCCACACAGCGTCTCCCCCCACAGAAGAGCTGAATCCACTGTAAAACGAAGATCAGCTCTGCTATCCATCGTGTAAAATATACCATCACTGCACATTGCTGTGGGGGATGTATGGAGGAAATCAGAGGCACCGTGGGGGGGCGTGAGCAGCAGAGCAGGATATGTGGGACAGAAGAACGCCAAAGGAGGCAGGGATGTGGGCAGGCGCTTTAGGCAATGGCCGTCCCAGCAGTGTTACCTCTCCCCAAGGCAGGGGTGATTGATGACCGTACTTCGGGCATATCAATGACTCAGCAGTCACCGCCTGCTGATTAATGTTTTAATTGGAAGAGCAACTGGCCAACTGTGAATTTACTTCCATCGGCCACGTACTGCCAATTGAAGCCACGTCCTCTTCCAGTTTTCCCATTTTACCCTACAGGTCCAGCGTGATTGTAAAAGCCTAAAGCATAGATTAGACAGACAAGGGACCCTCAGCCAGAGAGGACATGCCGACTCATTTTATTCCTGTCACATGACATCAACTACATCAGCAAACCTAGATTGACTTGTAGTGTCATTTCTGACTGGTTAAATGCCATTGTCCACTCTCCATAAGAGAGTTCTTTCTCATTTTCTGGCACCAACCTCTGTATGGCTTTATGTAGAATAAGGAAAGGCAGCCGTAGCCTAGGAGGGTGGTACATCCTGGATATGAGTTAAATACATCATTCATGTAATTGGGTGAATTATGACACCTAATTAATGCAGATGCCCGCAATCCCCAAATTTCTGAAATTTCATCACTAAGGGAGCCTTGAAAAATCATTCAGGATTTCAGACCTTCAGGAAAAAGGTTGCCTCATCTAAGGGAGCCTTGAAGCCATCGCACTGCTGTGGACTTACAAATGTGGTCTCATCTCCCCTCTCTGCAGGGGTCCAAGGTGTCCCGCTGGGCAGATCCAGACCACTTTGCCCAGCGCCAAGCCTGCATGAATTCTTTCACCAACTGGTTCGGGTTCATGCCACTCACACACTCCCAGATGAGGCTGGACCCCGTGCTCTTTAAGGATCAGGTGTCCATCCTGCGGAAGAAGTACCGGGACATTGAACGCCTTTAAAGGAGTACTAGGACAGAACTTTTTTAAAGACTGAAGTCTCATCCAGTTGCTTGAACTCAACCTGTGACTTGATCTCTGCAGAGTATTTTATTATAAAATATGCAACAGTGGGCCATTTTGTATGTAATATGGTCCTGTTTATCCATGATCATCTTGAATCGGTCATCTAGCTCCCGGTATCAGTGACCTGGAATCTGCTACTCTTCTCATGGCTGATGATGATGATGATGATGGTGATGATGATGATAATGATGATGGCGGTGATGATACTGAAGATTCCGGCCACTTCACACGGGCATCACCATCAAGCAGATTGCTCGTGCTCACGGCCTTCTCGGAAAGAGGACTAGCTCAGAGGTCACATCGCTTTAATCGTCAACGTGTTCAGACTCCACAGTAGGAGTCAGGTATCCCAGAAATGCAATGGATGTGTTCATGTCATCTGCAAAGATTTTATCTCTAGCATTGTATCTGTTGCTTTCCATCATTTAATTCCAGGGCTTTCAAATTTAATAGTTTATTTTTGGTTGCTGTACCTCCCACATAAGCTTTAAATTGCAACGACAGCTCTGATAAAAGGCGCTCAAATATGCCGTGTGTCTCTTGTTTTTTCTTTCTTTGCCTTTTATTTTTTACGAAAAGGTTGCAATGAATATATTGATTTTTATTTTCTCTCAATCAATAGAGCGGAGGAAGAGGAAAGGCCGAGGGATGAGGTTTTGCCAGGGAAACATATTCCTTTATGGAAATTAACTCGGCTTTAATGTGGTTTCAGATGCCACTGGCAGATAAGGTACCTGATTCACAGGGAAGCGCGGGCTGAGCTAGTGTCTGAAATGATTATGCAGCGCTCGTCAAAGAGCGATGAGCGTGCTGCAGGGGAAGGCCAGTGCTAGCAGAACCTCCGGGGGGGGGGGGGGGCATTTTCATGTTCCCGGGCTTCTGAAAATGTTTGAGACGCACTGTTGGTTTTGACCTCCCTCTGGATGAAGACAAGGCTGAAATTTTTGCACGCTGATAGATTCGTCTGGAGGACGTTTATAACTCTTGAAGTGGGCTTGAAGGAATTGTTTCCAGGTCCTTTTATTTCTGTGGACAGTATGAAAGCTCTCATGAGCAACAACCAGCACCCCCCCCACCCCCACACACACACAATAGCCCTTCCACTGCTGCTGTGGATGGAAGCTGCCCCCCATAATGCATTCCCTCTGTTTGATTTCCTCCTGGTAAACTTGCTCTGCTCTACGAACGCAAAGGCAATAGCGAGACCCAGAATACATTAATAGTTACCGAGAGGTGACAGCATAGTGTTCATGGTGGAAAAAATATTTTTCCTTTATTAAAAAAATGGCTTATCTTTGGGCCCTGTTTTCTGCTGAAATTGCATTAAAGATACTTTAGCTGCCATGTCGATTTCTTAAATTGCTTCCATTTTTTTTTTATGTCATCTTCAGCCAAAAGTTGTTACCATACTGATTATGTTGAGGGAGGAGGGCTCGTTACTTTCTTGAGAAGTTCCTCTGCCACAAAACGCACACAGAACTTTTCCGTGGATGACTGAACGGTTTTGACTGGCACGCCATCTCACAAGGGATGCTCGTCTGAGACGGTTGTCTGGCCACCTCGAGAACTGACGGCCGTCTGCTGTGCAATGTGAATAATTTTAATGCAGCATGTTGACATTTCAGTTAATAACCTTCAGAACATTTACCAACACCATCTACCTCACTCCATCTCTCCCATTATGAGGCCCCAAAGGCATAAACCATCACCGTTACCTTTCAACTGAAAATTTACTAGTGACAGGAAAACCGCCAGACAATGAAGAGTTTTAGTTATTTATTCATGAATACAGTACACGTTCAACGCAAAAGGTAAGTGATGTCTAGAATTTACTTTTGTTTGTCAGTGTTCCATTCTATAGGTCATATTCTTATAGTTGTGGGGGGAAAGGATGGAAGTGTTTGTGGTAAATGGCAAGGCTTTTTGCCACGGAAAGTACAGAACTCAGGCTGGGATTGTAAAACTGGCTCGGTAGAGGATGGATGAACACACGGTAGCAGGTGAACAGAGAGAGATTGATGCCCTATTATACTGAAGATCAGTTTCAAAACCCATTAACTGCCAAAACAAAACAAAATGACACAAGCTTTACTTACAGCTGTGTTATAATACCATCTGCAATCAGAACCAAATTGTAGACAATTAAATTGGATGCCAGTTTATGGAGACCCATGAAAACAATAAAATAGTCTTTTCATCGACAAAATAAAATTTGTTCAACAGTAATGATTTAACCGAAAGTTACACAAGTAACCCATCCACCCATCAAAATTTGCTTGCTGACGTGTAGGTTGTAAAATCTGTGGCCCAGATCTACTATGAAAAGTCATGAGTTCACACCTAAAATGAATTAAGATCAGTGGGTTTTTCTAGGTAGTCAGATATCTGGACATAGAGTGTCATTGTGCATTATTATTGTGAGGTTTCCCTCGGGAGGGACGGCATACAAATGCATATGACGCCAGGACTTAGGGTGGAATGACTTTATTTGGGGTTAGGGGTTCTACAACATGGCGGGTGGAGGAAAACGTGAACTGGCGAGAGAACACTTTGGAAGACCATGCGATTCGGGAGGGTTATTGCACCTGGGTTGACATAGAACGACTGGTATGTAATAGAACCTGACTTTGAGGAGAGGGAACCTCAGTATTTTGTAATACATGAGTGTAATTGTAAATTAAATGGAGCTGCTCACCTAATTTAACCCAATTTCCATTTTGATCTTCACCCTCCCATGTCTTACATTTGTCTTCCTGCATTATTTTACATGTACCTAGATTTTATTGCTATTAGCTTATCTGTTTGTTAAAATCTGATGATGCGGTCTCCTATAATTAAAAAGCAGGGCTAGCTTGAAACAACTGGAATTCCTTAGCAAGTGCCCCGGTCTTCTCTCAAAGGCTACTTCACTGGCACCGTCTGTGGAAAAGGTGGAAAGGAAACCAGGCTGTTTCAAAACATGCCACAAAGCTTCGAGGAGGGAAAGCACATGGGAATGAGAAAAAACACGAGCCATTTCCTCAGACATGCAGCCGACCTGTCCAGACTTGTAACATAAAGCCCTTTATTGACAGGTGGCTTCACCACACACCACACGGAAAAGAGCGTGCTTGTACATCAAACACAAAAGCAGACAGTTACAGCTGCACAGCAAGTTAGCTCCACAATGGAGGCCTTGTCTGCCAAGATATTAATGCAGCAATTTCAAGCTTATGTGTTTTTCTGAGAAGCCTCCTGGCAATCAGAAATACCTTTCATTTTTGAAATTTTACTTGTTCTTAAATGAATACTGTGTTATGTAAAGGAATACATTTTGTTATTGGCAATGATTGTCTTTTGTATAAAGAAATACAATCCAATATAATTATAGAAATCAAATTCATTATAATGCTTGAACCTTTCTTTCCCTCACTTTTCAGGGTCTGCATGTAATGTTTTTCCTGAAATAATTTTATTTTCCTTTAAAGTTTGCCGCAAACTAGATTACCACATTGACTAAGGATTCAACACCTGTTACGAGGCAGAAGCCGGGGCAGCCTCGGCCTCCCATCCTCAGTGACTCTCACCATGAAGAGCTGTAGCTGAGCCAAGCCAGAAAGATAAGCGTTGCCTAAATCCCCCGACCATGAGGTAGCATTAAGCCAGCATAAAAATAACAGACTGTAGTCAGAGCTGGACAGCCTGGCTGTCGTTCGCACATCCCTGAGAAACAGCCGCCGGCAGTCAGGAAGGCAGCGCAATCGCACACTCCAGACAAACTTCAGCAATGGAATGCACGTTTCAGGATGAAATACGTCTCCCGGATCAGCCGCTGTGTCTCCCTGCAGCAGTTTCCTCTGAATCCATCTCACATGGATGTCAACGCAGAAGAACAAGTGCTGAGCTGTTAGCAAGGTCCTCACTCTGGTCTTCACTGTAAGGCATGCCCGTTCTGCTCAGTGTAAATATCTTAAGAGTATAGGAGTATATATTTTCAGTTAAAAGTCTGTTAAATGAATGTTGTTTTCTTTACGTTTTTACTCCAAGAAGTGTATTCCAATAAATAATGACTCACTTTTTTTTTTACCATACTGGTTACGATCGAACAACTGTCCTTAATATTGCCATGCCTGTATAGGATCCTTACTGTGTTCAGTAGTGTTGAGTGTAAGCAGCCACCTTCATCGGACCTTTACAGAACTGCATAAGCTCCGAAAAATCGACATGTGGCTTGTGTGTGTGTGTCAAATTACTCTTTTTTTCAGCAACCAGACAATCAGTTTTAGCCTTAATTGCAATTGTTGGGTGAAGTCCTTAAGGCAGCTTTCCAAAGATTACTCATGGTGAATTCGGTTTTGATTTAATACAGAGGAGGAAGGGAAGCAGCCTCCCTGGAGTAAATATGCTATAGAAAGCCATTATGCCTTTGTTTCTTCATAATAGGCTCACAGAATATTGCTCATCATGGTCTGTCTCTTTAAATCAGTCACAATGCTGTCAATGGAAGTTCTGGTCCGTAATCTGCCTGTGAGACAGACGGACAATTCAATGTCATTGTGCATGCCAGCGTATAATGCTTATGCGACTACATTGCTTGCTGTCTCGCTGGCTAGATGTGATGGGACAAATGAGGCTTCAAAACCTGTGGTGGGTGGGAGTATCCTGAACAAACACATTGATTGGTAGTATGAGATACTCCCACCCACCAGAGGTTTTGAAGCCTCATTCAGCATGAGCATTGATTGGTAGATCGGGATATATTTTGAAGCTTCATCTGTCCCATCGCTAGTGCCTGAAGGTTTCACTTCAGCTCCATAATGGGTCAAATAGAATTATCAATAACCATCAGGTGGAATCTTTTCACAGAACACACAGTTCTCTGATTTGTTCTAGAATGCAACTGTAGGTTCTTCACTGTGGGCTGAAGGGAAATTTTAATGAACACCTAGCAGATTTTGACAGTAGCTCTGTGATTCCATCTGTCTGAGGGCTGTTTTGGAGCCTAGTGCAGTGTCTTGTCAGCTTTCTCAGCCGAGTCTTACGTGCCAAGCTGCCTCCAAGGCCAGTTAAAATTTTTTGTAGGGGCTTCACATGAACGAATGGACTGCAGCCCAAGCCGAACATGCCAAAATGGTAATTCATAGAATGGGTTCCCTTCTCCGGTAGGAACCTTCCATTTATCATCACAGGTCTTTCAGTCACTTAATGGTGCCCATCACACGTAACTCCTTAAATTTATTTACATTATGCTCAGACTATTCCTTCTCAAACTTTCATCAGTTATACTGCCGTCATTTAGCTTGCACACTAAGTACTGAAGAAAAAAATACTTTTAGTATTATTATTTAAAAATTTAGCTAAATCCTTGATAGCATATATGAATAAATATAAATTATCACTTGACTTGGTTAAGGCTGTAATGACACAACTGAAGTTTAGATCTTGGTGTGATAATGGTAATTAAATAACCTCATTTAAAAATTAGTTTTAAAATAACTGGTAGGGGATATGCAAATAGCAAACACAAAGTTATACACCACAGTGGACAACATAACGAAAGTAGCTTATAATATATAAACTTTTAGGTCTCAGTAAAGAGCAGGAACTCTCTTTTCCTTGAGAACACAATGATCCTTTTTTGTAATATTGTCATACAGGGCCTGAATTGTGCGTAGTGGTTCCAGAGTGTGCATTCTTTGAGAAGAGAAATTCCTTGTTTTTAAGCAATGAAGGATGTGGAAATATATTTCTGAGCTCCTATAATTCCCATAAATGTTCCATAATGTTTAGATTTCAGGATTGGGAAGGTCATGGAAGGCATTTGACTTCATTCTGGTGCCCATGAAACTACTTTTGAATTTGATTTAAAGTTCATATTGGGGCATTATTGATACGAGAACATCATGAGGAAGAATTATTTGCAGGATAGGATGTACCTGGTTCTGTAAAATGGCTCCGTATTCCTTGACCATTATATGACCATGAAAAGCAATCATTAAGCCTAATGACTCCCATGAAATGGCTAACCACATAAATTGGTATAGTGGGCTGAAGGCATACTTTGGATTTCTACAGAAGTGTACCTATTTCGATGAAGGAAAATGAGTGCTGACTCCTCAGATCATGTTTCTTTTTCCATTATTAAAAAGTGCAGATTTTGTGTTACTTACACCTGGTCATGTGTCTTTGGACACAAAGTTTCCAAATGGCAGGCCAGTCCATAATTCCTAAATTTAAGAAACTCACAAAATACCATTGTTGTTGAGAATGGGTCATAAAGGTGCCAATTCAGTTCTTTAGTCATTTTTTAGTTTTTTTTTTTTGTCTTTTTCATCAATTTTATTCGGTGAGCTTCGACTTGTAATCACTGTTTTTCCATGCTAGCGTGGTTTGTCATGTGCTCTAATGACTTATGTGACCATTCGCCTTGACACAAATAAATGTAGAGTTTTTGTGACACATGTACCTGCAGTCCAGGCACAGCCTGTTTGGCTTTTTTCGAACTCTTTTATTCGCCTCACATTTTTAAACCTCTCATATCAAGTTGTTCATTGTCAGAGCTCCTTATAGCTAACATGAATCGATAATTGGCGTTCAGCATAAAATGACTCATCGTTGTAGCTGCATTTGTAATTTTGATTTAACTTAAAATTTGTAAAGTCTGTTTTTCACATGGTCTTTCCATTATCTTGTCAACTGTGTCTGTATGGCAACGTGGTGGTACATTAGGTACTACCGTCAAGTCCAGAGTGGGGTTTTGAATCATACCTCCATTCAGTCTGTGCGGGGTTTGTGTGTTCACATGTTGTGCAGGATTTCTCAGACACTCTAGTTTCCAAGGAGATGTACTTATTTGAAGTGACATCTCTACATTACCCATCGTATGTCATTGTGTGTTCGTATGTGCCCTATGATGGACGGGCAATTGTGACCAGGCCATCCCTTGCTTTGTGCCCGATGCCCGCCGTTGACCCTGTGCTGGACATGTGATTGGAAGATCGGTGGATGAATACGCATCTATGCCTCCAGTTTGCTCTGAAAATGCTCTTGAAAATGCATGGTGACCTTGAGGAGTTTCCAGCCTGCAGACCACTTCCTGGATTTTCCAGGGGTTAGGAGAGCCAGCAGCTTCTTGTTTACCCTCTCTGAAATGAAACCAAGTATTTATTACAGAGAAAGAGGACGATGGGTTTGGACCAGCCGAGCTTCGATTCCCCCTGGCAAAGTTGTTGAAAATGAGATTGGAGAAGCAGTGGAATTCTCATATATAAAAATAAATAAATAACCTCAAACAATCGTAGTTTCTTTTCTTGTTCGGACCTGGAGGAATTTTCTGTGAAACAATCTGCACTTTGTAATTGCTTTTCACATATAACGGCATAGTACTTGCAGACTAAAGAGACAGCTAGAATTACTCCAAAACACTAGACGTACATTCCAATGCTCTTGCATTGAAATGTGACGATTCTGTTGTTAGGCAAGAAGATGTATTTGAGGGCAGTTTGTGAGATAATATCAAATATTCCGAAATTCTGCCAGCTTCGCGTGATGGAATGCGGCCTTAGTTTACTCCAAAATTCCCTTTGTTAACATAGCAAAGACAGCATTGTCTGAATGACATGGGATGTTTCGAGTCTCCCTTTATTGCTACCCATTCACAAAGGCGATGCTTTAACCGAGTTTCGTCGGTGAAATGGTGAAACATTTAATAGGTTCATTTGTTAAAACACAGCCAATTAAACTCTAAATGCTAAAAGCAGTAATTACCACCACAAAGCAAACTGAAAACAGAAAATGCAGAGAACGCTGATGGTGTTTCACTTGTATTCTGCATCGAGACTGTCTTATACTGTATTTATGAAACTGGTACCCAGCTTAGCCCGCATCTCTACTCAACAAGATGTAAACAGAAAGACATCTTCATGATGGCTTATCCTGTGCTTCCCAAAATGAGAAGACACTTCAGAACTGAATGTTGAACCATTTGTCACATGACTCGGAAGTGTTTTTAAAGAAAAGAGTCAATGAGTGGAACAGAATGCTTTGAAAATGAGTGTTTATTCCATCCCGTGAGGAGATATAATTGTGCTCAACAGTGGAGGCTGGTGAACCTATCTGGGCAAACACATTAACAACCTTTCATCTATTCGCAGTAACAACTTACCCATTTAAGGCTGTGCTGAATCTTACCCAGGATGCACAGGGCAAAAAGTGAAGCACGTATACACAAAGTATTGACTTTTCACGTGTGCATGTGTGAAGGTATGGTGCGAAGTGTGAAGTATGGAGCCTTTTAATCGACCTTTTAAAGGGAAGATGCTACCTTGGGACCAAGGAGACACATGTGAAATGGAGAGTCTTTTTTTCTGGATTTCAAAAGCTCCATTAAACCTTTACTCCTCCCTTGTTCCCAAACCCGAAAGCATGTTTTCAAATGCTTGTCGAGAGTTGAACGGTTTAGTCAAATTTTCACTTAAGGGACTCCAAGGCATTTTTACAGCTCACTAAACATGAGCAGCATCTCTGTCCCTGCTGTCCTCCCTCCACCACAAATGATCCTGTCGATTTTCTGCATCCACAGATCCAACATGTTCTGCGAGTTACCCATCTCACCACAGGGCAGCATGTTGGGCTCAATACCCCATGTGTGGGGCACTTTCCATGCCCTCAGACATTTTCTGCCTGGCAGAGTTTCCCATCCTCGTAGTGCTAGAGTAATTAGCTCTCTTGTGTTTACTCCCACTCTCCCAGGCCTGTATGCTAAGAAAGCACTCATATTAAACTGAACCAAGCAAAAGGTCATGAGAAGAAACTCTTTGGATCTCTAAAAGGGCAAATTAAGCAGGAGGGCCTCCCTGTCCGAAGAATTGATTAGGGGGCTGGACTTTTTGTTCACTGCAAGGTTCACATTGGGCTGATTTCAATATATTTTAACACTGACTCATTACATTCCATTTGCTGTCTGGAGGTGAAGTGTGATCCAGCAAAAACAAACGCCCGCAAAGATACACCCGTTATAATGTGAAACAGACTTCAACTTTAGGTCATGCGAGGGAGATTAATCTACGAAAGATAAATGCACACATAAAAATTTAAATAAGAGTAATGAAGAATTAAAAGATTTTTGTGGCAACCGTCGAGCTCGGTTATCATATATAATGACTGTGAAATTAATTATAAAAATTGAGTAAGTTAAATGTATTATATTTCATCTTGTACCATTTGTTTTGGGATAACATAAGGTTGTGATTTTGTGCAAGAGATTTGCCAGTTATGTGATTCTGCCAATCTGATTTAAGCTGCCCTGCCCTCTGCTTGAATGTCTCATTCTCTTACACCTGTCTTCAATGATTAGGGTGATATATATATACCCAGCTCATCCAGGCTGGTATGTTTGGTCATATAGCTTTTAAAGTCTGATGCAAGGCTATGAAGTGCAGTGAGCTCAGTTCAATGTGACAGTTTGTTTACCTTACGACCAACTATGTTGACTGTAATTGCGAAAGAAGACTTGCTGTCACAGCTGTCAGCAAGCTGGGTTAAACCATTTTTTAATGCTTGAATGAAAGCGGGTCAAAATCTTTATCGAAGTTAACTTCCAATGTTATGAGACCCCTGTATGGTACATTTGGGCTCGAAATAAAAGCCAGCTGCTCTTGGCATATGACTGGCATTGAGCAATTGTTATGAGGGACTGTAATACTTATGGCAAAGGAGGCATTTGGTGGAACAAACAGCAGAGGCGTGGTGGCATTTTCCGAATCCCACTTTTGTTCTCTTTAAGAAAAAGGATGTTGCCACTGGAGCCAGTTTCGACATGTCAGGCTGTAAACGCATCATGTACCAACATACATGCTTTTGTGTGACACCGTGTAAACATGAAAACATACTTTAAATGCGATTATAGACACTCTAACCCCAGTATCTCTGCTTCTGCAAGTCATGTGTTGCAAGGCAGGAGTTGTAATTATTCAATTCAGATCAGGTAAATTGATTAAAAATAATACATAGAAATAGGGCGTCTCACAAAAAAAAGGTTACCCATCAAGAGATCGTTAGAAGGTGGGGCCAGCCAGTGAAGTGTTTGGCACCCTTAAAAAGAACAGACATCCTCAGTCATGAGCGAGTAACCCTTCCACACTCCATCACACGCCCCGGTGCATGCGGCAGGGATTGCGACAGAGCCGCTCGGGCGGCGTGCGAGAGGCGTCACCGTCGCCCTCCGCTTCCCCGCTACTCAGCAGTTCTGTGAAGGTGGTCCCTTGATATTAAGAGGACTGTATTCCGCAGTATTTTATCATAAGCTGAAAAATGGCAGTATCTGTTGCTGATAATAACAGGCCCACAGCAGCCTTTCAAAGAAAGGACGGATAAGCCGTGTGGCTCCGTGGTGGGGATTCATTTGAAATCTCATTTTCTGCCTGCATTTCAATTTTCCCTCCACCCCTCCTTCCCTGTACTAGCTTTCTTTTTTACCTCTGCCCCCTTTTTCCCTGATGATACCTGATAGGCGGAAGGAATGGTAGAGTTGGGTGATGAGGTCAGTTAATCTCAGGCGTAATATCCCAAGAAATCAGGCATGGAACACTGGTCCAGTGCTGCAGATTAGCTAACACTGGGCCTTATTAAAGTTCGTTTCTTCACAACACTAGGAATGCTACTCTGATCAGAGTTGTACACTTCATCTTGCAAGAGCCAGGAACTAAACTGAAATTAAGAAGATCATTCCTTTAATAGTGTTGTGTAAGTGGACCTTTACCTCAATCTGTAATCTGCAGGGTGTGGAACGTAAACAATGAATGATTTGCCAATAAATTTTCTCAGTGTTCAGATTGTACGCTTTTAAATAAAACATGTTGAGTGAACCAGGAGCTAAATTGCCAGACGAAGTTTAAAGTTTACCGGTCGATCTGTCGCTATCCTCACCCTCGGTCATCAACACTGAGTAATGACCAAAAGAACAAGAGTGGAATTAGAAGTGGTCCAAAATGAGGTTTCTCCACAAGGTTGTCAGGCTCTCTCTCTGACAGGGTGAGAGATTTGGAGATCCCAGGGGAACTCAAAATAGAACCACTGCTCCTTCGATTCGAGAGGAGCCAGTTGAGATGTTTTGAGCACCTGGATGGTTTCCAGGTGTGCTTTTCCAGGCAGGTCCCACTGTGCAGATCCAGGACACACCAGAGGGATTACACCTCTCAGTGGGCCGAGGAACCCACAGGGCCAAACATATAGCTCAGTACCCTTACTGAAAGAGAAAACGATATTCAACAGCACAATACCACCCCCTGCTCTCCGCTGCAGTAAGCCACCTTTTATGACACCTGCCCACTTCAAGAGAGCCCCCATTTTCCCAAACTATACACACTTTTGTTTTACCAGCTTTGGATCACAAGCAAGTTTGTGACCCTAAACCCCATGACTATAAAGCCACTTAAACTGAGATATAGAACAGGACTATAAAAACCACGACTCATCATTTGCATATTTCACTTGCCCCAACTCCTCAGAGGGTCATGCTATTCTCATTTCATCTATGGTCGCTTGCCACATAGGGGCCCATTTAGTGTAGTCTATACTGGAAAGGTGGCCGCCCCAGCATCCTTTACTCTAATAATAATATTAATAGAAACCTACTTGCAAAAGATGTATGGTAGCTGAGTCTCCTAAGTGAATTACCGATCCAAATCTGGGTTGTAAGTGTCATGCATCTTACTGAAATCAGTGCTGTGTTACAGTAATTAAGATTAACAGCTTAGATACGGGTAGTAATTCTTCTGAAGAAGCAGAGATTGAGGAACTGTGACGAAAATGTTGCTGTTTGAGTCTCGGGAGAGAATCTGTGATTGTCCCTTAGCACAAGGAACTCACAATATCATAAAGTAATTATCCAGCTACATAACCATGTAGTATTTTTGGGCATTCAAATTTAATGAAATGTGATAGAAATAATGCAGAATTAAAAAAATGTATAACAATTCATCGATTCTAGATTTCAGTGGCGGTAGAGTATGTCAGAAAACCGGTACTGATCGCATACGGTCGCACGTAACGCCAATAACTGAATGACTAAATGGTGTAAAACCTACTCATTTGAAGAAACAGTTGTAAAATCTTTTGGACATAACAGATATTCTCAACTTTCATACATTTAGAGTAATGAAGAATTTAAAGTGAGTCCTCAGCACACCCTTCTTTGATTGATTCATTCAAAGCCTCAGTTCAAGGATACTAAATTAAGTGCTCGATGGGCAGGAGATCTAACAGACATGGTTTCCAATCAGTACCATCACTGATTTGGTTTTAGCTTCATGATGCAGATTCATTTATTCCCAGACTACAACTTTGTGTTAATATTCTGAGGCTATGCCTTTAAATATCCAGTATTTTTCAATATCAGTTGGTGGTTCTTACACATGCAAACACTCTGTGCTGAGGCCTAGCAGACAAGGCCACAAGCACAATCGCATTCTTTACATGTGTTACAATGCCTGGAAGATTCTAATATATATGAAGTGCCACAAGCAAAATACCTGGCACACGATTTCATCATACCGCTCCAGGAAGGCAAAAGCAATAGACAATTAATCAGTATTTAAACTGAATGCATTGGGCTTGTCAACGCACAGCGATTTTCTTTGGACGCACCATTGGATGCTCTTCTACTCTGAGGTTGGTGCCTTTAGAGGTGGTGTAGTGCTGTAGCAGTCGACCAGTCAAGACTGTTTGGATTTTGACAGGATACTGCTGTGTGCAGTTTTAATTATTAATATCTCTTAAACACCCACTGCTTCATAACAGGAAGGGAACATCTTCCCAAAACCAGGAATGAAAACTGCACCAACGTGTCCCTGTCCCTCCTCCTTTTAAACGAATCAAGGACTTGTGAATTGGAAATGAGGTGGCATTTTCTGATAATAAGAAAAATTGTTTCCTGGCTCCGGCGATCAAGATTGGCATTTTCCATTACAAAGTAGAAATGTACATGTGTTCCTCCATCGGCATGTCTTGTGGTTGATTTTGGCACATGATTGCAGTCAAGTCATCAATCTTCCATTTTCATGCGCAGCTTTGCAGGCGGGCGTGGAGGAGTTACGATGATTTATTAAAAAGGTGGAGGTGGAAACCAGTTGTAAAAGAGTCCTGTACATTCTAATAAAACTTGGATAAAGCAATTTAATGCCATCAATCATGCAATAGTGGTCTGTAACTTAAGAAGGATCAGGCTCACAAATCGCGATATTGCAAGAGAATACAGTCAGTCCTGAGGAGCCGCCGTGTGTGAAGACAGTTTAAGGACACTTTCTCAAGTTTCACTGCACTACCATGATTACTCAGGACATATTTCAAAATTCACAAACATTAAGTACAACTTATAGAATTTAAATAAATTCCAAACTTATGTGATGACCAAGTACATATTATAAAATATGAGTGCAAAATGACGCTTATATCGCAAGAACTTGAATTCTTTTTTATTTGAATTTCCTTAGAATGGTAGAGACTTAAATGAGCTTGACGACTCCACACGGTGGATACCTCCCATTAGCTACGTATCATGTCAAATGTTTCATTATCCACCCAAATTATTGAGGCAGTAACATCTTTCGGAATAACAGCTACTGCAGTGTCATGAGATTTACATCTATGAGATAGATGTCCATGTCTATGAGGTTTATAGATGTCTATGAGGTTTATAGATGTCTATGAGATAGATGTCCGTGTCTATGAGGTTTATAGATGTCTATGAGATAGATGTCTGAGATAGATGTCCATGTCTATGAGGTTTATAGATGTCTATGGGGTTTATAGATGTCTATGAGATAGATGTCCGTGTCTATGAGGTTTATAGATGTCTATGAGATAGATGTCTGAGATAGATGTCCATGTCTATGAGGTTTATAGATGTCTATGAGATAGACGTCCATGTCTATGAGGTTTATAGATGTCTATGAGATAGATGTCCATGTCTATGAGGTTTATAGATGTCTATGAGGTTTATAGATGTCTATGAGATAAATGTCCGTGTCTATGAGGTTTATAGATGTCTATGAGATAGATGTCCATGTCTATGAGGTTTATAGATGTCTACGAGGTTTATAGATGTCTATGAGATAGATGTCCGTGTCTATGAGGTTTATAGATGTCTATGAGATAGATGTCCATGTCTATGAGGTTTATAGATGTCCCTTAGGAGAGTTCTTGTGTCCAGCACCGTCCATTGTCAGGGGAAAGGAAGTCAGTCTGATCTCCAGAGAATCACTGCAGGCATGACACACCATTATGCATGAGCTCAGGATCAGTTCTTTGAATCTGAATCACATGCCTTGTTTCTCCAGTCGTGTCTATAATGTTTAAACAACGCTCTCAGGTTATTTGGAGGCATAACTCATTTCTATGTGACACATCTTCGCAATTTCATCTCTCTAGCTGGTTGCGATATGCATTTTATTGCAATAATGTAAAATGCATTGCTTGCTTTTTCTTGTGAGTTTAAAAAAGGTTTTTTTATATGAGCATAAATACACTGTCACTAATTATTCTGTCCATATACTGTACATATTTCATTTATGAGTACCCCAGAGCTTTATAGCACAATAGAAAATGTTATTTTCTTTGGCAAGAGACTTATTTTGGGATATCACTTTGCAACAAAAAATTCACCCTCTGGGGAATTAATAAAGTTCTATCTTAGTAATTCCCTATCTGCAAACAGTAGTTTCTTTGGGGACTTCATAATAATCAACAGCCAGGTCACTGAATATTTGGTGCTGTCTATTTTTACTTTTTGTTTTTGTAAATGACTTAAAATAATTGTTTTACATATTCCATGGCAAAGCACATGCAGTCGCATATTGTTGTCAGGAGGACTGTGTTGACTACAAACACACCACTTGATGGAGCCTGAAACATCTATGAGAAAATCCAAGGCAGTACAGTCAGACGGAAGATTGTGCTCAGGTCACGAAGACACAATGAGACCTCTATGAATTTAACCATTAACTTTTTATGTCATGTTAAAGTCACTGAGATGCTACTAAAACTATCATAAAAGGAAACTCTGCCTTTGCTCAAAATCTCACTCTCCTCAGATCAGGCTTCCTCAACAGCTTGAACACTCATTTTGAACAGTTTTCAAGTCTTTTTGTGTTTGAATCCAAAAAAAGTTGCACTTTACCTATTTGTATCTTAAAGTTTTACAAAATTCATAATAACACCAACTGCACCCAAGTGTACCACAACAATACCTTTTGCTGGGACCTGGCAGCAAACAGCAAATGGTACAACATTGTAACTGTGTACAGTTTATAAAATATCTTAACGACAACAGCCGGGTGTGATTGGCCATGGTCTGGTAAAATGGGTGATGGAAGCTGAGAAGTGAGTGGACCCATGAAGACAACACTGTCAGACCATTGGATCGTGCCAGTACGAGAGCTTTCTAGGTCCACCGACGATCTGTTAGCTCAAGGTCAGGTGGTCCAATTTAGAAAGCAGAAGTGAAAGCAGGACAAGTGAGACAAAGTATCGTGTGGGTAAACTTTTAGCTTAAACAAATGCCAAGCTATCAGCGACCTCTGTGGACTTATGCAGAAGCATAACAAATAGGTCGACAAAACAGACGATATAAGCAGCCATGACGAAAACGTCAAGAGTCAACAGTCAACACCAAAACAAGGCCTGGAACACCTAAAACTGATGTGTCTGTGGCCAGGATCCAATTCAATTAAGGAGGCTTGTTTCTACTCCATAGGTAGTAGAATCTTTTCTTTTGACTTTATTACAGCGGGTACCTTTAAATGAGTCAGAATATTATTTCATAAATGAAGAGGACTCTACAAGAAGACTCTGCTCGTTATTGTGCTGTTTATTCTTAACAGAACAATATTCATTGTTTACCAGGAATTTATACAGGCGTAGGCGAGAATGAGATCACCGGGAAATGTAGCTCGAATGGTGCGAGGTGTAACATTTTATACGCTAGTAACTGAAACCCTAAATTTGAAAGGCAGCCAATGTAGAGAGGACAGGGCTAATACATTTTTAGTTATATTAATACCTCATGCAGCTGCATTCTGCACAAGTTGAAGACACTTTAGAAAAGTATTACTGCAACCAGCTAGTGTCAGATTAATGAGCATAGGGGTCAGGTTTGCTGTATCATTCACAGCCAGAAATCTTCTAACCTTGGCAACATTTCACAGGTGTTTCAAAAATAAGAATTAACTCTATGAGCATTAGATTAATTGTAATATCAAGCTATTTCATTGAGATATCTACAATGATGCATGATCACCTGGATTCCACTTGAAATAATCATGTATACATTAATGACTTAAGCAAATAGTTGGGGGAAACATGAGCTGAAATTAAAACTTTTTTTCTCATTTCATAATTCATCCTGATTTTCTGATTTCTGTGAGCATCTGTTCCATCACTTAAGCCAAGATCGACAGCATAATTATGAGAACACATAGGGCTAATTATACTTCAAACAAAGCTGACACATTCCAGAACAGTTTTAAAAGTGGACCTATGAATTTAATTTCCCACATTAATGCTAAAATCTCCTTGTGAAGACATCGGCTTTGCGTATGCAAGCACATGACAAGGGACATAGTAAGAAAGAGCAGGTTTATCCACTTCTGGGATTAGATGGAGACAGGGTGGAGGTTGTAGCTAACGTGACACAAACAGGAACGAGGGAGTACATCCACAGAGGAGAAAAAAATGTAATGTGGGGCTGATGCATCAACCATGAATAGGATAAATGACTGCGGAGGACATGCTTACAGGTCTTGGGACTGGTGTAACAAGTATCCAGTTCACTATGGGTGAAACAAAACAGAAAACACCCATTTATACATATTGAGGGCAATGAGGGACGGGTTGAAATAATCACTATGTCACCAGTCACTTGACACTTCTTCCGGAGACAGCCGGAGGCTGCACCCCCTTCTCTCTCCCGTCTATAATTATAATCTTATCAGTGGTGACCACTAAATTTGTGAGGAAACCAAGAAAGCACCTACAAAGTTCAAGGAAAGACAAAGAGGCCGGTACACAGTCTCGAGTAGATGGTAGTGTGAGACAGCAGAACATTTACTGCTATCAGTGACCCAGCTGAACAATAAGACAAAACGAGCCCTTCCAAAGATTCAAATTATGTCAAGGGTCCGGAGTTGAACAAGAGTAGGCCTCGTCCCCCTGACTGATTACAAGCAGGTTTTGGTTAAAGGCAAGGCCAGCTGAAGAGGAATTGTTTAGATCAGAGAGGTCTACAAGCTTAAGCCAGGATTGACCAAGTACCAAAATATCAAGCGGCGTTACAGTCAGTAATTGGTTCATTCACATTGGTTGGTTTATCTGTAAATGATCTTATATTTAATAATCCTGTTTTCTCTGCAGGATAGAATTGTTCAGATTAGTGAACAACAACAGAAAACCACACCACACATGATGGACACCATTAGTTTTAAAATGGACAGGCATACAAAACAAAGGATTCCATCCATCCATTCATCTTCCAAGTGCTTCTCATTGTCAGTGTCACAAAGACAAAGCATTAAATTTAAATACAAAACATACCATTTAGACAGCCTGCCATTATTTGATGCTAATCGGTATTAATACTTCAAATGCTGAAGAAATGACAGATATTAGTGACCATTCCACACACTGGCACTAAATTAACTTATTCCATTAATCTTCTAACTGTTTAACCTGGTCAAGGTTACAGAGGGGCTTGGAACCTGTTGTATTCAGTCAGCTGAACTCAAGGTTGGGGAACACCCTGGATGAGACGCCAAGTCATCATAGGGCACATACTTACTCTAGGCAAGTTAGAGATGCGAATTTGCTTCAACTGCATGTCTTTTGAGTGCGGGAGGAAATCAGAGCACCCTGAGGAACCCTACAAAGCACATGCAAACTCCACACACAGACATCAAAGGCAGCAGTCGAACCCTGAACCCTGGAGGTGCTAGGCAACAGTGCTAAGCATTCCACCGCCATGCTCCCCAAGTTAACACCCTCTCTCCCTCAAAATTCTTAAGTACTCTTAGGTACAAGTGGATAATAATATGACTGTTATCCAGGACCTTTAAACATGAAACGTGAACAGAGATTTTGCCTACCCTGGTCATAATCTGTTTGCCCTGAAAGCTATATGCCAGTGTTACTTTTAGAGTAATACTGGTGGCCGAAGCAATGCAGTACATATTGCACTTGAAGCAGAACAAAGCAGAGGAGTATGGCAAACAAGAAAAACACCATTTCCTTACTCGTAGAAATCCAAACAATGCATTATTTTTGACAGAGTCAGAAGTCAAAGTCTCCCTGCTAAAAGTACATACCAAGCTGAAGTCTGAGTCAGCTTGTTTGGCAAAATTTGTTTTTGACACTAGCTAAAAATTCTGTGTTTAACGGGAGTCTCCATAAGCCCATGTAATGTCAATCCAGTGGCTGACAGCATCAACGCATCGAGTAGCCTAATCGGTTCCAGTAACTGCATTCTGCTGCGTAGTATAACTCAGTGTGCTTTATACAAAAGTTAACAACATGTGATTAAAATGTATTTATTCAGCTTCTTGTTCCACAGCAATAAGTATGTAAAAAAAAATTTCATACCGTTGCAAGATTACGGATCACCACAAAATTTACATTTCTATTTATCTAACATGAGAAGTTTTCTCTGGGTAATCTGGTAGCATTTGCTCTTATCTGTTAAGTGCTCGGATAATACTGTGAACTCAACATCCAGTGCCACCAGTCCAAATGTGGGATAAACACGGAGTTTGCCTTAAGCAAGTATTACTTGAAATGTGTAGCTTTTTCAAGCACCTGTTCAAGGCGTGCTCCACACCGGCCTTCCTACACCCACAGCCCTAGTTGGCGTTCCAGTGTCCTCGTTTTAGCATTGCGAACTCGGACCACCTGCTGAATTACTTTTCATCAATGGGTATTTCATCATCGTTGTTCAACGTGACCTGTGAGGGAGAAGAGAAGGCAAGTCGGATGGGTTGCGAGAGGATGCGGGGTGGGGGCAGGTGGGTATTTCTCCCAGAAGACAGACTGTCAGAAACAGCCCCTTTCAAGTGTCATGTTTGAGGCTCGAACAGTGACAGCCTCCGCTGACACCTGTCTGTGTTGCCGTTCTACTGTCCCCAGGGAGCGCAATTACCCGTGTGCATCATAACAAATGCGCATTCTGCAGCAGCTTAAACGTGTGCTCGCACAACCCAGTCTTGTCGTATTTGTGCTTTACTTAGTAGCTGCTGCTCAAGTCCAATTCGGTATTTTAAGGAACCGAATCAAAGCTGCTCTTGAATGGGAGCTAAAAACAGACGTAACAATCCATCACCTGACATCCATGTAGTCTTGGAGGTCAGAACAAATAAATGCGTCATTCATTAATGGTTAGCCTGTGACATGACTAGTCTATACGTTAGCACAGATATAAATATATACCGTGAATGCTATGACATTCAGCACAGGACTCATTTGCTAATGTAGCTTATTCGTCAATAACATCTACTTACTGGCACATCAGCTGTATTTGTATCAGTAAAACCATATTTACATTAGCATTACATTTATGATGTTCTCTTGGAGATCTTCATGCATTCTATGTGGCCATTCTGATTTTTTTTTATCAAAATATATTGACCGATTGGCTTCACACTTGCCCCAACCCTACAATAAATGTGGGGAAAATTAACGAACAATAAGCAATCGATAAACCAATAAAAAAATGGATTCATACGATGAAAAGTAAAGATTAGGAAGAGTGTGGCGTACAGGTAGTCATTAAGTTGATTTACGGACATTGAATGCCATTTGTTTTCTCCTGGTGCTGTACTTTCACACTTATGATAGGTCTCCATTGCAATAGGTTTCCTTGAAATGGTATCTGCAGGGGTTTATATGTTATCTTTTCACTGAAAATCCATTAAGACCATTGGAATGTGCCTACCCTGTATTTCGCCTTAGAAATAGGCAACTTTTAGAAGCTGTAAAATCCTCACATCCAAACTGTAAAGATTTTGTAAATACATTTTCAAGGAGGGCACCCGTCTCTCTGAAAGTAGTTTTAGTGAATTTGTCTGACTGCTAAAATATAAATAAGCAGATTGTCTCCTTTGTTGTAGCAGTTTAGTATTTAAATAATTGGAACAAAAATTAAACCATGTTTACTTTGATGCTCTCATCAAATTTCACTCCGGGGGACTGTCGGCACTCGTGAAAATGAAAATATAAACCTACTCTGGCTTTATTGCAACAACCAGCTTGTCAAGCTGGGTTTGACTGCATAAAGTCTTGATCGAGCTGAGGGACTACTGTAGACAGGTGGCCACTGTGCCTCCTGTCTCCGCCAGTTGACATTTTATATGGCTGCTGTATTAAAGTTGAAAGTTACCTTTATTATGAGAGCACAAAACCAAATTGCTGTACTGTAGCCTTCAGATGACCTTCCTCTGACATTGCATTCTTGGAACAAATCTCCTTTTTATCAGAACCTTGTAACGCTGGTTAAATAAAATTTCCCTACCTCCCCAGGGAGTAGCTTCAGCTGAGGGGTTTCGTCTGATATCTTTAAGAGGGACTTGAGCGTTAAGCCATTTGAAGACATCTGCCGATCTTTGAGGACATACAGCTGTTTCCAGCTCGGAGATCACGGTGGGGAGGAGGTGACATCTGTAGGTGTGAGCTGACAACCTGTCAGACGATGTTTTCCTGTTGATGCGGGAGAGCTGGCCATTGATGGTCGTTGATGGTTGCTGACAGAGCGTCATCATCAACAAGCCCCTCCACCTTATCGGAGAGTGTGGAAGATCTTTCAAGGAGGTGGAGTAGAAGCAGAGCCAAGAATTTATGGAGATTTGCACTCAAGGTGTTATGATATTCTCTTTAAACAGGAAAAAAAAACAATACATGTTCACTTTTTGGGTTTAATTTATTTCTTTGATTACTTTTGAAACTTCATAAAAATAATTGACATAAATGAAATGCAAGTAAGTGTGCCTGGCAAATATATAACTTAATAACATATCATCATAACGTTATACTATCCAACGGGCATAATACACCTGGAATTAACAGGCACTAACATCCAGGAATGGACCAGTTGGACATATAGCTGGCCTAGTACCACACATTAGCTATCCATCCATTCATCCATCAATCAATCATGTTTATCCAACACCGGCTCATGGTGAACCTGGAGCCCATCCCAAGAACCACAAGACCCCAAGTAGGAGATCCTCTAGATAAAAGAGCAGTATTAGACGTACCGTCGATGTACGTATCCAGGTACAATGCTTAAGAAGAATTTAATTCTTCTGTAATTAAGTTTTAGATTGTTGCCACTTTTTGTAATCACTCTTGTTGCAAATACAAAAACTCCAAAATAATTTCAGTGCACTTAAGTAACGGCCGCCTTCTTGTTTAAAAACAGTTTTTGGGTCACTGGTTGTATGATTTTTTATTTGCTCACCCTGGGATTAAAACCACAATCAGAAATAACATGAGATGATTCACCTGCTAAGCTGCTGGGCTCGTTGCACATTCACACACATGGCTAGGGAGACCCATTCAATTTGGGTCTCTTAGGGCATACAAACAACGTTCTAAAGATTCAGTTGGACATTACGCTAGGATAGGAAATGGCAGACTTCCTTGAGCTGACGATTGTTGATGTGTCATCTTAAAGACAAATTTAAAACACCTGAATAGCAAAATGCTGTTAAACTTTTAGCTACATTAGATTGTACTGGTATCTTGATACGATACTTGGATTGGCTGTGTATCTGCTGTGCTAAGTTCTGTGAACTAGGTGGAACTCACTTCCAGGATTGGATATTCGAGTCAATTAGGCTGTATCGTCATAGCATGCCAAAGTATGGACATAATGGCAGAGAATAACGTTCCAGCAGTGCAACAAACAAAGAGAATGTCACACAAGGAGAAAGGAAGGAGTTAGCAATCATTAAAAGGTGTAAGACGGGGGGCTGCACTCTAGACTGTGAAAAAAAACTGCAAATGTTATGAATGAATAATAATAGTGAGGCAGCAGAGAAGAGACAACAAACCGATAATAAAAGGAGAGTAAATAAAGTGAGCGGTGAGATGAGGTTTGGGTATTACTGGCTCAATAGTAAGGAGAACCGCCTTCGGGAGTCTCTCCGCACACTGATGCATTTCTGTCTGCGCAGGAGGTGATCAGTCTGTCCAACCTATTGTCCGTAGCAGAGATATTGTTAGGAAGCTATGATTTCTGGAAATATAAAAACGCCGCAGTTCCTCTTTCACACTGGGCAGTCGGCTGTAATCTGATGGGCTCCAGTTTATTGTTCAGTGAGCTAATGTTGAAGAGTGGGATTGATGGATTGAGCCAGCCGAGACGGGTTGTTATGGGTGATGGCTTGCTTACTGTACTTCCATTAGTTCTCACAGTGCCCCCTTGTTGGGACAGCTGTGGCCGGCCACACTGTGGTCTTTCGGCCTGGTGTACACTTGGCTCTTCTATTGCTACTGTATAGGTAGACATGAATTGCGTTCCAGTGTCCAGAAGGATCTTGCAGTCAAAAAAAATAAAAACATTTACCGGTGTACTGGTGGTGCATGACAGATTATAGACTTTAAACCAAATTTCTGACAAGAACAGGCCATTTCGCACCATCTTTCCTGGAGCCGGAGAGGCCCCTGCATCTGCACGTGAGGACATCTTGTATTCTCCAAAAGAATTCCAGGAGATAGCACAAAACTGTGGCGCTAAGAAGCCCCAGCAGTTGACAAGTTCTAGTGGCTATGCAATCTCATTAATTTTGAGGCTCAAGCCCTGGGGCCTGTACCAGAATTCTGATTGGACAAATTTGTGGAAATTTGGGGAATCAAAAAATTCTTTCCATTTTCTCCAATCAGAATTCAGGTTTAACTGTGGGATTTGTTAACCCACATTCTTGAACTGGCCCCTGGTCACTACTTATATTTAGCTTGTCTGTCAAGTCTAGTTGGTGTTATTTGCTTTGGTTACTTTGTCTGTTTTGTCGAGTTTGGTTGGTGGTTCGGTTGTCAGCCTTTAGGTTACTACATTCCTATGATGTGTCTCTCCCTCTGCACTTGGGTCCTACGCAGCTCGTCTCCAGCTGAGAAGCCCCTGCTAATCAGTGGCCCAAGTCTCATGAACACAAAGTACCTTCATTTCACGTATGTGAAAAGTGTCACAGGCAGAAACCTTGGCTCAGGACGCCTGTTACCTTGCTTTTGTTTGGACACATTGAACTTCCTGTCTATAACTGATAAAGTATTTGGATTTAGTGGCCAGTCCTATAGCATCAATATTTACACGACAACACGTAGTCTCCTACCTTCAAGCCAGCTTCTGTGGCCACCTTGCAGCTTGCTCAGTTATTTCTTAATTGGAGTACACTACTGAAGCACGATTTGTGAATAGTGTTACAGTCTAATCTGACAGTGTTATTTTTGTACAGTGAATATAGTACCACTCTTGATTTATGATGTGCACCTATAACCGAGCTGAAAGATTTTCATCTCGTCACTGTAGTGTTTTAGACACTTGCTTTTTTATTTTCCAATGTCATTTCAAGTCAGGCATGTTACAGGGATAACTACTCAAGCACAGGATTGATGAAGGTACAGAGAACCATGAATTTATTTACAATGAAGTGGAAAGACAGGGCAAGTCCACTGGCCATTTATAATCCCAGTCAGACAAAATTCAGCAGGCCGTTTGCTCCGATTGTGCTACGGTCCAAGGGCAGGTGTGCATGATGGAAAAACTATGGGCAAACTCAGTGACACGGAGGACAGAAGTCATTGACACATTGGGAGATTAGTTGGGTTGTCTGAGTTAGTGGAGGATTCTGAAACCATATCCTTTTCCAGTAGTCACTGCCCAAGTGGATCCTTGCTCTGGGAGGTTGAGATATCCTGAAAGAAAGGGCCTGTCACATACAAGAAAGGAAAGTGGCACCAGACCAATAATGCTAATTTTCCATGCAGGGCCAGGAATGTACACCATGAACACAGTTTGCTATTTTTCCCAGATTACAGTAAACAGACAGCATTCAACACAAAAGCGACACTCCAATTCAGGTGACATTTGCAAGGAGCCAGCCTACAGCTCCAGTCAACTTTGTTATGCTTGGTCATTCTGAAAGTCTCAAAAAGCACCAAACACTATCATCTCCAAGCTAGAAGAAGCAGAAAAATGTCTTTATTTCATGTTGCCAGCAGGCAAATCCCAAAATAAGGCCAGCGCAAGTGATGTAACGTGAGATACCACCACACACGCAGGCCTCCGAGGGAAGCCCACCTATTGACTGTATCTCAAGTACTACCTACAGCTCCATCACCTGATCAAAACTGCACCACCTCAAGAGATAATGTTGTTCCCCGCATTGATGCTTCTTCCAGTATCCAGCAAGTTTCTACTATATCTGCTTCTCGAATTGTGACCCTTTGGCCAACTTGGCTGGACCATCCATTTTCATCGGATGACCACGTATGGTGGTGATTCTAAGATAGTCTTATTGCAACATTTATGTTCAAAATAACAATAAGCTCTGTGTTATTATTTGCTAAATCGTGATACATTTTCATTTTTTTTGACTAGTATTGAATAGTCACACCAGAAATATATTTTTATATATTATATTTATATATATTTTTATAATGCAAACTAGATATGTGGACTTTCTCAGTCACAAATATATGCCCATTGTTTCAATGTAATAATCTCTCTTCAGACTGCAAGATGTACCCTGCTCCCACTATAAGCAGTATAAGGTAGCCACCCACTCCTGTGCTTGTGATCTAAAGGCATTCTTATCATGCACGACAAAAAGTTACAGCTTCATATGGATGTTTCCTAAAAGGATGACCAAGTCTGTTTTGCTTACAAAGTGGTTTGAGTTTATCACATTAAAATCAGGGGCGTAGGAACTGGGTGGACACGCCCCCCCCCAATATTTCAATAGGCTATTTTTATCTCCCCCAATAAAATAGGCCTATGATATTAAAATTAATCTCCAATGTACTTGTGTTCACCCCGATGTTCAACTTTCCTGCGCCCTTGATTAAAATTTAAGTCCACTTTGTGCATCTAATGAGTGTGATACAGACTTCGTCCCAAAAACTTCATATTACACTGTTGAGCTTCTGAACTCGTCAACCCTCTTTAGGAGGTAATATAAAGGCAGCTATCTGTCCACATCCGGATTACTCTCTGGGGATCGATGTTCATCCACAGTATTCACATCCATTAAATATCTTTATATCTCATCGTAATTTTGTAGACTTATGGTTCGTCGATCCAAGCACTACGAACTTTTCTTGTTATCCCCTATGACACGTCTGACTCCAGGATCAACTAGATGATGGTTTCCTCTTTTACTGAATAGCCTCTCAGACTGTGGCATTTAGGTCATTCTCCACTTGGCTGTAAATACATCCATTTATAGTTAGGTCTCTTGCCCCAAGATGGAGGTTTCACACTTCTCCCCACCCCTGGTTTTAACAATGGCATAAAGAGGGGTTGTGTAGCTTTTTGGTGCTCAATACACAGAGTTGTAATACTGCTCTGATATGGAGGGAAGTCAAAAAATACTTCATTGGAGGATTACTGTAATGTTATTTCTTCAAAGTTAAATTCTGCTAGCAATATGGAATTAGAGAGTGGTCATTTAGCATTGGCAAAGGAACAAATGTGCTGCACATGAGAAAATTATTTGAACTGACAATTTAATACCATTGTTTATGACTAAAGCAACAGTTTTCATTCACTGATGAGACAAAAATATTATCAGATAGATACAGTGATTAAACTATTCAGTCTAAGGCTGATTGAATCCGAACCAAGAATAAACTTAAGACTAAAGATGGCGCTGTAAATACCAACCCAATTATTATCAACAATACTTTGGAAGACTTCTAGTGATTTATGGAAATCAGACTCGCTCTTGGATAGGGAGAGAAAGACAAAGACATCTTTGACCAACCACTAGCCTTAGAGGACCTTATGACCGGAGATCCCAGGAATGGAAAGCATGCCTTCTGACTTATAGTATTTAGTCATGTGGGATGATGTAGATTCACTGATTTACTATGGATAATGTAACTTTCCATCGGGACGAAAATACATCTGTGATATCCTTACTTTAAAAAAGGAACCGACCCATTAGAGTGTACGTGTTGCAGCTGTCAGTCCGTCTCACTGAGTTGCAGTGATTTCAAATTTTATGCTAAAGTTGTGTGAGAAAATCTTGGATCCTGAGATTAGGGTGAATTAGCATCCCTGGGGTGACTGGATAAAAGGCTTTGCTCAAGTGCCCAGTAGTAGTATGATTATTCTGATGGCCACGAGGTTCAAGCCTACAACCTTCTGGACACCGATCCCGAACCTATTGAGCTACACAATTCCATTCAAATGCACAAACCTGCTGACTTTATTGATCATGTGTGATTCTCCCATTAGATGCTTAACGAGCCTTCAACAGGGTTGAAGAGCGCCTGTTAAGTACATTTGGTTTTGGGCCTACGTTCAGTAGTATGTCCAAAGATTTGTATAATCCTTTTATGGTATCTGTGCATACTGCCAATCAGAAGAGAGAACCAGTGTAACTTAAGTTGCCCAATGAAACAAGGTCACCGTGTATATTTGCACTGAACCTTGACCAGGACCGTCGCACAGAGCAGTCTAAGAAGCTCAGATTAATACATAATACAGTGCAGCACATTTTTCAGATCTATCCGGTGTTGACTCCTTCTTTTAAGCATGCCTTACAGCTATCTGACACACATATGCAGTGTCCTTGAATACGAAATGAGATGAACAAAACCAAACGTCCTGCTTTGAATTGATATATCAATACAGAGACACACATGAATTCCAATTAGAATAACTCATTTACATATAGAGGAATTACAGCTTGCTAATCATTATCAATAATAGCAAAGGAAAACTTTAATGACCTAAAGTATAATACGAGAGTTTTCCTCGATCAATGACACTCCTAGGAGTCCTCCTTCCAAAGTAGAATCTCTGCTTTGAAAACAAAACGTTCCCCTCAGTAACCCACCCGTCACGGGCTACTGGCGTTTCTATTTTACACGATTGGCTTGGCATCCTTTGGTAGTGTTTTCTGATAAGAACGTTATGCTGCTCTGTATTGTTCTCCTTCCACACTTGAGGGTTGCAAACCACTCTCTAAATATGAAAATCCAAAAAGAGTTGATCACAAAAAAAAATGCTGAAAAGCAAAAATCTAAATGAATCAATTGTTTTCTTAAAGACTCCATTTGTCAGTCACATTGGGAGGGTGGTGGAGGCATTCATGTGACTTGTTCTCTATCAGCCAGCAGTGTGCCCCCAGGCCATCTGTTCAGTGATGTTGACAATTTAATATGCATTCTTGCAGTTGGTAATAGAACATCAAGTTGGAACAGAATGAAGGTCAATTGTCTGGTGTGGACTGACCTTACCATGAGCTGCAGGTTAATGTCAAAAAGCATTGAGTTTCTAGGTGACATCTGTTTCACCTGTGGATTAAGAATCAGTGCCAGCAAAGCGGACAGGTCTGCCCAAAGAGAAACATACCAAACTGTAATTGTAGCCATGTTTTACAGAGTAGACCAGTTTATGAGATTTTGTCTCTGTATACTATATTTCCAGCCTTTTCTTTTTATTAAAGACAGTCATGATCAGTGCCATAGCCAGGAATTCAAGGCCCCCTGGAAGAATATTGCCCCCAAATATATATAGCTGCGTGCAATATACTGTGTGATATATATTCTAGGGGCCTGCTCCAGCTGTGGGCCCTTAGAATCATCACCAACTTTCACCCGATAGGGGACTGGGCATGATGATTACAATAACAGAAAAATCCAAGGTCAGGCTTAGTGAACAGCAAAACAAATATCAGGTATTTTGGAATTCCAGGAATGTCCTACAACTAATTGTTTACCTATTTGTAAAAGTATCAAAGGCCTGGAGTGCAAAGAGAACCATGTGGCATGGAACCTGCACAGGAAGTGTCAGATTTTGCTTCCTGTAGTGTACAGCTATCAGGTGTTAAGGGCCACATTGTCATACGGTGCCATTTCATTTGTTACATAGAAAACAAAGGAGATGAAATCTCTCTGGTTCTCAGTTTGAGTGTGTGATTGTGCCCTGTGATGGGTTGGCACACTATCCCGGCTGTCCCCCGCCTTGTTCCCTAGGCTGCCTGGGATAGGCTCCAGCCACCCCGACCGTGAATAGGATAACGCGGTCTTGAAAACACATGGATGGACTACATTGTAATTCTCACACTGCCATCAGTATTTCAGTCTTGGTAACTGTGGGCAACATAAAACAGCACCCAGGGTCAGTGAAGAGAATCATTACTAACAATTGCCTTCACCTGATTCTCACTCCCTAGATAGACTGCAGTTTTGTCATCCTTCTCATCATGGCATCGTCATCTCGGGTGATCCAAAAAAATATGGCAACTTCAGCTACTCTGCAGAATGAAAAGACAGAAAGTCGAGAGCCACATTAACTGTTTAAGATCTTACATATTTCGAAAAATCATTCCTAGTATTTCCAGTATCTCCTTCAATTGAACAATTATTGGTCACAATGTAAATACTAAAACTATGATCACAGGTTTGAGACAGTGTTCCTTTTGAACTCCCTACTATTCTTTGTATAGGCCTAACTTGGGCTGTAACAGTTTCCATTTCAAAATGAAGGGAAACCATCCCACGTGGAAGGAGATTTATCATCTGGGCAAGGTGCTACAGCTCATTAATATTAGGACTGGGATGAAGGATTGACAATATCAGGAAACAATATATCATTTGAATATGTATAACATATTTACACATTAACATAATGGAACCGACGTACTATAACTTCATGCTGCCATCAAGGTCATCTCTGCAACATGCCACAAGCCCAGCTCAGTCTAGCCTTGGCAGTTAATGACTCCCAGCTGGCTCTGATTGATTCAGCCGGAAAGTGATTAAGGGTCTGCTGAAGAAATGACGAGAGTAACTGGGTAGGAAGGAAATGCTAGTGTCAGATTTTTCAAGGTGATATTTTCAGGAGAGGCTGTTGAGATGCCCGATTTTATATTGATTTGGGTAAATAAAATATTTTCTGACCACATCAGTCTAACCACTTGTGATTGCCTCATGCCACAAATCCCCCCATAAGTTTTTTTTGCCCAGCTGCACATGTAGCACAGTTCTGTGATTCACACCATTTGCTATTGATTAATATTATAAAGTAATGGGAAAGAGACAGCCATGGGACCAGGGGTAATTAATACATCTTGATTTATTCTAACTGTCCTTCACTCAGGATTACATACAAAATGGCAATTCCAGACACTCTTCTCAAATCTTGTCACAGTATAGTTTGTCTTTCACTGAGCCACGTCGATTTCCCTGCTAAAGTGACATCATTATTTTCCTGGGTTCCCATCCATTCTCAATTCCTATAAATCCTAAAAGTGGAAATCCCATCCCCTATATGCTATGCTTTTGTTTCCCTAACTGGTCCCTGAATGACAAGGTTTGCTACCCACCCGGAGAGGTTCTTTTTTACAGTTCATGTGTTAGTGTGAGACCGGTAGAGTGCTTGTTTATAAGGTAAGCCCATAGAGACTAATATTGCGCATCTGTCACCATTGCACGCTCTAATTATCTACGTGTAGCTGAACGTCCATCCATGTTACCGCATTAGACAGAGAATCTCCATACAGTGAAACATCACAAAAGAACTAGCAATGCACAAATTTTCTAACTATATTTCATTATGAGGACAATTTAAAGCACTCTCTTCAATTTTCTAATTGCAGTTAGAGTAAAATGATGTTTTTATCTACGTTATATTCTCCAGTTTTGACTGTGGAATAATCTCAAAAGTTTTTGAGTGGTAAACACGTCTGTTGCTGATTTTAGAAGGGATTGGTCATTGTTTCAAGTAAATTATTGCCTTTCAAGATCTTTCCATTCATTGCAAAATGTTAGTAAACCAGCCGTGCCACACAACCAGTCTGGTGTTCTCTCTCCAAGTGTGTGTCAGATGCTCAGTGGAAAAGAAAACAGCATTGGTCTTACTGCAGTCATGAAAACTGTTATGGCCACCAAACAGCCCTTTAAAACAAAAAAAACAGAAATCTAAGAAAAAGACAGGCAGATTACCTATCTGCCAATTTTAATTAATTATAGTTCACAATTCATATAATGAAAAGTTTCACAGAGACCCAAAGGAACTAATTTTGTCATGCTAATTGGGTGAGGCCGCAGCCAGGGACGCTAATGCTGTGTACTCACTAATTTAAATTGTGCTGATCAACCTGGTGCTTTGTAATTCCATAATTAAATTTTCCGTAATGCAGAAATGCAGTTCTGTAGCCGGAGGGCGCACAAGGTAATGCATCATGAGTCGTCAGTGATTAAATATACTTTTGAATGCAAAGCGGAGGCGACACTTATAATATTGCATAATGTATTACTGCAAAGGCACAATATAATATAGCAGGAATAGTATCAGATTTAAAGTTTTTCTTTGGACCCTGTCTATTAGTCGTGATTCAGAGCAAGTTACAGATATTCATTGTACCACTGTAGAAAATACACTCCTCTTTGTAAACAGTCCTATGCAGGCTGACTTTAAAGACAATATTTTTATATGGGTGAGACTTGTGAATTATAAATTAGGAAATGCAAGTCATTTTTCTACTGCCTATAAGCGCATTTATAATGTAATTATAATGTATTATTTCAAATCCCCTTGAAATGTGTTTCAGTCAATGGATGGATGGATGGACGGACGGATGGACGGACGGACGGACGGACGTCTGATTTGTGCGTTGTTGGTCCTTGACTATAGTTGGTCCCACTATAATGTAATGGCAAGATGACACCAACATTTGTAAAACAATCGTCATGAATCCATGAAACGCGATGGGCTGTATATGCAGCTAAAGTAAAACCATTATGCATTCTGTAGAAAATATCGCCAAAAGAATATAAACACTCATAACAGCCAAGTTCCGTCAGTTGCTTTTGTGTTTGATTTTATCCTTGATTTTTCATGTGTAAACGTCCCTCTGGGCCTGTAAACACATTCGCGCTGACAGAAGAGCACAATTACCTTACAACGTAAACATCGCATGTTCTGAAACATTTCCATTTGTATCATATCAAATAAGGTCTATTGTGTTCCAATTTTTTAATATATATTTTTCGATGACAGCAGGCACAGATGAGTCTGCTTGGGCTGGTTTAACTCACTACTGAGGCTACATAACTGCATCTGACTTTTTTTTAACTGATAATGTGTATTTGAGAGATCATGACAAAAATATAGAGAAATTGCTCTCTGGGGGTCCTGGCTCACCAGTTCTATTAGATTGTATTGAATTTTATTAAATCATCTCCAGGCTGTCACTTCATCGCGGTCGCCATCAGAGGATGATTATTTATTTTCCTGTCAGACTGGCGTTTCAAGAAATCCCACAGCGATCAAACACTCTGCAGAGAGGACAGCACAAAAAAAACAAAAAACAAGCAAACAACTGCTAATGGGTACCCTCCCCAGTGAAGGTTGAAGCACTGTATAACAGCATGGGACAGTCTCACACGGGCAGTGTTTAAAGTCGTGTGTATGGGCACGGTGGAGGGGCGCAGGGTGCATCAGTGTGATGCTTGGCAACCAGAGCAATGGGGGGCACATTTTCAGCCTTGGGCCCACAGTGGCAGGCCCAGTGTTCCTACTTCACTCAGCAATGCAGAACCTCTGTTCCATTTTGAAGGAAGACAGAATCCAGCGCCTCAAACGTAGGAACACCGCATCTTACGTCGTACTTTAAACGCCACCACGTGTTCCCACTCCCGTACCGCGTCTCCTACCCATAATGCCCCCATCCCCAACACTCAGCTCCAGAGCCTTGGGGCGATAAGGCACACGAGGTAGCAGCCGTCAAAACAAAGCACCCTGTTGCATGCGGATCCATTTTAATTGGCAGGGGGTGTGCAATTAAATTAATATAATGAATCAGTCCGAGCCTGGAAGCAGTTAAAGGGTGAATGGCGCTCAGAAGTCTGGCTAGGAACACTATCCATTACACCAACAACATCCGGCTTACGTCGGCCAATTCCAGTCCCGCTACGGTCACGGCTCTGACGCAAACCGCGGCAACACCTAGAGGTCAAGCCGGTGATGGGTGCAGGCGACAGAGGCCACGGTTAAAACCAAGATTACCCCCAGTGTTACACACTTGCCGCTTTGCAATTATGAATGGCAATAAATATGGCCAAACCCGCTTTTACGAACAAAACCCCAGCAAAGCGATGACACGGTATCTGAGCATTCCCACTTGCAGAAGGGCGAGTTTGCCATCTAGTGGTGGACTTAACTGTGCTTTCCAAGTTGCAAAAGCTATATACTGTATGTATTTTTTTGTTTTCTTCACACTATACTCAGCTGGCATCATTTGCAGCTCCATCAAATCACAGTGATTTGCATCAGTTTTTTAATAGACAAACTAAATGTGACTAACAAAAGTGTTTAGGTAAAAAATCTCAAACTACGACATGTAGTAACAGTTTAGTGTCAATGACAATTTATACAAACTGGGCCAACACAGTAAAGTTAAAAAACAACAAAAAGTCATTAACTCATGGAAAACAAAATTACAATCAAGCATTCCATTAGTAACACTATTCCAGTAAGAGGCCCAGAGTGTTCAGAATGAATCGCAGGAAAGATCAGGAGTTCAGCGTCTGAACGGACTTCCTCTTACAGTCTCCTGTACGAAACACAAAATCCTGTTTCCTCACATCATGGCAGACAGTTGATTCCGTAACGTCTTTTTTAACTGCTCTTGGATTTCACATATCTATAGTTGCTTCATCTCCTGTTCCCCGGCAATAAGTGTTTAATAAACAGGCATGGCTTTTAAGTTGGTTGTGACCCGTGCCTCCTTGGGTAATACACATGTAACCTGACCAGAAGTCTGTCTCTCTCCTCCACAAGTGAAATAACTGACTGATTTAGTCTTTTAGTTAATGCTAAGGTGGCATGTTTGCAGTCATAGCATCTTCAAAAAACGGTTTTAAAAAAAAAAAAAAAAAAAAAAAAAAAAAAAAAAAAAAAAAACCAGCTTCAGTCAGGCATAAGTATATCATACAGATACTTCAGATCCTAAATCATCTAACACAATTCGAGGGTTAAAAACCCTGTCATGCATATTTCCACGTCGTGACACTCCGCTGGAAACAAAAATGAACAAGATTTAAAGAACATCTCTCAGCTCGTTAGTAATCACATATTGTCCCTTAACAGAGTCAACGATCTCGGCTGTATATAACGAGACTAGTTTAAATTACCGTGTTAACACCTGAATAAATAAAAAGTGCAAAACACAATGTTTAGAACAAGAATTTAAATATACAACATTAGAGCTGTACATCACACGTTAAAAAAATTCATTAGGACAACATGGCCAGGGGTCGTTCGGTTTTGGTGTTTCATTGGTGCTCTACATATTAAGGTAACCTGAGGAGAGTATCAGAGCCGGGTCTTATAGAAGAGAAGATGCCCTCAAAACTGACAGGACTGAACTGGACGCCAGCCATAAAGCCACAACTGTGGACCGACGCTTAAAAACACACCAGAAGAATTCTTAGAAGCACTAATTGGAAAGTGAGATCAGCTCTGATGCATGAAATGGCATCCCAGATGGCCGCTCTAGTCTCTCTTAGAAGATGACGTAACAGCAACACGGTGATGTTGTCAGTGATTCTGCGTGGCGCGTTAATCGAGCCTCGGGTCTTTCAGCAGCTCCATTACAGCCGAGCGATGACGGCCTTTGGTATGGAAACTTTGCCTCCTACAGAAAAGAAGATAAGGAACGAGTCAAGACCGACACTGTCGCGGTCTAAAATGAGAGAAGTGCCAAACCCAGATTCCTGCTCACTGAGCAGAAGGATTCTCTTTACTGTCCTCTGTAAATTAAGGATCGTGCAGAGTGTAAAACCCATCAACGACAAAAGATCGGCCAAGAGAAATCTTCATCGAAACTGCATCTGTCAGAATTAGCTTATTCTAGTTGAAAAAAGGTCAATGAAACAAATGAGTGATCTGAGCACAAACCATATATGAGGAAATGGACTCTTGGGGAAGAAAAAAATGAAAAAATGTATTAATCATGCAAAATTTCATTAACCATGTTTTTCTTACCCAGAGTACTTTCTAACGTTTTTACAGCAGATGTGTTTACTCGGAGAGTGACCTGCTCGCCTCTGAAAGGAAGAAGGAACAGAGTTCACAAAGACAAGTTATAAACAGCATCATCTGAAGTCAGGAACACGACCCAGACAGGCACCCTTTACATTCAATCACGTCCTGTGGACCAGTCATATTCCATCTCCTTGTGCTGTCACACGTACAAATGTCATCAGGACTGCCACTTAGCTGGGCTTACGCTTTGATCTTTCTCACGGCGTTCATCCTCAGCAGAGCTGCCAGAGCATTCTTCTGCATGTCTGAAGACAGCACCTCCAAGCACGTCACATCCCCTGTAACAGCAAGCAAGAAAAAAAAAAAAAAAAAAAAAAAAACAGCAGTGAAGTGTATTTCCCATTGCGTTGAAAAACAGACACTTAACCACCATGCCACCCAGAGGCAAAGAAGCACTTTGCAACAACATTTCTCCGACTTACCAGACAGAATGTGCTTGACAGAAAAGCTGCGAATGCCAGCGACGTACTGCATCTCAGGGAGACCATCAGTGGCCTCCTCACACAGGTACCGGCACACCACCTGCAGAGCGAGGGACAAACGAGGTGTCATTATATCTGAATGTTTGTCTGTGATCATAATGTCAAATGATCCAATTGCCTCGAGGGGAGGGGGTGTATCATACGGTCATTTGTGCAAGGAATGACTGGGGTCTAAAAGGGGCCACCATGTCAGACTAAGGGGCTTCACATCCTCGGCACTGCTTCCAAGATAACGGAATATGGCGAAACAGACAAAGTAACAGCCACGTTTACGCTTCCACGTGCGTGCAATTCGTTGTGTAATAGTGTCGATGAGAATCCTCGGCCAGGGCCGCCTACCTGATAGCCCTGTAGGAATGGCTGAAACATGGCGGTGAGGAAGGAGAGGGTGGTGCGGCCCTTTTCCGTCACCATGATGTCCTGCTTCAGAATCTGGACGGCGCTGCGCTTTGCGAGCACGAAGCACGCCTCGTCGAAGTCCTGGAGGAGAGGGTGCACTGAGAAGCAGAGAACATGCCCCTCCCCCAATACACCAATTGCACCTGACTGCAGTGACAGCCGTCACCTGAATTCTTTATATCATTTTTTTTTTTTTATTTGCGTCACTGTGCGACGCGAGGACAAACACACCGAGACGCATCACTGAATTCGGCCTCTGATAGCCTGCATAAAAACCTGACGTTCCAAGAGGTGACTTCTTCCAGAACGTGCAGGGATGCGAACCTCACCTGGACTGTTCCTCCAGGACAGAAGATAAACTCGTTGGAAAAAACATCTCGAAGATGGCTGAAGCAGCCGTAAACGTCGTCTGAAAGACAATGGCGAGCCACGGTGTTACAGGTGTGCTGCCAGACGACACATGGAGTCACGGTTTTGGTTGAGCCCTCCCAATTACCTTTCCTGGAAGTGGGTGCCATATCCATTGCCATAGCCAGCAGGGCAGGCCGCAAAAACACGTGCAGGATCTGGTTCCTGTAGGAGGCGCAGGACAGCACGGTGACAGCATGGTTAAACACGTCCTCCTCTGGAATTCCGGCCCCGGGGCCCTTGGGCTCCGTCACCAGCCTCACGTGGCCCCTCTCCGCACACACCAGATTGGGGTGAAGGGCCACACCGGAAGCCACCACCCTACTGGCGGGGATGTGGTCTGAAAAAGGGAGGATGGCGTCAGCAGTGAGCGCACAAACCGCCTCACTGGAGAGAAGTCAGCCAAAGTATACCGCTCGGCATGCCACGCCCCCAAATGGTGTGGCACGGGGTGGGGCTCAGATCTGGAACCTGTCATTCTGAGGCCTCATAGGCAAAGTGGCACTGTCAGATCCCATAATGGAATTCGGAGTTTCAAAAACCAGGCTTCCACCGTGTCCTATATGCCTGAACTGTGCAGAACAGCTCCAGGGTAAAGGGGCGCCGAGGGTGGAAGCATTCAGAATCCAGGCAAAAATCAAAATATTATAAGCAAATCCAGGACAGTGAGACTGGGGAAAACCCATCTCACTAAAACAAGAGTGCTCAGTAGACCTCAATAGAAATGATACATTCAATTCTGTGATAAAAAGATGATTGTAGACAACAAAACATTCTTAAAAATTATACTTTTTATCCTTAGGCTTAAGGGCTGACATCACTTGGTGTTATCCATCGTGTTGAAAATACAACGCCTATCCTGTCCATCTTAATTCTGAGTGACATATTTATATATGAAACTGTGGAGAAAGGCTGAAGCTTATCTAGTGAAAGCACAGCTGTGCATCCTTTGCCATAAATATATATGTATATATAAAACCTGTGGAAAAAGCTGACAGGCTAAAAAGGCTTTCAACAATTGCCCATTTCTCATGGTTTTTAAATGTTTCGCAAAGTTTCTCCCTAGCTGAGCAAACAGCATAATGGCCCCAGGCCACAATACCCAGCTGAGCGATCAGCAGACGCCCACTATCTGCCAGGGCTTGAAGTTATCCCAGCCCTCAGGTATCAACATCCCTGAAATCGCTGCGTTTTCTAACAGCGCCCCCTAATGGTGGAATTAGCTCCCTACACCCACGAAACCACAAAATCCCTTTACTCACACCAAATGAGGCTCACCTTAACTTCCAAATTAAAGACCGACCAAGTAATAATGAAATTAGTTCACATTTTTTAAATATAGCTTAATTAAACTGTCAGAGTGGTGATAACATTCCTTCACTAAGCTGATACTGAAACACATACAAATTGCCTGCAGTGTAGTTCCATACCCGGCCAGTCCAGAAAGGCCCCGAATGCTTGGGCCAGGCTCCGGAGCCAGGCAGTCTGCTCGACGAGCCACGCCTCCTCCACGCCATGCGGGTTCTGCATCAGGATGGCAGCCACCAAAACCCAGGGCCTCAGCACCATGTTGTCCTCCTGAAGACGCACCATCCTGTAGGCCACCTGGTTCACAAAGCCCTGGGTGTCCTCGCTGGGCCTCTGCGGGATGTGTCTACGAAAGTCACATGACCAGTCTGCTAGGTCCTGCAAGGCCACAGGGTACCCTCGTTCACATTTAACCCCATATACGCGGTGGTCTGAGTGAGTTCAGGCATGATCTAGACACTAAACAAGAATTAGTCCTAAAACATTAGCCTATTCTACCTTGCACTACACTACCCAGAAGACCTCCCCATACCTGGCAATGACTTCACCATCTTGCTTTGTTGGGGACACTCGGGAGAGAGATCAAGGATTATAATTTAAATATTAAGAATAATTATCTTGGCTGGAAATGCCTAATTCAAAACAAAACTGTGTTCTGCCTAAGAACAAAGTGCTAGCTGATTTTTACCTGGTGTAGCTACAGTGGTCACTCATACGAGCGAAGATTACCTGGGGATCAGGTTGTACTGCGAGCGGTTGATCCTGCCCTGTGCCAGGCTGCGAAGGGACACCGGCTGACCAAAGTACACGTGAATACTACCGTAGTCCTCACTGAGGATTTTCCTAGCTTTCAGAAGCCCCTGCAGGAGGACCACCAAAATAAACAGAGGGAGGGCACCCCCCACGTCACACAGCACCTCCAGCTGATGGGAGGAATGCATGTGCTAATGGGCGGCGGGGAAGGGGGGATGAGCTTACGGAGGTAGACTCCTTTGGCTTGGGCACCCCGAGGAGCTCGCGGGCATACAGCACCTCCTCCAGCACCCGCTCGTAGCTGATGCTGATTGGCACCAGGCTGATGTCAAAAATCTCCCCCTTGAAGAACGGGTCCATGGCGATGTTTAAGAGTCCTAAACAAAGACGGGGGGGGGGGGGGAGGAATCAGCTGACTTCCATACATCCGAAGCCTCAATTCACTAAATGCAGTCAGGAGTCTTCTAACCAGGCTGCAGCCCCCGTGACAGCGAGTTATGGCGTGACTGAGACTGCAGTCCATAAATTTACTCACCAAGCTTGGGAGTCAAAGACTTGCATGTTCGGCTCCTTGTCCCTTCTAAGAAGAATTCAACCGGTGCGTATCCAATCTAAAGATTAGAAGGACCGCACGCGTGCACGGTATTAAGACTCACTGGTTCGACGTTAACACGCTGGGAGAACACATTATTCAAATTAACATGCCAGGCTGAACAAATCAATAGATATGCTGCTAAATGAGTTTATCTGAGCAGTGAGGTTTTTTTAGCATTCAACCGTTCAACAGACCTGAGAAATCTGCATACATCAGCCCAACAGTCAGTGCATAGAACACCCGTGGTAAATGTGTAAAGTGATAGTCAGCTAGTAACATTACAAAAATGCATAAATTGTATTTAAATAACATTTTATTAATTAAATCACGAAATAACCTGACAACTGGTTAACAATCTAGAGTACGACCAAGAATCTGGAAGTTTGCATCATTCCATCCATCCACAGCTGTGTGTCGGTTGGGGGATAGAGGGGCCTGTCAGTTTTCTTGTTTGGGGACAATACTCACCTTCAGCATTGTCTTGACGTACTCTGAGAAAACAGCCCAATAGAGCTTGTCCCCCCCGAACGAACGTCGGAGGAAGAAAGCACCGGACATTCGTAACATTTCTCCGACAAACTTCATGCCCAGAAAATCTGAAATGTTACAGCCAATCACAGGTTAGGGATGTTAGAGTTTGACACCGTCTCTGATGACCCGAGAACATCTACTAGATGATAAGAATGACAATACAATACAGCAGGAGTGTGGGAGTAACCCCTTCTCTCACGTCCCTGACGTAACCTGCACACTCATCGATCTGATCAGTAATGGACAGACACTACAGCGCCCCAGGAGAAAATACGTGCCCATTCCTGCAGCGATGACTGGCAGGGCGAGGTCGTAGGTATACAGGATGTAGGACACGATGAGAAAATCCATGTAACTGCGATGGCTGGGAAGGAGCACCAGTGGATGTTCCTGGATGGCCTGCTGAAGCTGACAACAAGTTTCCACAGTCGCAAAGGATAAAAAAAAAAAAAAAAAAAAAGTCTGTCACTCCTCACAAACCTTTGGTGGGTGCTGTCTGAACGCACCCAAAGTTGCAACAAATATTAAATGACTGACAAGAGTTCTGAGAGAAGACTCACTCTCTGGATGCCATCCTCATTAACGCGGACCCTCTGAAAGAGGACCTTGAAGGCTTTACTGAGTGTGTAGGCGAAGAATCGGATGGTGCCCAGTTGGAGTTTGTGCGCCATCTCCTCCAGGATCACAGAGGCCTCCTCCTGGATGACGTCAGTGGCCTCCCCAGTCTCCTTGGACAGCTGAGAGCAGAATCACCATAGTGGGATTGAGAAGCTGAGGCAATAAAGACTGTGTGTTTTCAGAACAGGCTTCTGAACAAGTTATCAGTGGAAAAACTGGTTCGACCTCTAATGATGCATACCACGCCGCTTTCCAGGCCAGAATCCTATTTGTTAGAAGTGCAGTTTCAAGCCTTATTTGGGAAACTAGAGAATCTGTTCTTTGCACTAATCAAAAGCAATTTCAATTCAGCTACTGATTACAATATGTCTGGAAAACTCAGTAGGGTGCCTCCCACTTCCAGGGAAGCAGGCAGTATTCTAACTCCTGGTATACATACAAGAAGCTTGATGCTGCTCAATGTGCATGTTGATTCACGTTTTCTCCTTGTTTGTGTCGGTTTCCTCAAATTATTTTAACTTCCTCCCACAATCTGAAGACACACTACTCACGTGATCCACTGCCTCAGTTTTGCCTTTAGCAAGCGTGTGCATTCCCCACAAGACTGGCAACACATCAAGCGTATATTTAGATGCACGTTTCCTAGGATAGGAGTGACTTGAAAATGATAAATGATCTGCACCATTACACACTTGTTTGACGACCTTGGTTCGAGTCAGCCATAAATGCTGCAGTTCCACAAGCTAACATGCTGAGCATGACAGGTGTCCCAAAGATCCCACTGTTCCACTCATGATTTCAATTCTAAGGCGTATGCCTAATCAGAGGGGCATGGGAGCAGCCCAAAATATTTCTCTCCTATAAATACCACAGGGCTTTCTTAACCTGTGTTATATTCCAGCTTTCGCTATCCTCACTTTTAGCTCTAATTTGACAACAACCATTCCTATGTCTGCTAAAGCTATTGCATTTATCATTAGAGCTGTTGTATTAAATGTGCACGGCTTCACTTTCTTACCTCGTTAATGACATAGTGAAGCTGTTCCGATTGCAACACGATAGTCTTCAGCATACTTGGTTTACAGGGGGTCACCCCCTTGTAAAGAACAGGCATGTAACACTTCAGTGCATACTTCAAGTCGCTGGTGTTTCGCCTTTCTTCCAAGATATCTTCAAAGTCATCTCTCTTCTTTAAAGCTGGGTCTCTCTGCTTCACATTCAAATATAAGTTGACACAATTAACAGCAGTGACATGAACAGGTTTAACCCCATCAGTCCTAAGAGAGATCCACATCACCACAAAGTGCAACTCAGCAATCAGTTTTACTTGAAAATTCCTGCTGTCTTTCCTGTTCAGATTGCAATACATACTACGCAAAAAATATATTACTAATTGTCATGCTTTCCTTACTTGATATGTTAGCTAACAGATACACAAATTGGGGACAAAATAAATGACAGCTGCAGTGCTCACTCTGGACACTTCGCAGGAATGATGTTATCAGCTAAATATAGTCGATACTATCAAATAAATGTGCCTACCGTGTATAGAGTTCCCGATGCCATTCCTTAAAACAAGAAAATGATTCAAGCTGAAGCTTGCATGCAGTGTAGATGTAAACTCGAGGGTGGAATAGCCCACTTCCCGATCCGAAGCAGAACTTGGAATTATTCACATACTATACAGGTGGCCTGATTCACATGGGTGGTGTCATTCGATCAGGAGAGACGCTACTTCCTGTTCACGTTATACGTCTACGGTGGCCGAGGGGAGATGCAAAACGTCCGACTTCCGGTTTTAAACCACGTGAAGCGTGTTTGTGTTTGGGGACGTTAATGTGATGTTATTTTAACGTATTCGGCGGCTCTGCTTTTAAAATTAACGGTAGGATGAGCTCGCAGAATGAGGAAGTGATAGGAGAAGATTTGGATCGTAGTTTCCTCGACCAGGTGTTGAATACGCTTTATGATTTTGGTAAGTTGTCAAATGAACTGTGTATGAGGCGAAAGACGTGAGCAGACTGCAGTAACGTTAATGATCCGTCGTGAAGTCAGCTGACTTGTTAAGGCTGCTTGTAGGTAAACCAGTTAATCTCACGTGTCGAAAAGGTGACGGGCCGGGAAAGGGAGGGAAGGAGTCGAAAAGGAAGAAGCGAAGGAAGGCTGATGAGAATGACGACGGTGGCTGCAGTCCGGCTGGAGTCGTGATGCTGAGTGCACCACAAACTCGAGAAGATAGAGGAGGATCAGGAGCCCAGACTGGGCGGGTAGAGGTCGTGACATTCCAGGATCCGTCAAAGATGAAGGCCAAAGCTGCCATAGCAGACAGAAAGGTGTGTTTCTGTTGTGGCTTTAATGATCTTCCATGGCGTTTGTACAGTAGGGAAGGTGACATCGTGTCCAAACGTCGTGTTGGTACAAAGGCCTGTTAAATCTGTCGATTTACTGTCAGTTTTCGCCCTACACTTTTTACATTCCCTGTCATTAGTGTCAATCATGCAGTCATCATCTGATGGAGAAATCATTTTAGAGCAGTTTGATTGGGAAAAAAAAGAACTTTTTTGGTCACTAATGTACCATTTCACCTTCTTTCAGCCTGAACAAACAAAAGATAAAGACAAAGATGATCCTGACCGATTTAACCTAGAGAAGGTATTACAAATATGTATGTTGTATTTGAACTTAAATAAGGTCTTGTAACTAGTGTCATTGTATTTTATCAAGGTTCAAAATAGAACATTAAGGCACTAATTTCTATTTGATTTATCTTAATAATTTTGCCCTCTGTTTAAAGGCTCGGTTGGAAGTTCACAGGTTTGGAATTACTGGCTTCCAGAAGGAGCAACGAAGGCAGTTTGAGCAGGAAAGAGCCATCATGCTAGGGGCGAAGGTTTGGAAAAACACCTCCTAGACGTTAGCTGTGAAAGATGGTGCAGAGGTGATGAGTGCATGGCGCTAAGGCTGTGGAGTAAAGCATTATAACCCCTGACGGCTTTATCCCATCCAGCCACCCAAGAAGGACTACGTCAATTACAAAGTCTACCAGCAAATGGTTAAGGAAAAGAAGCTCAAAGAAAAGGAAGAAGTAAAATCAGTGAGTTAGTCTGTTACATTGGTAGGCAAAATTAGTGATGGGACAAATGAGGCTTCAAGACCCGTGAAGGGCGGGAATATCCTGAACCAACCGGTGGGAGTATCCCGACTAGGAGTTATCTAGCATAAAAGTTTTGAAACCTTATTTGTCCCTGCCCTGGCAAAATAGATTCTGCTTTTCACAGATGCTTTGTTCGGCGAATGGGAACTTTTGATAGTATGCTATCTGTGAGCCATGTGGAACTGGCTGTGTTGGTGAAACACTGTAAATCAGCGTTGTGGACGTGCTGCTTTACACAGGAAAAGGGGGGAAAGATATGGAATAGGATCAAGATCATGTCTGACATATTCAAGGGAATCTTGTTTACCATTTAATGGGAACTTCAATGTTTAAATGGTTATGGCTTCTTATGCAGAAATACATTTCATGATTTGGTGATTTCCTTGATTTTCCTAGGACACTAAAAAAAAGAAGCCAGAGAATAAAGGAAGGTAAGGACACATTTATCAGTCCCCGGACGATTCTATGACGTCAGCTTTCCTTTAAACAGACACACATTCTGAAATATTTTACCGAATGAATTTTTTTGGAGTCCACTTAAATTTCAGACAGCTTATTTTTTAGACATCACTGGAGAATGTACTATTGTCTTTTTACAGAGAGAAAAAAAGAAAGTCCTCTTCAAGTGTGTTACCAACAGGACAGGTTGGCAGGTTCAAAAATGGCATGCTGGTTCTAAGCTCCAAAGAAATCCAGAGGATCAAAAACTCCAGAGTGGTGAAGTGATAATTGGAGTAAAACTGTATTTTAAGCGTGTCTTGGATGTCCTCCTGCAACAGTTCTTAGTGTTCACTTTTGTCATTGTACCGTTTTGTTCTGTGTTTTAACGTTAAATTTGCAAAAATCAAACTTCCTTGGTGGTGCCTGAATTGTGCTTTGTAATATTTATATTAATTCTGAAATCACGGCTCGGATTGACATAAATATGGTAGCCTATGTAAAGTACACCACACCATATCTCTTTTGGAGCTGTCCAATGTGACAGTCGTTCAAAAAAGCCCAACTCCAGTGGATCATGAAGCAAGTCATTTTGTATGCCATCACAGTTTATTGACTTCTGAAAAGTGAGGGAAAAGCAGCTGCTTTCTGTTTACGCTATACAATATGAACCAATGCGATTACAACGCGTTTTGTATACAAACCACCGAAAAAGTACAAAACGTTTACAATTTGGAGAAACGGAGACTAAAGAAAACGCGTGTCATTCTGGAGAAGTACACAGAGCTTTATTGACTGTACAAACTGGACAGCCATACAGGGACAGTCCTTCTAGTGTACTAAATAGTTCCCAGGGGCGAGCAGTCCTTTTACTTAAACCGCAGTACTAGAAGTGGAAAGTTCCTGCAGTGCGGTTTTCTTAATATGTTTGTTTCTCCACCCAGTCGCTACTGCATCATGCCCCACGTGCCAACGGGTAGGTAAACGCAGACTGGTATCACTGTTGCACAATGTAAGTTTATAGCTGCTTTTTTTGTATATCTATAATAACTACCACTACATATAAAGATCTAGCGCCTGTCCTAGGTAAGGATTCCATAACCCTGAGCACTCAGTGTTTCGATCACCTTTTCTTTAGACGATGTTAACGTTCTGAAGCAGGCTGCCGTGTTGAGCAGAACGTACACGCCAAGCACACCACCTCGTAACACGTACGAGGAGATGCCAGATCCAGTGTGTCTTACTGGTTAAACTCCTACTTTTGGGCATGACCGACGGCCACTTCTTTGTCTGTCTTATTCCATGTCTCTTGGACTGCGTTTAACCTTTGATTTGTTTGCGTCTCAGTGAGACGGGATGCCTCGCACGGACACAGCTTTATAAATACTCCAGTGTGAGTCAGTTACACGATCTCCAGGAGGAGAAAGAACATTCTGTTTGACTTTACACTGGCATTTTGGCACCGTTTTAAACAATCAGAGCTATGTATTTGGAGGCTTTTTTCTAGACACGTTGAATACAGGTCCATTATTTAAAGTCAACCAAGCTAAAAATTTAGAATTTTGACAGTGTAAGATATGAAGCAGTTTTGGAGTCAGGGATTATAATTAAGTGAACTTGCACTTTCCTTCTTTTTTCAAAGTGATGCTAGTGGAATGTATGGTTTAAAATTTCTCTAAAACACTTGTGGATTTAGCCAGCACGTGCTCCCAGTGTAAGTGTAGACTTCCAGAAAGAAAAATTTTATTTGATAAATTCCTTAATCTTCACGTTTTGAGTTGGGGTTTAGGAGCACATTTCTAACATCTACATCCACTTAATGAATAACATGCTGTAAGCCCTCCCTTCATCTCCTTTTTATAAACACTTTTACAGTTCATTACTTAAGAAACGTACCCCATAAATATGGTGCTGTTTGTCCCTACTTATTTCAGCCTTTCTAATTTATCAGGTTTTACATTAATGTTCCGGTATAAAATGTTTCCTTCATTTGTATTTACCCGTTTATGAATCTATGAGTCTACAGCACCTTGAAATGAAAATCACAAATAGAAATGGTCATTGTTTCCTACGGTAGAGGGGATGGCGGAGTCGTCAGGGTTTTGGCCGCTGAGGAGAGAATAATCAAGGCCTGCTTACAAACAGGTTAAGAATATTCTAATGAGAAAATCGTGATGAGCCACAGTTTATCAAACTCTCAAGGGCGCCTTGCAGTTTTTGGCCCAATACTTCAGTGGTCGATCGTGTTCCTAAATAAGACACATAAGGGGGCATTTTGTGTTGTATTTACAGAAAGTTTATGAATGGACGTGGTCATATAAAGCTCATGCCTGGGACACTACAGTTTTATGTTCATATTTACAGTTGTGTTACATGCAAATACAGTTTCAAATAATTTGATATCTAACTTCATGACTAGCTTCTTTTTTGATAAAATGTTGGATGAGCAAATTCTAATTGGACACACTTCATGTCTAGTATATATGGGATATAAAACGGAACTGAGGAATCCATTTAAAGTTACAAACCAGAGAATACTCTAAAAAATTCTTCACGGAGCATCACAGTGTTGATGGATTCCTTGGATTTCTGTCCTTGTCAGGGCACCGTGAACAAAATGGCCTTGCGAAACCACCCATGTAAATGTTCGTCTGCACATAGGCAGCCTCTCTAGAGGTTATAATATCCCATGGGAATTTTTGCTCACAATAACATTCAGGAATAGCAGTTGGGTTCATGGCTTAGTAGGAGGATCAAAGTCACCTGTTCCACCTGGATGCCTTGGCATCCAGGGCAGACGTAATACTCAAATCGTACTTGCGGAGAACGGTTCTCCCTGGCAACATCGGGTGCAGGTATAGCAGCTTGGGGACGATGGCAGGAACGGGATGTAATCTCCCAGAGATACATTGTATCAGGATTTTGGTCATTTAACAACAGCGAGAATGCTTGATGCCTCTGCCCAGTCGTAGAGAGGGCAGGGGATTCTAACATGGAGAAATCGAACATCGGTTAATGCCCTTTGGACCTGGAGCGCCATTTTGATAAAGTCTCAGTAGTGTATAAACTATACAATGAAAACTATTTACTAACCTGAGATAAGTAGTATTGGGCACTTATCTGTGGTTGGTGTCATATTAAGACGATTCCCGTTATTTGTTAGGCGTTTACATAAAACACTCTTGACAATTTCGTTGAAAATGGTGCTGTACAAAATGAAAAAAATCCTCCACTGTGATGTAATCTGACTACTCCATATATAGCAAGTTGTTCTGAAGTGTTTAAGGTCGTCTTTGATGGTAGATGTCGACTGAGATTCTCACTGCCGTAAGAGGGACTTGCCGCGCTGACGTCTCAGGATTCCTGCTAAGCTACTGTTGCTTAATATTCCTTGGCACCTCTAGGCCTGTTAGCAGGGTGACCTGCCATGGGAGACATGCACAATATGATGTAAATGACTCAGAAAATAGAAGTGTGTCTTGACTCAAATTCTTTAACATATTAGCCTTGAAAAAGAAAATATGGAGAAATGTGATTCATTGCGAAACTGAGAATTTCAAACTAAATGTGAGAACTGTAATCCTGTGAAAATCATTACAGTATGCTGGGGTGGAAGGTACTATTCTAACATAAATATAATTCGTTCTTCTTATGTTAAAGACTTAGAAGTTGGCAGAAGAGGATGAGAAGAGAGATATGTACTGTTGATTTTCCGAGCAAATCAATTTAATTCTAAAAGGACTTCAGTAAAAATACGCAGCTTTCCATAGTGACTGGACTATACAAGCCGCATTTGATAAAACGGCTTGGTAAGGTACGAAAATTCAGATGCTCGGGTAACCATAGACATATGAACCAGCTAATATGTTGTCTAGGCGCAGCCCTGTCAATAATCAGTACCTATCAATAGCACACACCAAATTCTAGATCCTCCTTTGAGTGTTCTTGAGAGGCACTTCCTCCTACAAAGCTGAGTGCCCCCTGGCAGACTCACCTGGACATTCCGGTTAAGGCTGACCGCAGGCATGAAGACCCCTTCCAGGTTTTCGAAGGCCACAGGTCCATGCTGCTCCTTGTTGATGTAAAAAGTGAGGCTGTGCTTGTTGAGGTCCAGCAGGATGCCCACAGTGGAACCCTTCGTGATGCCTCCTTCCGCCCTAGAAGGTACAGGGCCAACACACTGCATTTGCATACAACTACTAACCTTCAAATAGCCAGATCTTAGCAAGGCACAAATCAGGTAGGCTTAGAATAGATGGATCAAGATATAAATAAATGCTAGGTCATATAACTACCTGATTGCTGTTTAGTTTTTGTTTGGTAACATGACTACATTCAACCCACGGTACAAACCGTCAGTTAGACTTGTGTAAGGTAGGAGGTACACAAGGATTCTTCATTAGAAAAGTATGACCATGTTCTTGAGAAGTTGACAGAAGTTGAGAAGCTGACAAATTGGATTTCAGTTTACTAAAGTCTATTGATTTGGTCCTTGACAAGGCACTGCTGTTGTACCATTGAACACTGTACTTCACTTGGTCTGTTTGCCACCCAGATGAACCAGGGTGCTCTTCATTCAGTACAAAACATATGTAAAAAAGCTACAGTGGGTGAACATACAATCCTGCATTTTAATGGTTTTAATTAATGGCTCCCCCAGTTTAATTGGCATGCAGTAGGCACTGAGTGAAAGGACTGCCGTACCTGCTGGTGTGGGAGTTGTTGTGCATGAACCAGCTGCGGTTGTTGTCCACATACATGGCCCAGGCTTTGTCGTCCTTGCCCAGCATCATGTCCTTCATGGTGTTGATCCGGGCCACGCCGAAAGCTGGGTCCGGGTGGTTGTCATAGCGATCCACGGTCAGCTCCCAGTAATGCACGCCCTTGGAGAAGGCAGCCGTGCCCAGCACCACGCGGTCGTCGTAGCTGTTGCAGCTCACTGTCTGGTTCTCGTTGGACAGCACGATGTCTTTATGGGCTGTGGTGGGGTCAAAGGTGAACCAGGCCACTGCGCAGAGGAGCAGGAGAGAGAGAGAGTCAATTACTTTGTGTGTGTATTCATGGAAGGTTAGGTAGCAGGGTGTGGGAAGATTCAGCCTTGCTGAACAAAGGTACATAACTAGAAATGTTTCAGTAACTGTACAGAAGGAACCGATCAATGAATGTTGCTTAGGGGACACTTTATAGCAGTACAATTGCATTCATCCATCTCCCTTAACCACCTATCCAGCATGGAGTCACAGTGAGCCTGGTGAACTCTATGGACAATTTTGAGAAGCGATTCCAACTAAACCTTGGCTTTGGGAGGAAACCCTATGTCGACAGATCCAAACGCAGGTATCAAACTGAGCTACCGCATGCCCTCAATGCAATTAAAGCTAAAATTATTTTGACGGAAGCTACAGACGGGACTTAAACTTTGGCTGGTGCCCCTTGATGCCCTCTGAGGAAGACGGCTCCACGCTGGATCTCTTGAAACAAACACAAAGGCTACTAAATATATGGAAGCTACTAAATATGGAAGTGATGGCTGGTTAATTATGAAACGTGACGTGCCATCAGGCAGCACATTAATTTCTATTCAGCGGTGCCTTTCCGTCCGTACGGCATTGCGGTAATGAGTGATTCCACCGCACCGCTTTAATTAAATGAGCTCTCTCAGACATGCTGGGTTTTGGCTCAAACTGCTATCTGGCACGCAGCAGAGGTTTGGCGCTGGAGCACAGATCCACCGTTACTTCCGTTGGCAGTGCTGGCACACAAAACCAGTCCCTCCCCACATTTCAGGACCTCCACCCTACGACTCCTCTTGGCCCAGTTCATCAGCTTGTTCATTCCCCTGCTCATGGAAGGGGGCACATTTTCTTCCAGTCAAAATGCCGGCTGGCAGCATCTCTGTCACCTTGGCACGCATATCTGTTGCCAGGGGTTTATGGAATAGAAGGTGTTCTTCAGCTGCCAAAGTTACGTCTAGACTCCTCGCCTTCTACAAACCTCAATATACTTATGTGAGATCAACATGGATACCTCACCCCCCGCTGAAATGTCCAAGCCTTAACGCTGTAGTTCTTTGTTGTGGGTCTTTGTTGTTTCTTCTCAGAAAATAAATTACGGAACCCTGAGTATTAATAACTATTGACCTAACTATTTGTCAGACTCCCCACCCTTACCGCCACCGCAGAGCGGCTGCACTCCCGCGCCTCACCGTCTGACGTCTGCAGGATGACAGTTTTGCTGTAAGGCCCCACCCCTGCGGAGTTGTAGGCCTTGACGCGGGCGTTGTAGGAGCTGTTGAAGTGGAGCCCGTCCACGGTGCACACGGTCTCCTTGCCCACGTACACCTCCTGAGAGACACACAGATGACACAGAGTGCTACAGAAATCCGCTAAACGAGGCCAGTGACTAAGGATTTACAGGTTCTAGTTGCTGGATGGGTCATGTTGATGTGCCCTCGAGATGCAACCCAATCTGAAGTGCCTCAGCACAAACCGAACTGTATAAACTGTTCAATTTTGTAAGGTGACCTACATCCCTCTGTGACATTTATCCACTAAACAATAAGAATAATCGTAAATGTACAAATCATGAGCTAAACAAAACGACAAAACAGTAATCCTTTCTGCTCCTTGATCTCCTAGTATGCTCAATATCCTCAGCTAGATATTCACTGGGAATACTGGATTTACGTAATTTTCTCATGGGTACAGATGTGAATCAGTCATTTTAACCAGCACACCAGACTGGTTCCACTGGTTCTACACTAGCATGGCAAACACAGTTACAGACTGAATGCTGGCCTTGAAGACCCCACCCTGTACTGGCCACCGCTGCCGTCATCCAGCTCCAGCACGTAGCCGTCCACGGCGCCCCCAGGCGGGATAGGTACCCTCCAGGCCAGGGTGGCGCTGTTATTGCGTGTGCAACACTGCTCCAGCTGCAGCAGGGGTGCGGGGGGTACCTTGGGGGTATCAGCTGGAACAGAGCAGCCCGGGTGGGAAGTGAGAATCCGTGATTTTCATTGGGGGTGAGAAGAAATAGGAGACTATATGTGTGGGATGGCATGGTGTCGTGTATAGGAGAAAAGAGAGAGAATGGATGTTTCCAGGTGAACGTCGACAGCCCAATCCCCCTCCATCTTAAGGATGGTACAATCCGGGACGTCTTGGGTTTGGAACTGAGGGGTTTCAGTAAATCACAACAGCCATGAAATACCTCCTGGGATCCCCGTCTCTTTCTATCCACTTGCATGCATTTGTGTCAAGAACGGAGGCTCCTGAAAATCTGGAACATGATATGCGATCAAAGCGTTTCCATGGTGATCCTGCATATGGTGTTTCAATACGGACTGACTCACATTCCCCAGTCTTCTCATGGGTGGTGTGTAATTTCTACTCGTTTAGTTAGTTTTAAAAGATTTCATTCTTTATATTACAATTAACATTTTTATTTACAAATAAAGATGGCATCGTCTGCTTTCCTGTTTTTATGAAAGAAATTTGGCCAGCTTGTTTTAATTAGTTATGGCATCCTGGGATTGCAGCTAAAAGGAATCATCCATCCATCCATCCATCTTCCGTAACTGCGTTCCCAGTACAGGTTTACCTGGAGCCTATCCCAGGCAGCCTGAGGCTGTTGTACACCCTGAATGGTGTGCCAGTCCATCACAGGTCACATGCACGGATGCATTCACACACCCAGTCACACACTATGGACAATTTAGCTATGCCTACTGGACTTTGGACTGAGGGAGGAAACTCGCTAAACAGGAGGAGCAGAAAACAATCATGCTGTATATAAAATAAACACAGCATAAATATGAACATATCCAGACATCAGATTTAGATTTTTAGAAGCAGATCACACCTGATTATTGTGTCATAAATGAGCTAATATAATGCAGCATATAAGATTATGTGCTGAAGATGCATTCTCATACCTTCTAGGCACTGGAAATGTATTTAAATTAATTTCATCTGACGCAGAGATTAGACCAGGCCATTCCAACAGAGGACTCTAGCCCTAAAGCCGAGTGCGCGGGGGAGCATTAACAACTGTGTTTGCATCATGAAGTGTCTGCTGTGTGAACTGACAAAGTATTCCTAGGTCGATTCACAGAGTGGTGGTCAAACGATTTGACATAGATTGGGTCCAGCAGATACAGTAATTATATCACCAGAGACCAGAGCAGCCATTGAGCTCCTACTACCCCTCCAGCAAGGAGGCAAATACATCATGAAAAAACTGTAAAGAGACAACAAAGAGCAGATGGAAAATGGGAATTATTATGCAGAATGAAAAAAATGAGCACTTAAAAAAACAGTAAGATTAAATCATCCTACAATTACAGTCCTCAGAATTCTGAATGGTGTGCGTCTGAGACAGGAAAATGCAAAACTGCTTTTGACCACTCTGGATTTAAACCATACCTTTGGTCTGGACTAGGTCCAGCTGAAGGATAGCCTGCAGCAGGGGCTCGGTGTTCAGTGTCAGGTCAAAGTCTGGGCCCACCTTGGGCTCCAGAGCCCCCTTCACCCACTGGTCCTGCGATGACAGCACTCGCTTGATCAGGGCGTCTGAGATCTACGGTGAGAGCGGGGAGATGATTCAGTCAGTCCAGGCAAGCTGGAATGGATGGAGTCAAGTGGAGTCAACACCTCTTAAGACTTTAGAGATGTGAGGATTCAGAGCCTTACGTAATTTTGATTTATGTCTATTTTCCTTAAGGAACTGTTTAAATTGAGAAAGTAGCCATTAGGAAATATTTGACAATTTCAGTTGAATATTTAGCCATTTGTACAGGTGCCAGTACATAGGAATATTACGGGTTTGCATATCCCAGCTTCCTCTCCTATGAGGCCCAGAGGTTTAGCTCTTTATCTAGCACCCCTGGGGAATTCTAAGGGTTAAAAGCTTTTCTCCATGACCCAGTGGGAATATGATTACTCTGCCAGCCACAGGACTCAGACCTTCACAGGAACTAAAGCCTAACCACCTAACAAAGCCACGTCCCACTTACCACACGGGTCGGTGCTGAACTTTGAGTAGGTTAAGCGGCATTAAAACCAGGTGAATACAAAATACAGTATGCATTATGTTGTTGATCATCCAGCTACTAATCCAGTGTGAGGGTACAGGCGGCATGGGTATACCCTGGTCTGGATGCCTGCCCATCACAGGGCACACACACAAAATGCGGACAATTTAGAGGCACCTAACCTATCTGCATTTAGATGAATACTTAAGGGAAGCTACACATCATGGAATGAACATTCAATCATCACACAGAGGGCAGGATTCAAACTCCCATCCCTGGAGGCGTGAGGTGACCGTTCTGCCCACCGTTACCACCCACAACATAACGAGTCCAGTAAAAATTCTGAAATGTAGACAGATGCAGCTTGGGTGCTTGGGTGCATGTGTAAGCTGTTTTTTAACCCCACCCTCCTCCAATGGTACCTGCAAGAAGCCGCTGGGGTCATTCTCTTTGATGACCTCCAGGCAGTACTCCATCATTCCCGTGGTCTGACGTAGCTTCATGGTGCAGTGTGTGATCTGGTCCCGGACAACCTGTGCTCCACAAGCATGATATGGCCACTGAGTCCTACACACATGTTCCCACCACCGACCGCAGAGACGAAAGGAGAAGAGCTGAAGGGTGCAGGGTGGAGCTGCTTCATAATATAACAGGCTTTACAGGTTATTATCCATGTGCCACGTTCGACATAGCTGTGCAAGCAGTTATAAATCCATCTTTCCATCCATCCATCCATCCATCCATCCATCCATCTTTCGATACATCTTTTCAGCCATCCATCATTCATCTTTCCATCGATCCATTCATCCATCCATCAATCTTTTCATTTATTTTTATATCCATCCATCATACCTCCATTCATCCATCCATACATCCATCCATCCATATACCTTCCATACTGCTTATAAAGGGTCAAGAAGAGCCTGGAGTCTATCCCAGGAAAATTTGGACAGGAAGCAGGGAACACTCTTGCATGCCAGTCCATCGCATGGCAGTTGTAAATACTGTATTATTGTTGGCATAGCTAAAATGCAGGGTGGGCACAGGATGTTCTGATGGGGTTGGGGGGTGCTTGGGTTTAAGAGTTAAAAAAAAAACACTTTGCCCTGTTTCCTTCCTATTTACAATAGAAAGAAAAATCTGTAACTGGTTGGTTGCCCAGGCTTGGGGTGGCCTAAGCTCACAATTGGGTGAGCCAAGCTTATCTGCCTCCCCTCCCAGCTGGAGCCTGGCCTGAGACGGATGTTCAGCACCCACCTTCAGCTTGTACTCGCGCTCCTTGGTCACCTTGGTGAGAAGCTTGGCTTTCTGCCGAGAGAGCGCATCGATGAGGGCGTCGCACTGGGCCACCAGGCAGGCTTCAAACTCGACTCCATTCTCCTGCAGACAGGCAGAGAAACAGCCATCAGGTGCCTGAGAGGATATGACCACAGATGGGTCCAAGGGACCATGACTTACATTAATATATGCCAGCATTAATGGAATAATGCATGCTTTTCGATAGTCTCAAAGTCCTCACGGACGATGCAAAATCAATAATTGATCTGAATGAAGTTCCTCGGTGTAGAATTTCAATTAGACATCCAAGGCCACCATAAGAACCAGGATCCAATAAAACATGCCCTAATGTGTGCATCACCAAATCTGATAATATACCATAGCTCCATATGAGTCTAAACCAAGACCAACACAGACAGTCCCCAAAGACTGCTCTTTATAGCTTATTTTTCCCAGACGAAGCATTCATTTCTAGCCTTAGTACTGAGTGAGGTAACAAATAAATTCTTTTTTGCCCTCGGGGCAGGCAATAATGTTTTAAAGCTATGGTCTTAAAATAAAAGGCAAAATCTTTTAGAGGTCAAAGTGTAAAATAAAATATGGGACACTGTGTGCTGTGTTATTATACTATATGTCTCAGTTTGAAAAACTGGATTAATGGATTTTCATTTTCACCTTTTAACAGAGATCTTTAAAAAACCATCTTTTTCACGTTTTCTCTCAACATGAAACCCGGCCGTCTTGATCCTTGTTCTCTTACATTAAGGAAAGTACGTACTTCTTTTTGAATACGATTAGTCTACTTATGAATGCTAAATTTTAGACCTCTAATGGGAATGTTTTTGCTTGCTTTCTTTTGTTTAAAGTACCAGAATAATCTGGGGCCCGTTCCAGAAAGCGGGTTTAACAAATCCTATAGTCAAACCTGAATTCTGATTGGAGAAATTGAGGGAGATTCAGGGAATTGACAAATCCTGAAGTTGAACTTTCAGTTTTCTCCAATCAGAATTCAGGTTTCACAGTAGGATTCATTAAACCCACTTTCTTGAATGTACCCCTGATGCGACACAAAGTGTGTGTTTGTTTTTTTTACTGTTTTGGCTCGGAAAGGTCCTAATCGAAATCAAGAGAAGTTGTACAAACAATAAAAACCAAATAAACAAGATAATATTCAAATTATTTAATTAAAAAATACCTATTTGACTGTCCATACAGTGCAGGGTTGTGGGGAATAAAACTAACCGAAAAAAATTGTTGACCAGGTTCTTTAATGAGCTTAATTTCATCTGAAATCTGAGTCAGATCCGTTCCCATGGTGACTCATGAGGGCTCCTGGCTCTCAGCCTCCAACTCATCGTGTCTCTCATTCCGAAATATCCAGGCAGTGCTCTCTCCCACACAGTCAACGTGAGGCTTACCTGTATCTGCTGCAGCATGACTTTCAGCTGGACCAAGAATTCCTTAGCATCCTTGGCTTTGTCTGACACCCCGTTTAAGGCCTGGGAGAGCTGACACTGTAAATTGAAGACAGACAGCAATGAAAATAGCCTGGCACGGAAGTGTGAAACTCACTTCTCTCACGGCATGTAAAAATAACTCCTGGCCTTTGAGTTTTTCTCTCCTGTTCCTCTACGGAGGCGTTAACAGTACTAGACCATCAACGGGGGCTCAGCCTGGCTGCACCTATCGTCCATTAATGAGGGCTCAGCCTACAGTAGCGCCACCTAAATCTTAGCTAGCTCCTTAATAGCTGTATCCTTGTGATGTATCTGCCTCACTAAAAGAATATAATAAATGTAGATGTTTTAAATGAAGGCACAAAAATATTCAAAAATTATAAATTGACTACACCTTGTGGTGCACAAACAGAAAAACAACTGAAACTGAATGTAGGTCCTGTAAGAACGTGGAGCTGCCATAAAAAGAAAACAAGGCACAGTCGTCAAGCTGTGGATTTATTTGCAATCAAATTTGTATCACACATGAGATTTGCATGTGTGTGTGAGTGTTTGTATCTCGTATTCCAATCCCCTTGTAGGACCTTTACCCATGAGAAATGATTAATTACCAGAAACACAGACCCTGCTGTGATGGATGTGGCCCCGTTCCACGGCACGCGTCCCCACCTGCTCCGCATCCTCCGGGCCCCCCTCCCTGGGCCCCTAAATCAAACCCGACTTCCACAGTTCCCTAATGGGCCATCTGGAACGTCAAGATGGCCACGCGGCTAACGGGAGGACGAGCGGTTTATCGGCCAGACCGGCCTTGGCTCGAGACACAGCCTTGGGAGGCCGTCTATCCCCTTTCCTGCAGTTTGCCATCCTGAGCATGACAGCCGGAATAGAGGGAGGATTTCCTATGTGGGGAATCTTCCCTCGGTCCAAACCATCACCAGACAGTGGAGGATATAACCAATGTTCTTTTGTCTTCAGCCTTATCTGTGCATCAACTTCAATTTGCTACAATTCATTAATATGTCCAATTAGGAGGATGATTGTTCATTTCATTACACACTTAGCAGGTTAATCTGAGCTTTGATCAGCTCCTTTTGCCAAGGGCCCCATTGTCTTTGCGAAGCAAACGTCTCATTCAACGAGATAATTAAAGCTTGGCCTGATTTGAAAGACGAATGACGAGCGGAACAACTGCAGAAATTAAAAAGGCCCGACAGGACGATCAGACGACGGGCATATTTCAGCTTGGAACGTGACTGACAGGCGTACAATGTGTTCTAACACAGATGAATGATAGAAATATCGGGCTTTAGAAAACGCCAGTGTTGGCTCAGCATCGTCGATAAAAAAGAACATACACAGCAATTGTAAAGTTGATTAAACATGACGTTGACCTTGGTTTGGTTATATCTAGTCTGCCGTCATTTGCTACGTGTAGCCAGTATATCTGAATATTCTCTATCCATTAAACGTACCAAGGTGTTGTTAAATGGAACAGAAGACCCACAATATAGTCAGATACTCGGTGATGCGTTTGCTGCCAAGCACATAAAATAATAACATCTGGGTGGATTTCAAAGCCGATGACCTTGATAGAGGGCACACACCGGGGCGAGTGGGTCACGGACACCCAGCATTAGCATTCCCCCCCCCCGCCCCCCCCCAGCCATACGCAGCTGTGTCATCTCCCAGGGGCAGCCTCACGCCTCCCTCCCCTCCCCAGATCTAGCCAGCCTTTTTTTTCCCAGGGTGCACTAGTCCCACCAGAGAGTTTTTCACATCCTCGCAATGTTCAGGTGAAGCAGGAGAAACAAGAGAGCAATGACAGAGGTGGAGGAATGGTGGAATTTAAAGTGCCCATCGGCGCTCAGTAAAAATCGTAAAAATCCATGAAATATGGATAGGATGCGCCTTATTAAAAATGCATGAATATGCCAATAATTTAATATAATTGAGTCTTGGCTTCTAGGAAATTTAAATATCTATTAGCTGTAAGAAGGACACCTTTACATAAGGGGCAGCTGAAAGTGGATATAAATTGAGGAAGGATGACACAATCCACTGGCATATATATAAAACAAGGAGGCGAGGAGACTGTATGAATCATGCACTTTGCCAGCAAGATATTTTCAACATTGATTTTTTTAAATAGTTTAATTGGAAAAGAAATACTTTGTGTAACAGTGGTCATAATAATAGCCGGAAACATGGAATTATCAGCGTGACAAGATTAATGGAACTTTCACTTAGTATAAAGGTAATGGCACTGCATTTCCATGGCAACAGCGTGGCTAGGTACACCGTGCGTTTCAAACTCACATCCAAGCAGAGACAGAATGTAGCCTTTAATACACCCACCCGGCATGGACTGGGTTCCAGCCCGGGGAAACGGGGAAACATCACACACACCCGACTCCGGGAAGACTCACACTTGAGTGGTCATTGCTGGAAGGTTATGAAGCCACGGGGCCAGTATAGGAACACAATGGGACGTGAGACACATTAAACTACATCTGACTTCTCCTGATTCCTTCCTTCTTTCTGGGTTCTACAGCCACACAGCCAAAAGGACAAGCAGCCATGACAACCAGCACTAACCGATCTATCCCGCTCTGTATTACACTCTGCCAAGTTTTAAAACTGCCATATATCCGGAAATCAGGATCCCCCGCAAGCTCTGCTTCACCTCCGTCCGCCCCCATTCCAATTCCACACTCGGCAATCCTACAAGATGTACAGGATGATTCATTCCAAAATTACCACACACGGTCAAACTGTTACAGATTTAGAAAACTGACAAAAGTTCATATTAAATATTTCAATATGGCTGGGCCTTTTACATGACAGCCCAATAAAAAGCTCTACTTCTTTTCATAACAATACAGTTGGATTTGAAGAAATGTAAGACCGATTAAATCATTATGCTTGTTTTTCATTTTTCATCAGTCAATTTCAAATGAAACGGAGTCTGTAACGCTCCGCAGAAAATCGCGTAGGTTTAAATATGTGATCTTTTCCTTGCTAGCTTCTTGCACGTCGCTGCACAGTATTTATCCACAAGAAATTACACTGTTAGGCTTCGCTTTACTCTAAATTCCCTGGAGATTTTTTCATACTTTAAATACACCCTGATCAGCCAGATGCAAGTTTGACCTATCATCCACTATGAGATGTTAGAAATATCATTAATTAATTTATTTATAGAAAAATGTAATAGTTTACATGTAGTACTGTGCGTAATACAAATGAAGATTAAGAGATTTAAAGATATGTTACTTTTAAACCAGGATTTAAAGGTACAGGACAGAGTGAATACTGTGATTCTTTTTTGACTTTAAACCGTACGCTCAAACAGTCAGACAAAATGTAACACACAAAAGGAACACATGGTCAACTCCCACTCCCAGTGGATTCTCTTCCAATTTAGCGAGTCGGAACACTTAAAAAGGAGCTGTTTGAGCTTTCGCTGCCGATTAAGACAAACAGATAAGGCCTGCCGCTGCTCTGTTATCAATACCCCAGATCCCCAGTGCAGGTCACGACTGCACAAACGCCGTCCTTTACCAGTGAGGATCGAACCCAATAGGAGAGCAACATCACCAAGATGCTCGGCTTAGCTTGCACTCACATTTTTTTAAAAAAAAAAAAAGATGATAGAGATATGTCTGCAGAAAATGTAATTATAGTTTAAGTATCTTCAGATATTTACATATTAAATATTTAAAGGTTACATCGTTAAATTCTGTGTTCTGTGAATGCGCTCCTATGAAACTCTGGTCCTACACTTGCTAAAAATACATGTTCTCTTTCGTTAAACACGGAGTCAAATGGCTGGCCTCCACTCATTCATCCTGGTCCACTTTGGCAGATGCACTGTATCGTTGGGCTGATCTCTTCCTTTTCTCCACATTGGCCATTATCAGCAAGAACTGTTCCACTGTGTGGTCTCTGATTTGAGGCTAATGGTACGTTTCTGGCACTCTTCGATGAAATGAAACACTGAGTGAATTCATGTCCTGCCACTCGTGCCTTTTCAGTTTCTGTTTTTCAATCAAGCAGATATATCTAAGTATCCTTTATTAATCAGAGGTTTCTTTACCAAGTCTGTTGTTATTTTCAGTTCTATACTGATTACATATTTTGTACTATTTTTGAGCTTTTGTGCCCAGCTCTTGACTTTATGCCCCCTTAACAATTTGCATATCATTTCAATTTCAGGTTTAAGAAATAAACATAAAATTGTATTGCAAACTCGCACTTACACACACACACACACTTTTGTCTCTTTTGGTTTTTTGATTACATTTACAGATTCTTATAAGAATGAGCTTTCCCTT
>JAACJT020000033.1:4247064-4304276 GCA_009936485.2 Gymnarchus niloticus | reverse complement strand
CACACACACACTTTTGTCTCTTTTGGTTTTTTGATTACATTTACAGATTCTTATAAGAATGAGCTTTCCCTTGTGAGATTATTTGTCATGTCCTCACAACGCCACATTAACATGCCCACACACACACACACACACACTGACATCACCTTGTGCTGTTTCCACGTGGCACCCAAAGGCTTGACCTCGTGCGCTCCGTGCTTGCCCTCTTCCAAACACTGGTAACACACCGGTGTCTTGCAGTGGACGCAGTACATGCTGTAATTCTCCAGATCGTGCTCGGCGCAGGTCGCCAGCTTGCGAGCCGCGCACGGCTGCTGCTGCTGCTGCTGGCCAGCAGCGCCGGGCACCTGCAGGGTCGGCGGCACAAGTCGATGCTTGGCCAGCGGTCCGCGGGAAGGGTGGCACCGCTGCTGACACGGCGTGCAGTAAAACACGTCGCACTGCTCGCACATCACAGTGGCTTCCACGGGGTTGCGGTCACACAGCTGGCATTTGACGGCCGCCGATCGGCTCTGCTGGTACCGGGAGACGATCGCTTCCAGTAGCCGGTTCCGTGGGAAACCCCTGAGACCCCGCTCGTCCAGAGAGACGCTGCGGTGACAAAGGGGGCAGGTGATGGAGCAGTGCCGGTGAACCAGCGCCGGGGGAAACACCCTGACACCATTGGGAGACTTCAGGCACGGAGTGTACGAGCCGTAGCCGCTGTCCGTTTCGCTATACATGCTCATCTTGTCCATGTCCAGGTAATCGTAATCGGAGGCGCCCGACGCACCGCTATGCGGAGGCGTCTCTCCTTCTGGGGTCTGCACGATGATATTTCGGGCGCACGCCAAACACACGTTGTGTGAGCACGGCAGAATGATGGGATCCTTGAAGAAGGAGCCACAAACAGGGCATTTTAATTCTTCGTCCATCGTGTCCGTAAAACACAGACACACGCGAGGCAGGACTGGCGGTCAGTGAAAACAGAGCAGCACTATATGACACGGACAGCTCCCTTCACCCACGACACGCGAGCGCTTCGCCGAGTGGAATTGTGGGAATTGTAGTCTATAAACGTCTATGACGTCAGAACGATAAAAGATTTCGCTCGTTTATCGTCGTGGAAAAAAACGTTGAAGAACTACATATCCCATGATCCCAAAGAAAATTCGTTGAAACTCACGTAAAACCGACTGAGCCCACTTAACGGTCGTGGGCTGAAACTGTGGGTTTTCGCAAGCACATATCCAACGCAAACAAATTATTTAAACGTTGGTGACACGTTGAGGCATAACGCTTTTGAAGAATTGTCTTTAATATACACTGTTAGGGACTAGTCTTGTTTGATTTCTAAGCAGAAAATGTATATTTTTGTATCACAGGCTGTTTTAAATGTCTGATTTAATTGAAATATGTATCATTGGCACAGCAGAAATAACTGGTGCATATTTCTTTCTCTCTTTTTCTCTGATCCCTTATTCGACTGTAGAAGCAAAAGACAAATTATGGTACTTACTGTTTAAACTTTTAAACGTGATTTATGCAATTTATGCATAACTCCTGTGCTTTGAACTGGAAAATAGCCATTGAATATCCTGGAAAGAAATAGATGCTTTATTCTATTCATCTACCCATCTTCCATAAAGGTTTCCTCAGGAACAGCATAATGTTATTAACATACGTCTATGCGTGAACTTGAAATACCACATTGTGTATGAGTGACACAAAAGAAACATAAATTTATTGTAAAACTATTCAAATCCAGCCGCCTTTTAAAATGTTGTTCAGTGCTTCAAGATTCAAGACATGAACCTGGAGGTTTATAAGGTAGAGATTAGATGGACAAAACTGAAGCAGTGGCGAAAAATGAAAATTAGTACATGGTGTGTCCATAAATATTGGTACCCGTTTCATTTTTAATGAAGAATCACAATTTTCCTGAAATAAATTGAACCTGATAAAGTAACTGGCATCCACCATTCTTTACCCCATATTGCATTGAGACAATTCTTTGATTTTGACTTAACACATTATTTAAGATTATGAATTAAATGAAAATGACATAGACAAAATTATTAGAAGTTTAAAGAAATAATTTGGGTCTGTATATAATTAAACCATCAGATCTAATGCTGTTTTAAAATAATGTATGCATTATGCAATTCTATATTATATACTATCTGTGTAAAGAAGCATTTCTTTAAGAATGTTCTAATTAAAAATCTGCCTTATCAATTAAGTTCATTGTACACTTCTAATTCTTGATTTGTATATACACAACCAGATTGTATCTAAGTGAATTCAGAAATTCTTTCATATTAGGGATTATCTAATAAAGTGTATATTGCTCAGAATGTCTTGTACATGTGAGTGAACGTGTGTATGTGCATATCCTGGGATGGACTGGCATCCCATCCAGGGTGCCACTCCCAGGCTTGTGCCCTATGTAGTCTGGAAGAGGATTCAACCCCCCGCCATCATGTGACCTTAAACAGGATAAACAGTTAGATGGTGGATTGATAGACAGACCGTATAATTAAGGAAAGTATGGGAAGGTAACAAAATGGACATGAATGAAATTGGATTGAAATTGAAATGTTATTGATCAGGAAGATTATAATTGGAAGTTATCCTAAAAAACCATAGTTATACCTGAAGTGAACTTGTTGTTAAATTTCTTGGACCGCAAAATCTAAAACCACCAGTACTGACAGACGGGGAGTTTGAGCTTCAAGACCATTGTATGAATGTCACTGTAAAAGACAAACTGAAAACTGAAAATTCTCCATCTGTTGAACCCTTCAAACTACTGCCAAAGGGTTTCCTGTAAATGAGCAAATCTCTGCTTCCAGAATATCAGTATTACATTGACATGAATGTTCAAGTGAGATGAAACTTGAGACTGGAACTGAAGAGAATTGCCAATTTTTCTAATACTTCTGTAGAGATGTACGGGATGCATGGTCTTATTATCTTGTATGGCATTTAAACAGAATTATCACACACGTTGCTGGACCATTTCAATATTGCTCAAATATATCTAAGAACTAACTAAGATCATCTCATTGAAATGAGCATAAGACTAAATGAATTGTTTTCTTTTTATTACTTCACTTATGCTATCTATTGTTTTCTATATAAAAGACATTCCAGGAAGAGTCGGGATGTTTTTTAAAAATCTTAAAACAGGATCACATTGATGGATGCTTTCCATAATCTGCCTCCTGACTCTCACAAGAATTATGAAAATATTACATTACTAATTGAGAAGAGGGAAATTAATTATAGGCATAAATCCAGGGCAGCTTGGTAGTTGAGTTGATAGAGTTCCGATCTCCCAATACCATGTACGTGAGAATGAATCGATCCCCAGGTGGCATACCGAACGTTCATATGGGTTTACACCATAGTCTGAACACACTGTGTTCTGGATCAACACAGTAGCAATTTTATTAGTAACTAATGAAAACAGATAACCATTCTTCTACGTTCTTGAATTTTTATTTTTAAGAATGATTCAGGAAGTCACAAAGCTGAAATCATTGCGCAAAGAATCATTATCCTTTGGAATACACAGTTTAATGCTAACGTTATGAAGCAGTTCAAACTGAAAAGAATGTTCTTTATTTTTGCATAATTCCACTAACAGTCGCACAGCTAGTAACACCTGTTTAATTTGAAATGTGTCATTGACATGTTGAACATCTCAAAGAAGCGAAGTATAACGAGAACCTCCTCAAATTTTTCCCCTCATCCCTCAAAAGCAAAAACAATGGCATCAAGTAAGATGACCGTGTTTTAAAATGAGCTTGTTGGATGATACATCGATGTGTATATGCAACTTTAAATCCAACTGGTCTGCATTCGACTACTATTTAATTTTAAATTTTAGTGTGTTTTATTATATGAAATTCTAAATGAATACAATAGCATCTGATTATATTGTATTTAACATAATTGACAAAAGGCAGCAGCCGTTCATTTGGGAAAAAAAAAAATCAATAATAATGCAATTCCATGAATGACACTGAAGTATGCACAGGAGTAAACCTTCTAGACTAAGGACATAGTGCTCTCGGGGTTGATACGCATTGGCCGAGAACTTTTTCTCAAGTCTTGCAGCTGCCTGGCAGGCTTACCCACCCCTTCCTCGAATCTCTTCTCCACCACAGGAAGTACAGTTTCATGCAGGAAAGAGGCATTTTTGAGAATGAAAGCCTTCTTCTCCGCGTCCTGCTCACACCTCAAGCTGTAGTCAACATGCTGCAGGGCCTCCAAAATAACCTCCCGTAGGCTCTCCAAAAGCACCATGTGCAGCTCAGGAAAGTACAGCTTCAGGCCTTCTTCCAGAAAGGCCATCATCTGCTTGGTGAAAGCTACGACAGTGTAGCTAAGGTTCACCCAGCAGTCATCCCCTGTGTACTGCTCAAAGGTACCCATACCGCAGGCACGCATCTCATCTCTCAGCTTGGTCAGGGCCTCAGGCGTCATTAGGTTCATCCTTCGCCACATCTCCTCTGAGTTGCGGTGCTTGGTGGCCTCTATGATGATCTCCTTGTAACTCTGAAGGGCAGCCTTGATGTCCTTGACCAGCAGTGACTGCAGTGTAAACGTGAGATCCAGGCCAATCTCGCTGAGCTGCTTGCAATGCTCTTTGGCGACCTTGACACACTCTGCAGCCGTGGACAGGTTCTCCTTGCTGTCAAACACTTGCTTGCTGAAGGCATCGACAAACATCTTCATGGCTGACCGGGACCAGACCACGAAGGCAGAGTAGCAGCCATTGTTGCCAGAAAAGTCGGTCTCGAACTCCTTGGCAGTTTCCAGCAGGCTGGTGAAGAAGATATTGCATAGCTTGTGGATGTAGAGCAGAGTCGCCCCCTCGATGCGCAGCTGGCGGATGGCAGTCTGCACTGCTGCAGCACGGTTCTTCAGAAAAAGCTCACAGGCTTTAGTGGACTGGCCAAGCCGGATCAACTGGGAGACCGCCCGACGAGTAGCCTTGGGACCACCTCGCAGTGAGCGATCAGGGGACAGCTCAAACACCAGCACCTCTGTCAGCTGACGCACGCGCTCATCCACCTTCCCCCTCAACTCCTTCACCCGCTGGCTCACAGGCTGGTCCTTCAGGTATTCGTTAAGTTTGTCCACTAGGTCAACCGCACCCTCAAAATCCCTCTGAGCAATGCACACATCCAAATCCTCTGGAAGCTCTTGAATCCACTCCATGCTCAAATCTACTGCTTCCTCGGATTCTATGTGCTCCTCTTCATCAAATGGGTTATTGGAAACCTCTGCTCTCACAGGTGAATTTGGCACTTCCTCTTCTTTCTTATGTCTATCCTTCACTACTTTATTTTTCTTGGTTTCTTCCAGAATCTCAAGCCACTCTTTCTTAATCTTACTATTTTCTGCCTGAAATATGCGGCTCTCCGGGTACATCAGGATTTTAAACATATCTTTCATTGGAGGGTTGTCCTTCACATTGACAATGGCAAAGCTCTCCAAGTCATACAGTGCATTGTACTTGTATTTAACAGCACCGCGGCGATTCGGTAGCCAGGTGGCAATAAGAAGACAGTCATTCATCAAAAAGGCATGAACTTTTTGTATCTGTGCCATATGATCAACCTCATACTCAAATAAGTCCCCATTATACACCAGATATCTCCCTGGGGTTTCCATAATATTTTTACATCCCTCCACTTTCTCCAGCAACGTGGTTAGTGTTCTCTGTTTCACTTCTTCCGTTTCTTTTGGGAAAGCTGTCAACATCTCCTTTGCTGTTTCATCTTTATCTGTTGAAAGCAACGTCTGTGTTATGCTTTCCATTATACTTTTTTGTTCCGTCAGAATATGGCTCAGCTGGTACATCTCGCTCTCTAGATATGAAATTTCTTTAGCAGTCTCGATGAACTGTCTGTAATTCTTATAGACATTTTTCTTTAAATTTTGCGCAGTTTCGTCTGCCAGCGTCTGGATCTTTTGACGATGCTCCTGCAGGTCTCTGTCGCCATCGGATTGTTGGGACAGTTGCTTGACATAATTCTGCGGATCGAAATTTGCCGATTCAAGTTGTTTCCGCAGCCTAGTTGCAGTGTCCGCCATCTTCTACTTTTTCTTGATTTTTTTTTTTTCTCAATTCACAAAGGATTTACAAATGCGGAAATAGCAAACGTATAAGACAGCTGTACCAATCGTCCGGATAAATCCGAAAGAAGAATAACAACTCCCTTTGACAGTACGGGATATGGAAATGGCGGGCCAACAGTACACTTTTCATACATTACTCAAAAAGCTACAAACAAGGTCATAAACATTTTATTTGGAACTAATATTAATACGTATTATATTATTAACTTTTAATTACAAAGTATACACAAAATGTTTATTTTGGTGATATAACTTTTTTAAAAATTAAACGTCTATTTCTAAACTCCGTGTAATGTTATACTTGAACGCAGTAAAAAGCGGAAGCGTTCTCTCATTTCCCAGAATTCCACAGTAATAATAATAATAATAATAACGTTAATCTTATATCTTACGGGCAATTCGCTGGTGATGCTGGCCTACAGTCGGGAGTAAATACAAAGTATCGTTTGCTATTAAATCTTATTCGACAGCACACTCAAATATTTAAACAATATTTAATAGTCACTTGCCAGCAATGGGACAACTGTATTTTTTTCTAGTTAAGTTAGCTCCACTTTGGCAGCATAGCTAACGGCTAACGGCTAGCACCCGGATTGTTGTCTTGTAGAGTATCCACCCAGTCTAATGGATGAAGATTTTGTGCTGGCTCTCCAGCTGCAGGAGCAGTTTGACTATGAAGCGTCCACTTCCTTATGGAAGGATGATAGCAACCATGAACAAAGTAATAAAAAGAGGAAACTTGACACGAATAGTGCCATCGTCCCGTATTCTACTGCAGTCCAACCTGAAAGACCATTATCGGTAGTGGACGAGTCGTGGGAGATGCTGGATCCGAGTCCTGATGTTAGGGCAATGTTCCTTGAATTTAACGATAAGTTCTTTTGGGGGAAACTCAGTGGCGTGGAAGTTAAGTGGAGTCCCCGAATGACACTGTAAGTTTGAAACCGATTGCCTCTATATCCATTCTTAATTTACGTTTTCAGGATGTGTGCCTTGCGTACCTTAATCATCACCAGCATGTGTCGTGTGATGGTTACATATTGCAACATTTGGAAAATCTATAATTGAGCAGGAGATTGTGCCCAACTGGATGCTGTTATATTATTAATTTACCGTTCCAGATGTGCAGGAGTGTGTTCTTATGAAGGCAGAGGTGGTCTGTGCTCAATTCGTCTAAGTGAGCCATTGTTGAAACTAAGACCACGCAGGGACCTGGTACAGGTTTGTATGAGTGTTTAGTTAAACATGGTCTCCTGTTTTAAATATTTGTGTATTCCTGTAACACACTGTACGAGTATATGCAACAGATCATATAAAATTGAAATCATGCACATTTTTCCTCTGTTCAATATTTACGTGTTTATATTTTACAAAAACGCCGTGTTAACATGTTTTATTCATTGGAGAGATGTGTTTTTTCCACTTTTTTCAGACGCTTTTACATGAGATGATCCACGCCTTGCTGTTTGTGACACAGAACAACCGAGATCGAGAAGGACACGGTCCAGAGTTCTGTAAGCACATGAATAGAATAAATCAAGCAAGTGGGTCGAAAATCACCGTGAGTCCCGTTTCATTTGCCTTTTAAACCACACGGCCGTGCCACATGTGGTAAAGAAGCTTACGAGGAACGCCTGCATCCTTTCAGATATACCACACCTTCCACGACGAGGTGGACCTGTACCGTCAACACTGGTGGCGATGCAACGGGCCCTGCCAGAACCGAAAGCCTTTCTTTGGCTATGTTAAGCGTGCCATGAATCGACCTCCCTCGGTCCTGGATCCGTGGTGGGCTGACCATCAGCGGTCCTGTGGCGGCACTTACGTGAAGATCAAAGAACCAGAAAACTATGGGAAAAGGCACAAGAAAGGGGATAACCAAGATAAGAGCCTCCTTACTCAACCCAAGGACAAGAAGTCGCCATCTAGCACTATCACAGGTGATGTTTTATTCCACCTCAGATTATTGTGAGAAAAATCTGAATATAACGTATTTACAGTTGAACTCGGTTGTAAATTTTGTGTCAGCAAATGGCACTTTAGAGCCCTTGAGTTTTTAAACACGTAGTTACTTTTTCCATACTTCAGTTCTGTTAGCCTGCAACAATGTAGCACAGAGTATTTTCAATATTGATGAGATGCTCAGCATCCAAGAACTGATTTTCAGAGTGTCCTTATACTTCTAACAAGTTAGCTTTGTAAGATATGTAAGAAAGTTGAATGTTGGTGACAATGACCATTTACACTGTCGTCTTAGGTAAATCAGGTGGACAGGACATAAGGAATATTCTCCCATTCAGTGGCAGAGGCTTTGTACTTGGAGGGAACAATCAGCAGTCCTCTCCTAAAAAGTTTCCTGAGCCCAATAATGGCAGACTTCCAGAGGAACCATTGGGCTCCTTGAATACTGTTGAGTCTCTGCCAGGCATGACTGTATGCAAAGACATCAACTTTTCTGTTCAGAGCAGTCTTAGCAAAGCACATGCCCAAGTCACTGAGAGTTCCAACCTTAGAAGATCCCCGAATCCCCCCATACAATCTCAGACCTCAGGTAAAAAGTCTGTCAGCAACACCAAGGCCTTCATCAACATAAATGGATCTCCAGTGAGAATTCCTAGTACGGCTGACCATTTAAGAAAGCCACTCAACAATCAGAGTGATATTGTCAGGGCTAAACAAAAATCATTTGATGACCTCTTCCACACCAACAGAGCAAAGTCTCATTCTGGACGAGGGGCTTGTGCCTCCATTTTACCATCTGAGATCACAAGACCATCTGATGTAAGGAATGGTAGGATGTTGGAGGACACATTGACCTCAAAAACGATTACACAGGCAACAATTGAAGGCACTTCCTTGAACAACAGGACATCCGGCATTCATATTTCCAGGCCAGGGGCTTCTGGTATTTCCTCTAATTCTAAACACATAAAATCGCCTCAAAAATCAGGATCCACTGTGCCAGTTTCAAGAAAGAGACCTTGGGACAGCCATGTCTCCACTCACATTTTTGATTTCTTTCAGAGGACATCAGGCGGGTCTGACCATAGTCACTCTAGGGAGAAGCCTGTTCTAAGTACACCCCCGCCGTCAACCCCCCCTGCCCCTATCAGTGCTTCCACTCTGACAGTCAGCTGTCCCGTGTGCCAGACCACTGTCCTGGAGTCAAAAATCAATGACCATTTAGATTCCTGTCTCACAGCTTGATCAGCGTTACAAGTCGTCACCTTGCAAGAAAAGCTTAACAGAAGAAATCTTCCAGAATTGTACTGGATGTCTAAGATTGAGGATTCAGATTTGTTTTGTCAGATTCATTCTGGGCTATGCTTAAATTCTTAAGCACTCAACCTGGTAGTTCAGTATAGTGTTTTTGAATTTATTTGCTCTAAAACAATGCAAGTTTTTCTTCTTCGTACATCTCCGGAATTTAACCATGCTGTGACAAGTACATGATTTTGTTTTGCCTTGGAAATGTATTTTAATAATTTAGCTACTTATAAAGTTCCCAGACAAAAAAGCTGAATTGAAAAGGTCCCTAGATGTAATTTCTGCAATGGCATTAAGGATTTCATCAGCTGCAAAGAAATTTTAAGTCAGTTATATTTGCAACCATATCTTAAGCAACATGTTAAAGACATGTTTAATGGATTTTAAAATGTCCTAAGTTGTCAAATTTATATCGTTGGTGATACAATATTTTATAGTTGTCCAAAGTAAACTAACAATAGTGGCATTTTTTAAAACACTGCTGTGCTGGTAGGTCAGGGAGTGGTTGTTTGTATAATCAGGGCCCAGACTTCTGCCTTTCCACTGACAATCTAGGTGCTTTGAAAGCTGCTAGTCTGCCTATTGTAGAAGGCATGCTAGTTTTTAAGCGCTTTTGGTAGAAGTAAAAAAAAAATAATAATTTCCTCGAGTAGCCATATGCAGGCAGTTTTTGGTTTTTCCCAGACCAAAACATTTCTTATCTTTTGCTGGACTTCGGATATAGCTAACTGGTTGTTAGATTTTAGCTTTTTCCGCACTTTCTTTGTCCGTATATTTGTTGTAGCTTGTATTTTGGTTTTCATATAATAAAATGTTAATATAAATACTATGCTGTTTGGTTGTATTTTATTTAACCTACGAACTTAGGTAGCTACCAGATTTTTTTTTATTGACAATGAGTCCAATATATATATGGGCAGGATTTTTGTTTCTGTCTTTGTTTGTATACGCATGCATGCACACACAAAGTATGACATTTTGAATTGTAAGTGGAATGTATGTCATTTGTGAGGCTTATTGTTTGCTACATACAGTAATTACGCAAGCAGTGTTGTTCTTGTGTGTTGGATTTTTTCCCATGATGCAACTGCGATTTGTATCAGTGCAAACAGCCATATTATGCAGGCATGTTTACATAAATATGGACGTCTCAGACAATTGGAATGAGGTGAACACGTGCAGGAGGTATAATCTTGGGTGTGGAAACAGGGTATACCAAAAAGCTGACTATGCCTGCTGCCGAGCTGGATATGAGCCACAATCGATGTTCCCGTGAGGGACCAGCATGAAACATAAAGACACCGACAGAGAGATGCCACCGGGTTGATGGTAATGTCCATTCATGGGCGGACTGACAGGCGTGATGAATGCTTTATGGGGGCATGCAGGCATGTGCTGATTTATAAATGCTGACTACAGACTGAAGGTGCAGCAGAAAAGAGCAGAGTTAAACCCACAGATAGATATGCCTCCAACTCTGATGCCCCTCTCCCTGAACAAGAACAATGAAGTGTGACTGCACGTATAGTTAACTGATTGTATATCTTTGTGTTGAGTATGTCTTTAGTTTAATTTTGAGAATACCTGCTGTTCCCAGATGTGATAAGTCCACATCCTACAGTACAGAACGTTCTCCCCGACTGTATGTGGGGTACCACAGTCAGAGGATATCATTATGTTTGTCCAGAAACCACATTACTGGCTTGACCAGGTAATCTCTTAAAGTCCCTGTAATAATTCAGTCCTTTTTGCTAATTTCGATTTTGACTTTCATTGACAGTAGGATCTAAATGAGTTTAAACGACTGAAATGTGTTCAAAATCGCCAACAGGCCATGTGATGTGTGACGAAACGACATTAAATATATGAATATTAGTGAATAATAAATGATATTATTACAACATATTTGAAAGTGGATCCCGTCTCAGCGTACTAATCAGCCTTTTAGAGGTCAGATCATCCCAAGGGTACATGAGCGTTGTTTTTCTCTCTCCGTCCCTGATTCTTGTGCTAATGTTCATTCTCCTCATGCCTGGAATAACCTTCACCGCCCCAGAAAATGGGAGGACGTGTGTGAATATACACACTCAGCCCTTCCCGTCCGTCACACGGGGTGGCACCCAGATGGCCCTGGGAGTCATTTAAAGGGACGAAACGCTCGCTTGCGACGCCGATCAGCTGTGGTCTGACGTGTGGAGGGGAGTGTAGAGAACGGGACGGACGGACGGACGGACGGACGGACTTAAATAGATCGCAGAGGCTGAGCCCCGGACTGGATCGTCAGGATTTAACCGGCTGTAAAGTAAGATGAACGGGAAATCCGCCAACGGCTCGGCCGCCGGGACCCCGGGCTGCATTGAGGGTCTGCCGCCGCTGCCCAAGAGCCTCAGCGGGCTGCTCAACTCGAGCGGCGGCTCCTGGAGGGACATGGAGAGGATGTACGTGAAGAAGACCATGATCCAGGACGAGCTGAGCCGCGGCCGGAGCCACGCCGACAGCCTGGCGGCCAGCAAGCCGGCCAACCTGGACGCGGCTCTGGCCCTCCTCCGAAAAGAGATGGTAGGGGTGACGATTTAAACTGTTAAACTTTTTAAAACAGCCCATCAGATGCTTCGCTGCAGTCAAGCGACAGCTGCGTCGATCTCTTTATTGTTACAGTGTAACAAAGCAGCCTCCAGTTTATTGATGGCTGTTCTGTTATCTCATGCCCATTAGATCCCTTTCTGGGTTTTTTGGGGACTCTCCATTAGCTCGATCGTAATTGTGCAACAATCCGTGTAACTAAGACGAGAGCCCTCCTTTTTAGGCTTTCAAAAGGGTGAGGCCGTGCAATAGTGGATATTTTAACGGCACTACCTGACAGGAGTAAGTTTAGTGTTTAATTTTTCAAAACAAGTGACCCTGATGCGGGGATTGACCTCATGGCATGAGTTGTTCTGATCAGCCAGAGGTACATCGAGGATTAAAGCTGTTCGGGGACCCTATACTGTGTCATCACGTCGTGTCTGCCTGTAGGTCTAGCAGTGATTCTCAAACCAGTCCTGGGGGACCCCCAGCTCCCCAGGGAATTTGGGACCGAGTGTAAATGTGGACCATCTGGGGGTCTGTGAGGACTGGTTTGAAAAACACTGCTGTAGACCACCTACATCATTCACTTGTTCTGCAGGTGGGCCTGCGTCAGCAGGATATGTCACTGCTGTGCCAGCTGTGGTCTCTCCACGAGTCCATCCAGGAGTACAAAGGCAGCTGCCAGGACCTCACGTCCGGCTCCTGTTCCGACGGACCTTACGGCATGGAGAACGGCTACTTTGATGAGGACGATGAGTACTATCAGGATGCGGGTTTAACCCCAACCGAGCAGCCAGATCTGAGCGAGGTCTCCTCCCCGAACGGGAACGTTCAGGACAAGTGGTTACACGACTCTTATCACATCACCATCTGAAGGGGACCCCCCCCCCTCCCCCAGACTAGTGTTTTCTATGTTGCTTCTATATTCAAACTCCCTATTCTTGAAGCAATATACATTTAGAAAAAAAATATTCACCAGGTTTATCATCTCTGACATTTGCTCACTTTGTCAGCAGACTTTTCTATACAAATATAAATGGAATTGCTTATTTATTATATAAAAACTTTTTGAACTGACTCAAGGATTTTGGAGAACTCTTACAGAGCTAATATTGCAGTTACACAAAGGTAAAAAAAAATCCGAGCAAACTCTGTGTATACACATTTTAATGATATAGCTTGTTTTCCAACCAATGTAAAGTTGGAATTCTTTCCTTTTTTTGCTCAATTAATCAGGTTTGGATGACTGCTCTAAACAAACCCATTTAGATTACTGTTGATCTGGCTTGTTTTTAAAAAAAAAAAAAAATGGATACTTCTTAATTCCATTGTGACATCGGAGGGTAGTCCTGCGTGTCATTCATAATGAAATGTGGCTTGACCTCTAGGAGCCTCCACTTTTAAACTGTGAAGGCTGAGTATGTCATTTTCCCTTTGGCCCATGAACAGCTAATGTCTACAGTCGTCTTGACCTCTGAGTTAAAAGTGAGTTCTGGTAGACCGTAGCCCTTACCAGCAAGCCGCATTTGTAAATTAACGGTGCTAACATAACCACTTGTACCTTTTTTCCTCTTTAAGACCTCCGTTGAATTCCTATGCTTGTGAAGTTCAACAGCTGCCTTCATTACCCCCCCAAACACTGTGGCTGTCAACCAAAGGAAATTCAGGGAAAGTTTGGTGATTTGGAGAATCGCTTTCAGACATTAGCTTGCTGATCACTGGCTTGCTCCACGTCTGTAAAACCAAAGAGCATTGCAGAAGTGTCTGAAATCTCATGAGCTCTACTACACGTTATCGGAAATATGCAGTATGAATTTTTTTTTTTTAAATGTACTAAAACTGCTCCAAACTTTCATACTTGAGGAATTTTAAATTATCACTAGGGGTTAGCATAGATTATTTATCATAGAAAGGACTTGATACCCTTTTATTAACAGCCGTTCTGGCCTATCTGTTGAACTGTACGTGTGACAGCTGTGTAGATGCCAAGTGTTTGGTATAAAGGTGGAGCTGACTATCCCAAAATAATGTCCAAGCCTTTCAAGTCAGAGGGTTCCAATACTGTCCTAGATGTTGCTTTCAAACATACAATGCAGTGAATTTTTCTCATAGTTGTATTTATGCTGTTGAGTTCAGTTTATGGCAGAGTGAAACCTGCTATTGTCCATTGGAGTTATGAAAATCCAGATCGAGGTGTAGCAGAATCTCTAAATGAATAATTTGTCTGCCCTGAGTTCCATTCAGTGGTCTAAAATCAGGACTACAGAACTGAGTAACGTTCTGGTGAGAATTTGTTCCATTCTGGAGTTTCGGTATGATCCTCTTGCAAGTCCCCTCTCTGTGCCTTGAGTGTCAAGCTCCTGAAAACTTGCACCGCTGTCCTGTTTTGACAACCTGAACATGTTAGTTAATCCATGTATTCAGTCTTGTTTTTACATTTCCTATTTATTTCACCACCAGCTTTTTAAGCTTTTGTGTGCTGTACTTATTCTCCGTGGCTTCAGCTGTATATAGTGTTGTTAGCCATGTGTTTTCAACCTGTCGGATCTGATGTCTAAGAACGCTTTGCTTTGCTGTGTTCGACTCCTGTCCCAGTGTCACTTTTCATTTGGTCCCTTCCGATGGCACGTAAAGCAGATCTCTAGATGTTGACAAAACTGGAGTATGAGACAACTTTCCTTTGCTTTCTTACTACCATTTGGGGAGCTTTCTTGCACTTGAAGTTGCAAAGATTACATACTTTTTTTTTTTTTTTTAAATGGTTTTCAATGTTTCTTGATTTCATCTTATTTCAGTCATGGCCTGGACGTTCTCAAGGACAGAGAGCTACGGTGTATGCCGTGATATTTTGACGTGTGTTTTCTTTCCCACGTTGTAGTTGATTGGATTTGGTCTTTTCTTGAACTTCATCCCTTGCTGTATGACCACACTGCTGTTAAATAGTTTTTGTAGAATAATTATTTATCCTCTCTAATGTGAAGCTGATAATTATGCATTAAATTAAAAGGAACACATTCTATTCTTAGTTTGTAAACCTGTATATATGTTAGAGTTTGCATTAAGATTCTGACAAAGTTTAAAAAAAAAAAAAAAAAAATCTGCTTCTTAAGGTTGACTGCAGACCTACAGTACAGGAATCCAATCTTATTACTGGAGTATCTCCACCCATTGGCGATTGTTATGCTCCAGGGGTTGACACGATGTTGACAGGATCTTTGTACACATCTGTCTGGTATCTGCAGGGAGATCCTGTGTTTTACGTTCTGCCTCTCTTTCTCCCACAGTCGTGTGTATGTCAGTCAAGAGTGAATGGGTACCTTTTATTTTGAGATGCGGACAGGATGGCGATTTGGGGGTGTCATGTATGATACGTATAAGGAATGACGGCTGAGGTGAACATTTTAGACTTTCCATTGGAACAAAGACCAGCTTACCTTTTGGTTAGCTGCTGTATCTATTTCATGTGTTTAATGGGCTGGAGATGCTGACCTCTGTTCGGACTGATAAATCATGCATTTAATTTTACTCACCCTATTTATAAATTTTAAGCAATGTGAAATACGCTCTCCCAACTTCCCAAGACTCTATAAAAACTGACCCACCGCCTGACTTTTTTTTTCCATCTTGTTCAGCTATGCACCACATAAGGAGTGAGCATATTTCCAGCACCACTGGGGCTTGCTGAGGATCTCGTTACACCAGCCCTGCAGGGCTGCGTCAAGTGAACATCAATTCATGGTTCTGTGTGATCTCGTCTTTGTTTCCATGCATTAAAATCTCAGCTCGGTGTATTTTATAACACAAATGCTGGAGCCCTAAGCACCGAGACCACATTTTACAGATGTGATATGTTCAGTTCCTTGTGAAATGGTGTCGTCATCTAAGCTTATCCTCACACCGAAACAGATTTGAATAGCTGTTTATCCTTGATCTTGAGCAATGAGCAAAACGAAGGCATTTCCTGTTGTGATAGTCAGGCTCCTGAAGCTGACTTGAAAAACACCCGTGTCTCTGACGGGCTGCGTAGGAAGTCCGGCTGACTCATGATGCGTGGCCTTTGTAGCTTAATAATCTGCAACGATTCTGATCAGAAGACAGCAGTCTACAATGAACCCTGGTAACCTACTTCTATGACATTTCTACCCCGTTTAAAGAATGTGTGTAAACCTGGAGATAAACAGTTGTGGGATGTTTTTGGCTGGGCTAAGTTTGGTGCCCTGAACACCTCTGCTGGAGATTTCACTATTTCCCCGATGGCGGCCAAACAGTAAAGCCAAGGTGCGGGTTGCTCCAGCTGCAGGGACGTGAGGGTTCGCAGTGTGTCGCAGGAACGCGCTGGGGTACAACTTGTTCAGGTCATGCTTCCTTCATTTGGGTGGACGTGTGAAGGGCTTCCTTTTGATGATGGCTTATCCACACATGACGATGACGTTGTAAAACTACATTGCCAGACTTTGAGTAGAGATACTCATGCATTTTGTGCAAATTCTCTGCCAGAGTCAGGATTCAACTTCTGTTTGGTATTAACTGGCAGTTGACACATGTAACATGTCTTTGCATGCGTGCTTTCTTGACTATCATGTTTCAATGGAACAAGTTGCTGCGTTTTTCTGAATAGACCTGGGCATGTGGCAGGACTGAAGAAGTGAGGTGTCTGAAATTTCAATTTTTTTTCCACAGGTATTCAAACTGCACTTGAAATCAGATACCAAGAACTGGGCTTGGCTTGTTGAAAGTTGTCACTGATCATGGTTTCTGTTTTGGCCATTATATCAAATCCGGCTAAGATGTCTTGTCAAAGTAAAGGTTCTTTTACTGTAATGGTGAACATTTTAATAACCATCTGACATGCAGCTCTGCCTTAGGTGTTAAATTGCTTCTGTCAGATTTAATAATAAAGCTGGAGAATATTTCCACATTAGATCACTTTTGTTGCTATTTTCTAGATATACAGTATTTTAAGTGTCCCACTCATTTCCCAGGACCTCCTCAGAAGTCTGAGGCTCAGCCTGGATCTGGGCTCTGCTTACGTGACAGACATCCTCTTGCTTGTTAGAAGAATCACTCCAATTACAACCTGTTGGTAAAAATGTGTGACTGCATATCACGTAGTATTACACTTATAACTGTCAGTGGTATCACCTTGCTACAAATACTGACTGATGTCAGATGTGGAACCGGCCCAGGTCATAGTAAGCCCTGCATGCATGGTGTCTACCTTGCTGACCCACTTCACAGCTCGTTCATATTGACTCTGTACCAATATTGTTATGGCTTCTGACCAATACAAAACAACAGCAGTACGCTAACATCTCCCGTAGTGCACGTTACTCCGAATCAAAGCTTTAGTTTCTTTCAGAGTGATGTGGGTGTTGTACCAGTCGGATCAGCTTAAACACCATAGGCCAGGCTGAGGCAGCTTAAGCATCAAAGGTGGCCTAAAAGCTGAAATTCCAACTTGCTAAGTCCAGCAATGACTCTAACCGAGAGAAATTAGCAGCCTTGTTACCGGACTAGAAACAAGTTTCAGTCAGGCGTACCATCCATCTTCCAGCCACGGATCCCCACATCTTAGGGGCCGAATTTTCCATAAGACAAAGCAACGATTTTCCAGGTTATGGAATAGCTCCCAAATGATGGAACTCTATTTTTCAATAACTTTTGTCTTGCAAGAGCATCAAAATAGACACGAGGTGTTCAGACTGTGTAGTTCCTCAGTTAACATTCGTCTTTGATGCACACCTACAACGAGTATAAGAACAATGGTCATTTATAGCAAAGGCACCTGGGGCCTTTCGGGCATTTTCCCAGATCCAGTTGGGAACGTCTTAGGGAGGGCTGCTCTTCAGCACACCTCTAAGCTTAAGGGTATGCATGCAAACATTTGAAAGCAGGTCACAACACGAAACCCCAGAGCTCCTGCAGAAACTTCAGCTTGACTCCTCCTGCGATGAGAAAGTACGTAACACTGCAGTGACCCAACACTTGTACGATGCCGCATGTTTCTTCAAAGATCCCAGCAGAGTAGAAAAATGGAAAACGCAGAATTAAAATTTTGACAAAACCTTTGAGTTACGAGTACAACCAGTATGTTTAACACCTGATTAAAATATTTCTTAGCTAAAAAAAGCACCAGAGCCTGTTGATCCATAGGCAGGATCTTTTGCACTACTTTACAAATGATTTAGTGGACAAAGATCAATCACACTGAGCCACCTGTGTGAAATAGTAGCGATTTCCCAGCTTCATTCCCACAGACAGAGAAGCTCATTAAAGGCTGTCTGTCAAGCTCAATCAAAGGGGCTGGCTAAGACAGTTGCCATGACAATGTTCTGTTAATATTAAAATAATGTTCATTGCCATTTCATTAGCTGACCTAATTATGGAAATATAATGCACATATGAAAAGCAGTTTGAGGTAAAGTGCCTGAAGGAGAGATCTTCAGGTCTTGTGGCTGATTGCAACATACATTCCTAAGGCGTTACTTGTTTTCTGTACAGCCTTACTTTCAGTGGGAGGCCTTTTGCAAACTTCTCAGGAAATTCTCAACCCCGTTACTAATTTCAGTGTAAACATGGAGCAGTTTGCTGAAGAAAAAAAAATCTCTCCCTCCATCCCTGCCCTTCCAAAGCACACACATACTTCACAATGGTGGTCCAGTGCACCAGAAGGCCCCATTCACACATCAGGGCAACTTTCCAGACGTGCTTTACTGGAAAACTTCATTTAAAAACCCCGAAAGTAACGTCTGCCTAAAACTTTAAAAAAATCCTTTTGCATTTCACACAATAGTTGCTACTCAGTCCACAATAAACACCAGTCAACATCTCATTGTACATGTACTTACATTCAGCTACTGTTTTTTATTCTTTTAAATGATATTTGCTATTTTATATAAAATAACAAATAGGCTCACAGTGACCGTGATATTCATAAGCATTTATGAAGGATGAAATGGATGGATGGAATAACCACTGACAATTAACATATGAAGTACATTAATGATGAGTAATAAATAATCTTTAGATTATTAAATCATACATTCAAAGACCGTAAATCCCCCAGCAGGTACGTACAGCTTGGGCCTTAGGCATAACTCTCTGGGTGTGGAGCTGGTGTTCAAGCCGCAGTGTCACCCCTAGGTGAAATCATCACATTACATCATAGGTGCTGAAAATCACAATATCTGCCGTCCCATCACACAGGCTTGAAAGGTTCTTTTTCTTCATACTGGCAAACAGTCTCGTGGTAAAATCAGTTTTATAATAAATTGCTTAAAAATGCATTACACAAAACGAATTTCACTTTGTACTCTTTTAATCCCAAGTTCTACATTAAAAATGACAAAAGTTTTCTCTACCCAGTTGCTGTGATATTATTGGGTTTATTCTTTTTCCATGTATGCATATGTATAAAACTGTAGACATTGCAAACATTCACCTTTTTAAGCAGCACAAAAATTCTTAATACGAATCACTACATATTAATACGCGCCATTCAAGTCTCGTATTTTGAAAACAGTGCAACACCATCTGTATGTTTTTGAAAGTCCAGTCTTGAAAAATAGGGGAGGTTCCTTTCCATTTTTGTGGTGTCCGGGAACCAGAATTAGGCTCCTGCTTGCTTCACAAAATAGTGTGAAAAGTTTTTGCTACGCAAGTTTCCAGCAGCAAACCAAAAAATACGGCCACGAGGGAAAGTCGTCGACTGATGTTCAGAATAACTGAAATTAAAGAGTAGGAAGACAGATTTTATTGAGGATGCAATCGATGCAATTGAATGATTTCCTGTCTTCTCGTTGTGTTACATTAAATTTCAAATGCAGGTACATAATAAATAGTTAAAGTCAGTCTTCTCATAAAAAGATTCCGCATGCTTTAAACAACTGAAAATGACCAGCATAACAAGCAAACACGAAGCAACAAATATCGTGCACTGAGTGTTATATTCGTGGCAGTATTCAACAGCATTTTATGATGTTATGGAATGAAGAAATACTGCCCCCTAGTGGCACATATCACTATTATGCTCCTTTATTCAGGTCAGGCTCAAGGAGGCTTAAGCCTAAAGAGACAATGCCGGTTGTTTTTTGGAGACAGTGTTGCACTGTCTACCTACTGCAGTAAAATACCCTGCTGCTAAAATGGGTTTCCTAGAAACTTTTTATTCAGACTTAAATGTTTGACTAATTTATTGAACCCTTTAATGCTAATTGCACACTTCCCCCCCTTAGGCCAGGATTCTGTGGACTTTTAGATAAATTTCTGCTACTTCGCAGCCACCTACCACGAATCGCCTGGGAGTTTGAGGTGAGGACAAACAGCCTGATGAGAGTGAAACAGAGCGGTGAGTAGTCATGCTCCCAGATGACGGCGGGGATGAGCAGCAGCTTGCCATAGCAGGAGAGCAGGAGAGCTTTCAGCAACAAGTGCCACTCCAGGCTGACCTTCCGTACCCATTGAAGGAGCCACAGGAAAGCGAGCACTCCACCAAGGAAGACGCCCAGCTCTGAGAGAGCATTGAGCATCATAAACGCTGCACTATAATAGCAAAAATCCCACTCATGCATAAAAACACTTGGGTGTTGTTACTGCTCAGGCGATAAAACTTTTGAATTGAAGTAGATAAGGTCATATGCCCCCACCCCTCGGGACTTCTGTCAATTAGTCTGAATAACCCCCCATGTACCATATCGTATGTCCCCCACATACCCAGCGTTGCCAGACCGAACATGCCATAAAATTCCCATTCTTTGGTGTAGCGGATGATATCCACTGGATCAACACTCCTTTCTGATCCAGGTAGTTGCAACCATCTCAAATACGCCTCACACAGTAGGCAGAAAACACAGAGTTTCCCATGAATCTGCAAAAAAAGAAAACGGACGTAGTGGTGCAAAGCATAACTGTACAAACTTTTGAGCTGTTCTCAAAAAAACTACTGACTTCTCACCTGGTCTGCAATGATTTTATATATTTTAAACTATATTGCAACCCTATGTGTTTAACTGATGTAATCAATGAATCTAGTCTAACGTGTAGGTTCTTTTACTAGCAAACTCACGTTTATTTTGGTATTGAATAAAATGTGTCGAAACGCTTGAGTTTTGCATAAAATGGCATCAATAAGAATAATCACTGGGTCATATTCAATGTACTTGTCCACGGGCTTCCGACACGATTCCTGAAAGACATAAACACACAATATTGCACAGATCGTGGGCACCACGTTGCAATTCATCACAGCATCCAAAAGCAGGAGTTTTATATAGACGTTTTTATAATGATCAATACAGTAATTATGTGTGTGTTTTTTTTCTGAGTTAGAAAAGCTGAACAGCACCATAGCCACGCAGCTCATTTCTACTTAACAAATGATTTCTTGCTTCCACTACCATTTGCTGTACTGACACCGCTACTTACACATATTGTAATTTTTAAAATCCCATTGCTGTAATCTCTGTAGAGCTCGTAGGCATCCGCATTACACTCCACACATCTGAAAGGTGCCTTCTTCATCCTGCGCGTTATACGGACCTGTCAACCGGCTCCGCCAGACCTGACTTCCGGGAGCCAACGTGGAGGTGGGGCTCCGCCTTAGGCTTCTTGGGAGATGTAGTTTTCGTGTCGTCTCGCACTTAAATGACCTTCCGTCGTTTGACGGCGCGAGTCGAAGAACAAAGAACTACGTTACCCAAGCCGCAATGCTTCTAAACCTGCACATGAAACACAACATGGCACCTGCTGGCCGGGGTGCTGTTGTGGTTGCGCTTTCCTTACAGTGTTTGTGCCAAGTGGTTTTTTCCACCGAACACTTTTCTACTCTTACGTTTTTCAGCAGTGAGCTGCACAAGCATGGCTGTAACTCTCCCTCCGAGTGGGAAGAATATGCCGGAGATTGTGGTGAGGTTTTATTTACAGTTCTGCCACGTCCTCCGCAGTCACTCGCCGTGATGTAAACAGCTCCGTATCCGTTGACATGAGACCGCTGTGTGGCCGCACTGCTCACCGCGGTCGAGAGCATTTCGCCGGCGTCGGGTGGGCTGCTCAGCCTGGGGGAAACCCTCCTGTTTACCAAGATTCCGTTTGCTGTGAAGCACTGCCGTGTCAATGGGGACTCCGATGGAGCGAGTCATTTAACTCTCCTATAGCTTTGCCACACGGTTTTCATTTATTTCACACCAAATCTGCCAGTTGGACAGACTTCATCTGGCTGTCAAAGCGCTGCTATCTGCTAGTTCACCGGGTGTGATCAGGTTGGCATTCAGCTCAAGTAGACCATTCAGTTACCTGCTCAGTACTGTTTGCTGTCTTACCTTTTTTATTTCAGCCCAATGAAACTGAGTATAGTGCAACTTTAACCGAAATTGTCATGATTACATTTTGGGTTTTTGAAAATATTTGTATTCTACCGCCTCTTGTTCTGATCTCATAGTTGTTCTTTTATTTGCACGCAAACACCGCAAAATTCAGCCTTGAATAGGCCGTTTCTTAATATCTGGGATGTTCCCCTTTAGTTTACTTTGTAAACGATACTAGGACTGTGGCAAAACGGTTGTGTACTTCACTTGTTCAAGATATCACGCTGCATTGTTTGCTTAAGTTGTGAAAAGCTACAGAAATCTGTTTTGAACTTTTTGTATTTTAATGTTTTATAAAGTCTTTAGACTCCCTCTTTGTTGCTCCATAAAATGTTTCTATTGTACAAATAACCTTGGGTTTAAACAGGCTTGGTAAAGTATGTCCTACAGTGGAGAGTTCCAGATTGGGTGAAATTCTGGAAAATGTAACACATGGCCATGTTTAGGCGTGACAGGGGACAGGATTTATGTGTTTCATATGCCAGTTATGACTGCAGCTGTTGTGGTCATATTCCTATTCTCCTTACAGAGTCATCTGTTCTTCAGCTTGAAGATCCTGACTGTGATGAAGCAGGCAGTCCCACTTGTGAATCAGTTTTCTCGCTGAATGCAGAGAAGATCCTGGTCAGAGCTTTATCTTTCTCTGTATTTAATAAATTCATTCATTAATCCTCTGTGCGTTATTGAACAGCTGTCAACGGTCACATTTAATCTGGATATGCATGTTAGAGGTGGTGATTCTGGTTGCAATTTCTGAGTCTATCTGAGATTTGAGCAGAGCAGGGAATAGCTCATCAGAAGCAAAATTGAGAAATGCCACACTGGGCTGTTTTTCTGACCGCCATGATTATCCACCCATTCATCCACAGCATGATGATCCATGTATAGCGTTATACCGTATAACCCGGACTGACTCCCATTCCCCAGTCTTCTCGTGGGTAGAGTGCATATTTCCTGATTCTTTTTAACCAGTCCCTTGTTTATTTACAAATAGGGACTGCATCATCCTCTCTCCTTTTTCTATGACAGATGGTTTGTTTGTTTTAGTCAATTATGGCATTCTGGGATTATAGCTGAAAAGAATCATCCGTTCCATCCATCCATCCATCCAGCTGCTTATCCTAGTCAGGCTTGCCTGGAGCCTATCCCTTGCAGCACAGGGCACAAGACTGGGGTACATCCTGAATGGGGTGCCAGTCCATTGCAGGGCACAAGACTGGGGTACATCCTGAATAGGGTGCCAGTCCATTGCAGGGCACAAGACTGGGGTACATCCTGAATGGGGTGCCAGTCCATTGCAGGGCACAAGACTGGGGTACACCCTGAATGGGGTGCCAGTCCATTGCAGGGCACAAGACTGGGGTACACCCTGAATGGGGTGCCAGTCTATCGAAGGGCACATGCATGCACACACTCACAGTTGTCTATTATGACCAATTTAGAGATGCCAGTTAGCCTAGTTGCGTGTCTGTAGGCTGCAGGAGGACTCCGAAGTACCTGGAAATAACCCATGAGACACGGGGAGATCCCGGCATCGTTATGATATTTTAATAAAGCACAAGACAAGGACATAATTCTGGTGCTCCTTACATTACATAAACGTTTCAGGGACATCTTCATCAGACTTTCATGCCTTTATACATTATCTCTATCCAGAGCCAGGCAAGGCTGTTCATTGAGCAGAAGCGGTTCCCTTTTGCTGTTGAGAACCAGAACACAAACGAAGAGCTAGGTGAGTGTTTTGAATGGCCAATTAAAAAAGAAAAGAACCCAGGGTGTACATCAGAGAGTGTTTAACACATCCTACACTCAAACCTGAATTCAGATTGGAGAAAACTGACAGCCTGACTTCAGGATTTGCCAGTTCCTCGAATCTCCCTGACTTTCCCCAATCAGAATTCAAGTTCTGCTGTAGGATTTGTTAAACCCACTTTCTGGAATGTGCACTGTAATGCAATTGAAGAGCTAGGTAAGTTCTGAATGGTAAATGAAGCAACAAACACGTGCAAATAAATAGTGAAGGATAAACTTTACTGATTTTATGTTTAAATGTTTATATTGTGTGAAAGGCATCCAATAATTCTTAAAGGTCCCTGTCTCTTTCAGCAATAGGTTATGTGCTTGTTGGAAATGGCCTGTATGACGAAGCCATCAAACGCTTTTCCTTGCTCTTGCAGGTTTGTAGCTATTGATAACAGTATAATAATACACCTCTAATAATAACAGCACTTGTCTAGCGATCATTGCTTTGTCAATTGAGTTTTTTTAATGCTGTTTACACTCTAAGTGCTGTTAATGAAAGTTAAATTTAGACTTCATGATTTATCAGCTTTAAATTTTCTATGAAGCGGGCTGTATGAAGAAAGCGTCAGCCTAGGTGTTGAAGGCTAAACTTTGGATTTTTCTTTTGATGCAGGGTGATCCAGAGCTGATCAGTGCCATCTATGGGCGGGGAATAGCCTATGGGAAAAAAAGTTTACAGGTAAGCTGTTTTAGTCCATTCAGCCTCCGCTGTCAGGAAAGTGATGAGGCTAGCTTTTTTTTTTTTCCTTCCATGGCGAAGAACAAAGATTATATACCTTTTAAAAACACCTGCAGTTCCCTTTACGGAGTCACTGGGGGGGTATTACTTGATGGTCAGCACGTTTGTGATGCAGATCGATTGATACTCGAGTCGCGTCACAGCATCACAGTGCAGAGTGAAACTGTCTCTGTCCTCCCCCAGGACATTAAGAATGCAGACCTCGCACTGTACGAGCTGGGCCGTGTTATCGCTTTGGAGCCAAGCCATCCGGAGGTGTACGAGCAGCGAGCAGAGGTTTGGAGCTTAGAATGGGTGACCAGGGAGCGAGCCATGGGATTTTTTTAACATTATAATCCTATTTCAGTCAGTCAGACAACTGGTCTTGTTTTTTTTGCTCTAAAAACCGAGAGTCAGGTTGAAAGCATTATAACGAATGAAGGTAGGAAACGGTTGAAGTGGAAGGTCAAACACGGTTCAGTGTCGGTTATGAATCTGGGTCATTCTGGCAGCCACTGCTATTCTCCTGGGCCTGATTTCGTTTTTTTGTTTTTTTTTTTGCCGATTTTCTAAGCTATGGCCGAACCTCCCGGTCAGCAGATCATGAGCTGCTCTGTTTTTGTAACAAATCTGTGAAGATGGCCTTGACCTATCGGGGAGAATTATACCGACGGCCCTCTCACCGTGAACTGCTTGCAGATACTGTCCCCGCTGGGGCGGATCAGTGAGGCTCTGAGTGATCTTACCAAAGCCATCCAGCTGCAGCCCTCGGCCCGTCTGTACAGGCACAGGGGCACTCTGCTCTTCATATCCGAGGTGGGTCTGCTGCCTGCCGTTCCACTGCCTTTGGCTGACTGCCCATTGTAAACAGATGATGACTTTTGAGTCAGGACCTGTTTATAGCCGGGCCCATTTAGGTGATCTGAAACATCGTAGGTTCAAGTCCCAGTAGGGGTTCCACTCTGGTACATCTTGAGTATCTGAATTGCTTCAACTGGGGAAAAAAGCTGAGCTATACAAATTGGTAGAACGAACCTGGATGCTTTCTAAGGCATATGGCGGTTAAAGCGTCTACAGGTCCTTAATGAAAATTGTCAGCTTGATTTGGTGGCAGTCTGCTCAAACTGAGAATCCTGTAAAAATGTATAAAAAAAAAAAAATTCTCCAGAATGATGATGATATATATTTCGCGGCGTCTTCCACACAGGACTATGTTGCTGCTCTGGAGGACTTCCAGCTGTCTTTGGAGCGAAACAAAAATCAGCCCATTGCTATGCTGTATAAAGGGTTAACCTTCTTCCACAGAGGAATGCTCAAGGTAGAGTCCTCTGGTCTGAGCATCTGTTATGCTTTAATTGTTCTGGCCATCGTGAAATTGCAGCAACCCATCCAATCGACCGGATGTTGCATCATCTTACAGGAGGCCATCGAGTCATTTAAGGAAGCGCTGGCCTTAAAATCGGACTTCGTAGACGCGTACAAGAGTCTCGGACAAGCTTACAGGTAACGTCGTTTTCACAGCTTGACTCGGCGCGGGTGCTTTTTGGCTGGTTTTGACGGTGCCCCCGGCCGACAGGATATCGGGCAGGTTGGGTACAAACAGGAAAGTTGGCTCTTCTCAAAGGTGTGTGCATCTGCGGGCGTGTATAGGGAGCTGGGCGACTTTGAAGCGGCCATGGAAAGCTTCCGGAAGGCCCTGCTGCTGAACCAAAACCACATTCAGTCTCTGCAGCTCCGGGGCATGATGTTGTACCATCACGGCAGTCTCCAAGAAGCCATTGGCAACTTCAAGGTAACAACTGGCTCGTACCGTCTCTCACGTAACAAAGTCACCTACCCTGGGTGATGTGGCCTCTGATCTCCAGAGCCACGTGTGCAATGCGTTCCCCCCTTTTTCCATCAGACATCTTTTATTGCCGTCACGCTTTTTTAATGTTGATGCTATTTGCAGTTACAGTTGCAGTCTGTCGTCTGTCTATCACCTTGTGATTATTTCCTGCTGTGCCTTCGCATCTTGACCACCTAATTTGTTCCACATTCAAATGTTTGCACAGCTGATGGTTAATGGTCGTAACTGCCGGCTGAAATTTTCCTCTCGCTATCCTCAAGTCATCCGTCGAGCCAGGCGAATCAGATCCTGTGCAAACGCCATACGATTCTTTTGGTGTCTTTGCCATCCGTCCGTGCTGCTGCTGCCGCTGCCCACCTTCGCTGTTATTTTGGCGGCAAGGGTGAATATGCCTACCTTCCCGCTCCGGTGTCCGCTGAGCGAGCTCTCCTGTCTCACGCAGAGGTGCCTGCAGCTGGAGCCCTACAATGAGGTCTGCCAGTACATGAAGGGCTTGAGTCACGTGGCTATGGGCCAGTTCTACGAAGGCATCAAGGCCCAGACCAAAGTCATGCTGAACGACCCGCTGCCGGGCGAGAAGGCCAGCCCAGAATATCTTAAAGTAAAGTACCTCCGAGGTGAGCGCCGTGTTCCGAAGGTTTCCTTTCTCACCTGCAGGATTGTTCTCTTTGTCGTTACTTTCTGCCGTTCCCTCCTGATCTACTTTTTTTATTATTATTATTTTTGACACAGAATATTCTCGCTATTTGCATTCACACCTTGACATGCCTGTAGCAGAATATAGCATTGATCAAGATCTTCCAGGGAACTTTAAGAACCACTGGGCAAAAAACCTGCCTTTCCTTATAGAAGACTATGAGGAGCAGCCAGGATTACAGCCACACATAAAGTAAGAAGGCTAATAAAAATGAAAAACAAACAATGTCCAAAATGGATTCATCCGGAATGTGCCCCACCGCCGCCGTCCCCTTAGCACCTGCCTCCTGTTCCTTTAGGGATGTTCTACCTCAGAACTTTGAAAGCTATAATGCTGAAGTCCAGAAGCTCCTTTGTACGGCTGATCACCTCGGGTCCCTTATGCAGTACAACACGCCGGGATTCCTGCCCAACCTGCGGATACACCGAGGTAAACGGGATGACCAGCTGTGGTGCCGTCAGGTTAACGTTGCGGATCTTGTGCTTTGTTTACCATCTCTGATGATGTGTTCTATGGAGATCCTCTTCAAAGAGCCCCTGCAATTAGATGTTATTACATAGTACTGCACAGGTCTCCATGGGTGAATAATACTAATGCAAGACAATCGTATTTTCCTTGTCATTATTAGATATAATACTTAAGTAGTTAAAATGAAATGTTTTGGGGCTCCTCGGACTCATTAGGGTTGAATACATAGACACTTATACATCCGAATCCTGTGTGGGTCCTGTTCCTGGGTTAGATAAAGTAAACATATTGTTTTAATGCAGCTGGGCTCATCCATCTGGAGGTCATTGGGTTCCTGTGTGAATGGCTGCCTTCATGAAATTCAAGGAATGTGTGGGCAAGCAATGGAGAATTTTACAGCTTTTGGCTGCGGTTTTTAAGATGAGTGATGTCCAGAGAGCGTGTGTGTGAGTTTATGGTACGTGAAAGATGAAGTTTTGAGTTTTGCACAATGTCAGTGATTCTGTTATGATTTGCACGTTACCTTGCGGTAGCACAAACAGGACGGGTGGCCTAACTTTTGCGTACGTGCCTTTTGTACTGACGCGAGTTGCACTTGCAGCCATGGGCCTGGCGACGATAGAGGTCATGCAGGCCATGCAGCGAACCTGGAGCAACTCCAAGGTGCGAGTCAACGGCAAAACCAGGCCGATGCAGTGGAGGGACATGTTCGACATTGCAGTCAAATGGAGGAGGTAGGGGAGGCGTGGCCTTCTGAATGGGCACACAAAGACAAATTGATCAGACCTCTGCAAGCTTTGGAAGGAAGATGGACTCACCATTCGCATATACTCTTCATGTTAACTCGCAAACTGCTGAAATTTAAATGCGATCGTTTACTGCTTGTTGCCACATCATTTGAGGTTCTGAAGACCATGCTATGGCTGCAGTCTGTCAGAGATGTAATCTATGGTGGTTTACAGTAGTGTCTCACTTCTTCCTCTCATCACAGTAGTAATACAGAGGTTGTATCAGCTCAGCCCCTTACTTCTCTTGGGCAGAATTGCAGATCCAGACCAGCCAGTGCTGTGGTTAGACCAGATGCCAGCCAGAAGTCTCAGCAGGGGATTCAACAACCACATCAACCTCATCAGGTATCTTCTAGACCAGGGTTTGGTTATGGGGATTACTGGCTAGGTAGCAGGACCTGCATTAGTGAAAATGGCTCCCATTTCCTGGAAAAACTGAGCAGATTAATAAAGAAAATTTGACTATAGAGCCATAATATTTAGCCAGTCTTCCCACCATTTCAATTCAATTTTTTCCCATCCCTGATGTTTAAAGAAGCTCTGACATGTTGTGACTTTATGTACTGTGATGCTTGTCTATGGTGCTCTCGTTTCTAAACCTTAAGTGGTTTGTGGTGACTGTCAGGAAGGATGTAATTCATAATGAGTTCAGCTGAGTGGTTTGTTTCTTCCTGTTCACAGAGGCCAGATCATCAACATACGATACTTAGATTACTTTGATAATATACTGAGCTTTGTCAAAGATCGGATACTCGTTTACCACGGGTGAGTAAACTGACAAAACCTTCAGACCTTCAAACCTTTTGCACACGTGCACTTTATGTTGTCATGTGTGGTCCGTGTAGCACCGCGGTCCTGGAGGAAACGCTGCCTCGTTTCTCTGTGTACTGTGCTAACTGTATGTGGTTGAAATGACAATAAAGAGCTACTTGACTTGAAACAGGAGAAGGGAGACAAACTGTAGCTGTGTTGTTTTCATCGAGGAAAAATTCATCGAAAAACTAAAACTTAAGAATCCAGTTGCAATTGAATTTGTGAGGTAGACATTTTCTTTCTGAAAGCAATCCAAACACAAAAATGCTAAAATACGTAAACCTGGGATATGCAATCCTCAGGACATATAACCCACGAGGACTACTTGAAGTTAGACAAGCACTGGAAAATGTCAATAAAGTGGAGGACCTTCTCCCGATAATGAAGGTAACGGAAACGTCCGTTCGTAGAGAGTCGAACCTCACCGTCCATCAACGTTTGCAGCTTGCTCCAACCGGGGGATTTTTGTCTGTCATAATAATGCCTGCTTTTTCTACCCATTGCTTCCTGTTTTTTCTGCCCTGAAGCAGTTTAATAGTAAAACCAGAGACGGTTTCACCGTCAACTCAAAGGTGCCCAGCCTGAAAGACCCTGGGAAAGAATTTGATGGCTTCACCATCACCATCACAGGCGACAGGTTGGTTGGTTGGTGTCTGTCACACACTTCCGCACTCGTGCCTCTGAGCCAGTTAGATGTGTGCTCGAGGCGATAGCCGTTGTCAAATCTTCCGAAAGTCTGAGCGAACTTCCCGTCCGTGTCTTTACCTCGGGCAGGGTGGGAAACATGCTGTTCTCCATCGACTCCCAGACGACGGAGGAACGCACACAGCAGTACCAGACTGAGATCGAGTCGCTCTATAAGGACCTCACCAATAAGGGCAAGGCACTCATGTTGTCCTCAGAGCCTGGGGTACGTGCCTCCCACTAGCTGTCCCCCACGGAAAATGACCTCCCCCTAGACCACCTCAGGTTTGACTTTGCTTTCATGGCGGAGCCAGTAAGAAATGCGAACGCAAACCCGCTGGCAGGCAGGCAGACACGTCGGCTTGCGAACGGCACGCATTTGGTCTTCCTGAGAGTGACCCTGAGTAAACAGAGAGGCGCCGAAACGGAGGGCGGCTGCCTTCCGAGACCCGAAGCAAGCTCGCCTTGGGAAAGCTTTTTCATTTAAACTTACTGTAATACTAACAGAAATCAAATGCATTTGACTCTACGGTGAAGTTGGGCTGCATTCCCTGATGGAGCTGTGTCCCTGTGTTCATACCGCCATTGCAGGATGCAGACGCGGTGTGTAACTTGATCCTGTCACTCGTGTACTACTACTGTAACCTAATGCCGCTGTCTAGAGGGTCCAGGTCAGTAGCCAGTCCGATTATGGCCTTTTTTTTTACCGCCATCGAACTGGAAAGTATCATGAATCCTCAACTGTTAAAATGTCTCGTTTCATCCAGTTTTTGTGTCTGTTTCATTTAGCGTGGTGGCGTACTCCGTCGTCATGGGAGCATTGATGGCCAGTGGAAAAGAAGTCATTGGAAAAATCCCAAAAGGAAAGGTAAGCCTCGTGCAGGTTGATAATTAGCAAGTTATTTAAATATCCCCGTCTCGTCATGTGGAACTTCCAGTTAGATAACTGGTCCACATCTGAAAGAGATTTTTGGTTTTATATAGCTATAGGTGCTATAACTCAGAATAAACTTTATTTACTTAATACATTATCACGTGCTCCCATTTCTGCTATGACATGGTAGATCCATCCTGTAAAACCCTGTTTTGTGCCAAATTCCACAATATTAATAATAGGGTTTATGGAAAAAATAGGATTGGGGTAACCCACTGACACTCAAACTAGATGCTTAACCAGCACTTAATTTAGTCATCTTAAAACACCTTTCAAGCTTTTTTGAGCACACGATCAATATCGTCCCAAACACGCGTAGGTCGTGCCAGTCTGATCAATATCGTCCCAAACACGCGTAGGTCGTGCCAGTCTGATCAATATCGTCCCAAACACGCGTAAGTCGTGCCAGTCTGATCAATATCGTCCCAACCTGTTTACACAAAGCACCTTTTGGGTTCCAGCGTTGCCTCTGTTGTCTATGAACAGGTTTCCTCATTGAATTGACTAATCCAGTCACTGCCTGCATGCGAGTAACAACCAGACCGATGCATGGGACCAGTCGGATTGTACTGTACAGGTACAAACTGGTACCCATGCAGGGGGGCCACTGTAGAGCCAACCCAGAATACTCCTACCCTCTAACTGGCCAGTTAACTAGCTGCTTGTTCTTAGCAAGCTTGCTAAATTGGTTGGTGTGAATGAAATTGCTTCTGATAAGCTGGAATGTGAGGTGGTTATCTTCCACTGATATCCTCAGCCAGCATCTGCTGTGGGGTGTGCTCATTTTCCTGAGGGGAATGTAAATTATTCTGAAATCCAAGCAAGAATGAAGAAAATTCTCTGAGAATAGAACATAATAAACCTAATTCAAACGTGGGCTCATAGCTTGATGGAATTTATGTTTAGAGCGCATAAACTGCACTGCAGTGTGACGCTGCAAGCTTTGTTTTTCGTTTGGGCTGCATCACAGTCTGCTCAGAACAGCTGATATGCTGCCAGCTTTGGCAATGACCTCGAGATCGAGGCTGTTAGCCATGTTTCAGTGAAGTAAGTGGTTCAGATTACAATGTGATCCTTGTTTGACTCAAGCAGTGGTTGTATTTTGTTCATTCCATTTCTCGGTGATTTTATGGCGGGGAGGCAGGCCATGGAGGAGCAACTTCACCCTGGAAGGTTATCCTGCTGCCAGATTTATTCATTTATTTATGCAAAAACTTCTCGACCGAAGCAAAGTCAACAGCCAAAAACAAACATGAGCGGAGATCAACATATCTTTGTGGCTCTGGCTGGTGCCATAGTTTCTGCTTCATTTTATATTCATTTTGATGAACTGGTTTCAAGTGTGTGGGTGATATGGTGATTCAGTGGGTAGCTGTGTTGCCCCATGCGTTTGAGGTTTGGGGTTTAAATCCCCCTGCCTTTGTATGTGGAGTTTGCATGTTCTCTTTGTGTCACGCTAGCTTGCTTCCATGGTCCAAAGGCATGTAATTAGTTAAACTGGCATCTCTAAAATGCCTATAATGAATGTGTGTGTGTGTGTGTGTGTGTGTGTGTGTGTGTGTGTGTGTGTGTGTGTGTGTGTGTGTGTGTGTGTGTGTGTGTACCAAATTGGCATGCTGTCCATGGTGTACCCCAGCTTTCTTGTACCCAGTGCTGCCTGGAATAACCTGCCCCGATAAGTATTTAGACAAGGATTCTTTCAACATTGATAATGCCTTGCACAGTATGTTTTTGGAGATCTCATTATTTAAGGTAATGTGTACCTCAGTGACAAAGTTTTAATAACTCCTGACTGGACAAAGTAAGGAGTTTACTAAAACTAACCGCGTTGTCGTTTCACCATTCCCCAGTACTATCAGGAGTACACAGCTGCTTCTCATCACGATGGGGTTTCTGAAGTTCAGTTGATGATGAACATCAGCTTAGCTTAGCTAGAGCCTGGGCTTAAAACTTCCACATTTTTCCAAGCCTGCCCAATACATTCTTTAAATTCTTAAACCTCGGTGGACCAAATTTTAGCCCTACAAAAGAGCTTTTATTGCTGCAAACATTTTTCAAAGAAAACAGACATAAATCTAATTCCAATTATCATATAATCGAGTCTCACATGAGGAGATGAATCCGGTATACGAATGGTGCGAGGGCCTCAATTAGCGTTAATCAGGATGAGTATATCTCTGTATGTTGCTTCTTATTTTTCTCCTCATCTGTTCAGCTCTTAGATTTTGAAGCCATGACAACATCTACACCTGACAACTTCACTAAAACAGCTAAGAACTGGATGAACCTGAAGAGGTATGTTGGGTGGACAGTTGAGGTTCAAGAAACACAGATGTCAGTTCCGATAGTGTATCTACTCTGTGAAACTGGTATGCTGTAGTGCTCGTGAGTGTGTAAAGGCCATAGCCATTAGCCAGTAACCATTCTTAAGAACATCTACCTAGTACCAAGTAGGAATTACTGCTGCCTCTAGAACAGCTTTAATGAAAGGTGAATCGTGTTCACAGCAGGCATTTTGCACACCATTGTTCTACTGAGCTGTTATTTTCTTGAGCTTGTGGCCTTCCTGTTAACTTTGGGCCTAGTCATTCTCCTCTCACTCTTGTCATTAACAAGGTATTTTCACCCTCAGAACTGCTGCCGACTGCACGTTTTTTGTTTCTCATGCAATTCTCTAAAAACTGTACTCACTGTAGTGTGTGACAGTCCCAGGAAGGCGGGCCTTACAATGGTGCTGGAACCAGCACGTTTGAAATGGTGGTCATTTCAAAGATTAGCCAAACGCCCACCGAACCTCATATATACCAAGTAAAGGCTACTCGATTTGCCATTTGGAGGAGCAGGCTGTTCTCATTAATGACCAAGTGTACCTAATGAACTGGCCACTGAGTGTAACTACATGATGACGTTACCATAGTCAAAAGAATAAGCTTGTTGTGAGACCTTCAGCTATGTGTGACTATGTTTCCGGTCTTTGTTTTTACTTTCAGCCTTCCAGTTTGGTACCGCAGTCTTCCATCAGTTGCAGAAACATTTTCTACAACCAGAACCATGATCGAGGTCTTGAACACCGACTCGTCATCGCACTGTCCAAAGAAGTCCTAGCAGCTGCCCTCCCACATCGGCCAGCCTCCATACTCGCCTTCCCTGCTTATAGTCTGGCTGTGCTAACGAGCAGAATCGGGCTTCTAAAAGCACAAGAACAAGTTATCTTCAAAGTTCTACGTGACGATTCTAGGGCAGATACCATGGTAACATTTTCGGCTCATTACCTGGTGCGTAGTCACAAGTCAGGAGTCAGCTTTATGTTACATTTATGGATCATTTTCCAAACCACTGAACATTAGTGCCCTGCTTACTATTCCCCTGAACTTGTAAAGGTTCCAGGGGGTGCAGAAAGTCATATGACATAACGTAACATTGTCATAGTCATGAGATAGCATATAACATTTTCGTTTCACTCACAACCATATTTAGAGTTGTAGAGTGAAGGGTATTAATTTGAGGACTTCCAGTTACAGTATGTTTCCTGCAGTTACGGTTGACTGTTATGGACTAAGCATTACAGAAATAATTCAGAATCAGAACAATCATCCTCAGACTATTTCTTTTCATTTGATATTCAGTGTAGCAAGTTCTATGTAACAAACTATAAGCAGAGAAAAGAGAATGGGGTTTCAGTCTGGTCTTACCTTTCAGGGCTTGGTTATTCCAAATGAAATAATGGAATAATGGAATAAGTGCAAAAAACAAGCAATCCTTTCTTTGATGATTCTTTGTGTTATTGGGGAGAAACGGGGTCATTTTCATGTTAATATCTTTGTTATTGACCTGTGGGATGGGTTTGCGTTGAATCTCTCAAGTGTGGCCCAAAGCGTGCAGCGAGTGACAACGTTGTTCTGTCATCGACCCACTGTTTCTTTAACGAGTCCATTAATCTAAGCCACCCTGAAAATCAAATGCTCAGACCCAGTAAACGGGGAACGTCACATGAACATTAAGAATGCAATGAGAACATTATTGGATGTTGTGGGAATGTTCCCTGATTGCTGGGGATGTAATTTTTCTGGGACTGTTCAAATCCTCTCAGGAGCAAAATTATACCTTCTGAGCGCAAAAATAAAATGCCTGTATTTGAAGTGCAGGAGCTTATTCATACAAAGATTAGATAAGGGCTTACTGCAACTGTCTTATAAGGCAAACACATAAATGAAGTGTTTGCCTCTTAATTTGAATGAAAGAACAAAATGTGCGTCACATCATTTGGATTTCAAAGTCTTTTACCCTTTAATGTGCCAGTATCTTTTAATGAGGTTGTATTGGCAGATACTGTGTTAATGCAATGTCTGACTACCTGGTTAAAATGCAGAGGTGAAAGTGATTTTATTTATAAAAGGAGGCAAAGTTGTTTCGTTTTTCTTTCCATCAGAAACTCATAGTTTAGAGATGTTCTGTTGGGGTTTCGGTGATGAATAAAAGTCGTTCGACAATTTATTTTGTCCGTAGATTTATTTTCAAACCCAGGCACGTACAAGGATGGAAGCTTGGGGATGGAGCTCCTGCAGTGTTTGCTCCCATATTTATTAGTGTCCTCTTTGGTCAGGTGTGTTTTTAGAGCCCTGGTTGGTGCCATTTTGCAGCTGAGAGCATGCCCTCTTAGAAATCTGTGCCTGGCCCCACTCAAACATTTCTAAAATGTCATAGATACTCAGAAACTTCATGTCTTTAATAATTCACGAACAGGTATTTTTATTAATAAAAGTAAACACAGAGATGCATTAACTTAATACCATAGAACCAATTGTTTTCAGAAGCAATTGTCTTGCTTTATGTAGACATTTCAGACATAGGTTACGTTTACTCAAGTGATCTTCAACATTTTTACTTTTAGGATGTCTGAGCATTACATGATTTCACAGTTTCTTTCTAAAATACTCTGCTGCAAAGTCACTAGGCAAAGTAATGGCATTAGTTTCAGATGGGTAGAGGTTTCTAATTTGGTGAGGCCTCAAAACCTGTGGTGGGTGGGTGTATCCTGAACTAACCAGTCACTGCTGGCACCAAATCAGACTTCAAAACCCGCGGTGGTTGGGAGTATCCTGAATTAACCAATCAATGCTGGCGCCAAATGAAGCTTCAAAAGCCGCGGTGGGTCGGAGTATCATTTGTCCTATCAGTGGATCCTTCTATGTTATGACTTGCAGTTCAACATTACGAGCGCTGGATGGCGCTGTATGTCCTTTGCGTTTATCTGTATCAACACGAAAACGGCCAGCGAGGGGCCGTCAGGGCAGCCTATCGTTCTCGTTAATGCTTTAAAATCGGGCGTGGTTTACCCGAGAATATTCAGAAAGAGTACGAGCATGGTATGATATAAATGTAACCCTTTTTTTGACGTGCAGAGTTTAGATCAGTGTGCACTGCATGCGTAATAACTTTCAGTGCGTCAGCGCTTCAATCCCTCGTCAATATTTGAAGTGAAGAGTCCAAAGTCGCACAGGCGTTGTTTGTCAGCTGTAATTCAATACGCGGTGATGTCTGTAAAACATAATAAATGTCAGTCTGTAGTCTGTGTCTAAATTCAGCATTTACGCAGGCTCTCGACATGACTTCATTTCCTCGGAGAAAATGGAGTCCTTACTCGGATTCATTGGAGCACGTGCTAACCTCTTCAAGAGGTGAAGGACAAATACGTCATTGATAGACATTCAGCTGTTCTGCATTTATATACCTACCTTAGAAGTTTTATTGTAAAAATATCTTTCATGCATTTGATCCAGCCTGCCCGTGAAAAACCGACATGAAGCTGAACACCCATGGGCAAAAGCTTTTGACCAAGTTCGCAGTCATAATTCCACAAGGAAGTAGAGGCATTTTCCCCATATTGCTGTTTTGGTACAGTAGACGCATGAATTAGAAGAGATTGATATTTTAATTCGCGCTCCTTCACCAGCTATTCTGAAGTGCGCGAGAAGCCTATCTCCAGCTGAAGCAGCTGGAGATAGGCTCATCTGCTTAGATTGCAATAAAATTTTGTCCCTATGTTTGGAAAGTTTGGCAATTGATTTGCAAGTTCACAGGTAGGTGAAAGTCAATCACTATAATTTTGAACATAGCCTGCACAGGGAGGTTGGGTGGGGGGTCTAGGTCCTTTTTGCTATGCATTCTGTTCTCTGCCAAGTAAATATAGTAATGAATACTTTAGGCTAAGACGTTACAGGCTTGGCGTCTTTTTGTGCCCGACTGGCATTTGGAACCTACATACCTGTGCTGTGCAGGTGGAGTGGGACATATTTTTTGAGCACCTGGACTTCGAGTTCCAGATGATTGACACCATGCTGTCCAAGCGCCCATTGGTGGAGCACGTCTCCGCAGAAACGCATTTAATAGACATACGCAGTGGCGAGTGAGTGGCGCTGCAGAGATTTGATTACGACAAATGGACACCAGAGAACCCTAAACCTGAAACTTGCTGATTTTGAAGAGGGTTGGAAGCACACTAATGTCATGGAACATGTCGTGCAAGGCAGTGATATTGGGCCGGTACCTGGGGAAGGGTGACAGCCTGCTCCTGGTTTTGCCGAGACACTTTGCTTGACTGCCATGACGAGACCACCTGGCTAAACTGGCAGACAACCACGTAGGTCTGCTGTAGCCCATGACAGAAGACCCTCTTTCAGCCCTGACAGATGGCAGCTCTACCGTATAAACAAAGTCACACTGTATAAGTTACAGTAGATAAAAAGTCCACTAAACAGCCATATGCTGTAGTGTAACATACTTGGTGTACTATGAGGTGAGTTTTACATACCCAGAGTTAACCCAGTTTAGTCGAGTTCTCTAACCCTGATTGCTGCGATCACTGGTAAATGACAAAAAAAACTCCAAAGTAAGCCTCAAGAAGCCTTACATAGCCAATAAACTGGCTTTGGAGTATACCCCAGCTGTCTACCTGCTGTTGAGCATTCATTTCCCCCCAGGTTTGCAGGGCCTCCTAGATGCTCAGTCTGTGAAGGTACTCGTGATCTCCTTTGGGTGCCAGGAGGGCGCTCGGTTCTGGCTGAGGGACACTCACTGCAAATACGACATGCTGTTGGACACACAGAAGCAGGTAAGGTGTGAGCCACTACTTCACAGGCCAGCCTGTGATGCAGAGAGAGAACATTCCCATCCTCAGAAAGGATCTGAGCTGTATTTGTCGTCTTCATAAAAGGTGATGTGTAATTAGGCTGGTTTCTTTTCTTGTATGTTCCAGATATACAGCATGTTTGGGTTGGGGTCATCTTACTTGAAAGTACTGAAATTCCACAACATACTTAAGTATGTGGAGTCTATTGTGCTGAAACCAAACATTTATTCAACCATTTCCTAATATCAAAGATGACATCTATCAGGTAAACAAGTTAACTGTAAGACTTAAATGTCAGCTGTTGCAATGATTCTCTCATCCAGTGATATGCAACATAATTGCTTGGAGGGTATAAATTGGTAAGGGTATCTCAACTGGGTGACAGCTTCATAAAGCCTGCTTTTCCTGAGTCAAGATCTTATTACTAGCAGGATATTAATAATTTCATTTAAAATCAGTGTTGTCCAACTTTATTAGCAATCTGTTTTCTAAATGGTAAATATTTTTATACAGGAAGTAGTTCTCGTGTAGTCCTGTGATACAGATTTGAACCTGTATTTCAGCTTGGTGGTGACTTTATCCTGAATGATGCTGGGAGGGTGGTCTACGCACACCCCTGCAGAAGCCCTGTGGACAGACCTAGTTTGGTAGAAGTCCTGGCCGCGGTTACTCAAGGAGGCACCTCGGCCACACGCTAAGGCACGTGCGGCCCCTCGGTGGCACAACGCAGTCTGTAAATGGGAGGATGCCCTTCCCCAGCCTGTGGATATGAAGGCGGGGCTCCCATTCACACGCCATGTGACAAACCTCGTCGGATGAGCTCTCACAGGCTACGCAGTGATTGTTCCTTCTGCACAAGCATCAGTGGCACTTCCTCTCTTCCCCGTCTTTTTAATCCGCCCAAGAGTCTACCCATGATTCAATCACAGTTAATAGAATACTGATCATTATTAAGCATTAATTTGAGTTAAACAAATAACAGTGAATCCTTTCTTATATTAAATGTAAAATTGTTCATTTACTTTCCTAAATGAAGACAACTTTCTCTATAAGAAAATAAATTACTTAAAGTAGATGGTAACTGAGTTGAAGATTATTTAAATCACGAATGTGAGCCACTCACCTTCATGTCCTCAGGCCCAAGGCCATTAGAATAGATTTGATTGTAGTAAATATTTCCACACACGGTTTGAAATACAAGGATTTATGCAGAATTAACCCAACTAAGTAGAAGAAACTGTACTTGGCCCTCAAAAGCAAGACAAACATGTACACACTACAGGAAGCTTGCTCAGAGGGCTGAGTTTAAGAAATGTGTATTTAAATATATTGTCAATAATCTTGTCAATATTGTCATTTTTAAAGAGCAGAAGGTGTAGGTTATTTATTTATTTATTTATTTATTGCTACATCTAATGCCAAGCTTGATAGAATGCCGGGATTGGCCATAAGGAAGCCTGGGATGACGAACTTGTCAGTTAAGTCCTGGGAGGAGTTCAGGCATCAAACTCACAGAGGTAGAACATGCGCCGGTCGCAGTAGTTGTCCCACCAGTCGCCATCGTCAGAGGCGATGGCCACGCAGTTCTCCCGCTTGCCTCCGTCTGGCTGGCTGGACAGGAAGTGTTTGCGCCACTGGAAGTAGGTCACACGTGTGTTGTCCTCAAACAGGTAGAGGCCCTCCGAGCGCTGGTCGTTAATGCCCAGCCAAATGGGCCAGTTGCCCGGGTGGAAGAAGCCGCGAACATATTCAGCTAGTGCCTCCTGTTCCTTCCTGTCCCGGGGCATAGCCATCCTGCCACCCCGCTCCTGGCACTGCTTTGATGCCCCGACATACGTCTCGTACGAACGGTAGACCAGGAAGCACTTGTGCCCTATACGGCGGCCTTTCTGGCAGCCTGCAGGGAATGGAGTCAATCATAAACTGTATTGTATCAACAAAGGTTGAAATTTTGTTGCAGCACCAGAATGTTTCCGCTTTTGATTTTCTTACAGGTGATTGAAGATTGGGTGACTGTATTCCAGTGTGGTCAGTTGATTTGTTGCATTCTTTCAGGTATAGCGGTCATTTCTCTCATACTCGGTACTAATTCTCACCTTCCAGTTGTCCGATTTCCTTCCGGTTCTCCTTGCTGAGAGCGAGCACCTGCTGTATTTCGTCATCCATTTCCCCAATCTTAGCGTCCAGTCGTGACAGCCTGTCTAGGAGCTGCACCAGTTTCACATCCAGGGTGTAGTGTCCCACGTTCAGCTTGTGGATGGCCTGGTCCATGGAATGCAGTCTGGACACTTGTCAGTGTGTGGAGGGAAAAAAAACAGATGTGTTTACACTGATTGTGAGACCCAGATAATTCCGGAATATAGTGAGGTTCTAGCAAAAACAGAGACCTACAGACATAGTTGTAGGAGTTTTCGAAATCGGAGAGGTGGGAGGTTGGCTCTGGGTCTTGGGGTCCTGCGTTTCCCTCCAAGCGCTCCTGCCCTTTCTCAGCTCCTGGACTCTGTACCAAGTTAATTTCTTCAACCTGAAGAAAGATAGGTGAGTGGGTTACTATCCTGTTTTGAATCATATTTCATCATATGTCTGGGGCTCTTCTTCTGCAATGAAACCTAGCAGATTTCACGTTGAATCTTTCATGATTTCACAATTACTAATCCATAACTACGGTTAGCATTAATAAAAGTAATGGTCCATTACAAGAATTAGCACTGAATTCCTCAGGGATGTTATTACTGTTCCATTTTTGTGTTATTCTAGACTCAGAACGGGGTAAAAAGATTTCGTATACAGAAAGCTGTTGGTATGCTTCTGAATGATAAATAACTTTTTCATGCACTATAAATCTCCTTACCTTTGGAGAGAGGCTTTGAAATAGTCCTTTCTGGATTCTGTTAATTAGTAAGAACTCATCCTTACCTGAGTAGTAGTTCCTGTCTCTAGATTGCTGACTCCTCTGTCTTTTACCAGGCTGTCGTTGTCTGTGTTGCACAGGCATACCGCGGACAGACACAGAGCTGTCACCAGGAAAGCGGCTTTTCCCATTTTATCCCTAATGTACTTTGTGTTGCTCTCCCGATGTTCTCCCTCTCTCTGCTCTGCCACTCCGCAACTACTTCACGCGGACAGGGCTTCACCGGCAACAGGAAACTTCATTGTTTCCTTTTTTTTTTTCTCCCCCCCTCCCTCCTGCCTCCCACTTCCATGCTTTGTATCCTCTCGCAGGGCTAGCCCACTCTGGTACACGCAGCCGTTTTGTTTATTTCCGCCCCGACTATCTGAAGGTCTGCAAAATCACTGGGAAGGCAGACTGAGCTGTATGGAAAAGTGAGCTCAGATTTAGTGGAAGCTGCAGACACACATTTCCCTACCTTGAAGTGTCTGCCAGATGGAGAAATTCCAGTGAAAAAGCATGGAGAGTCATACTTTCCCCTAACTTTAGGGTTTTAGACCTGGACTAGGGTTTATGGGTGTGGTCACACCACCTCTGACAGCCAGAATATTACCTAACTATGGGACTCAATTATGAATTAAGTGCAGCTTTTGTGTTCATTTTGTATTACCATTAAATCCACACATAATAGAACTTTAGTTTCTCTGGTATAAATAGCTTTCTGTATAATACATTACTGCAAGACAAATTGAGCTGTGGTTTTTCCCAATATCTCATTATGGAAGTTGCTATATTATGTAAAACAGCATAAAAATAGTATAAAATTTTATCCTGAGATCATATAAGAGGAAGTTCGTTCAGTTAAACTGCAGTATACTTTTTTTAAAGAGATATCGTATGGCATGTGACTTTCAGGAGGACTAGTCTATTTGGTATAAACACTTTTGTAGGATTGAGTTCACTGAAACGTATTAGTCAATGTGTAAGTCCTGCTGAAATCGTCTTACTAATCTGCCACATTGTGAAGGAAAGTAGTCACTACAACGATGAAGATGATTCACCTAAAACATTAGATTAGGATGGATGGATGGATGGATGATTTACTTAATCCCCAAAGGGAAATTCAGGATTATCATAAATGATTTTCAAACTAATTAGCAAAATACTGATTCGAGACAACAGAGAGAAAACAACGGCAAAAAATCTATTCCGAAAAGCTTTATTTTCATACTTAAATTGTGTGAAACTGCAGGACATGCAGTTTTCCTGCTGAAATCGTTTTACTAATCTGCCATGTGCTGCCACATTGTGGAGGAAAGTAGTCACTACAACGGTGAAGATGATTCACCTAAAACATTAGATTAGGATGGATGGATTACTTAATCCCCAAAGGGAAATTAAGAGTTAGGATAATTGATTTTCAAACTAATTAGCAAAATACTGACTCGAGACAACAGAGAGAAAACAACGGCAAAAGGTCTATTCTGAAAAGCTTTATTTTCATACTTAGGTTGTGTAAAACTGCAGGACATGCATATTTCAAAGAGTATGAACTGTTCCTAAAAACATGCTTTTTTTTGTTAGTATACCAATTTTAGTGTTTGTATAAATGCACATTATAAAGGCTTAACACTAGTGTGAGGTCAAAATAATGCACCATATGTAACAAAAGATACGGGTTTTGCAGTGGAACACAAGTAAATTGCTCTTTATTAATCCTAACTGATGCACCTATCCAAGACTGCCTATAGAGTTTACAACATATACTGAGATTTGCTTCACCCACTGTTGGGATCTGGGAAGATGAGGAGGTTCAGCTGTTGGCCTCATGAAGCTTGGGGACAGGGGACAGGGGACAGGATCCTTACCATGGATCCAGGACTGTGTTTGGTTGTTACCAGTTGTCCAGGAAGTCAAATCCTGTCTTCAGAATACTACTACTTGTATTAAACTACACAGGTGGGAGAAAAAAAACAAACAAATATTATTAGGATTAGTCTGTCAAGGACATAGTCATTCAATACATGCAAGACAAAGCCAGCTAATGAATTAAAGCAATTAGTTTGGAACTGGGTCTGAATGTCCTTTGGGAGTTTGGTGATGTGGGAGACAGAAAAGGAGACAAGACCCTAAATAGAACAGTGACTGGTTTTATCATAAAAACGCACCCGATTTTCTGAAATATTTTCACATGCTTCTGTACAAACTGAGGAAAGAGTTCTATGAACAGAATTGACAAGCAGCCAACCGAGTGCTTTCAGCACCTGTTAGATCTACTCCTGACCATCTCACATATATCAGTATGCTGGGCTTATGTTAAAAAGCTGTCCCATACTGTGATATTTAGAGGGATCTAATTCACTGTTTTCTTGTTGTTGCAAGATAGCAAAGAATCTGGGATCATAGCTAAATTACCAAAGGGAACGGAACAGAAATTCTAGCTACAAATGTCCAAATTCTTGTTTAATTTCTGAAAAAAACAAAACGTACGATGTATGGATAGCTACTGAAAAGGCTGAAAGCACAGATCATTTTGGCGAGTAACCATTACAACAGACAGTCTGATACTCTGGGATTTCTCATGACGCTTAGTGAAAGTCTGATACTCTGGGATTTCTCATGACGCTTAGCAAAAGCTTGAGCACAGACCAAAGGACCCACCTGAGAGAAGGTAGGACCAGCAGCCACAGGAGATTCCACCTTTTCAGCCTCCTTGGAACTAGGCGACTTGGTGACCGGCCCAGGAGAAAACACGTCATCAACGTTACTAACAGATGGGAGGGTACTCTGCGCACGTTCCCAGCCAGCCACCGTGGATGATATGTTGATGGATGCTGGGGTCACGCTGATGGCTGCTGGGGGCAAACTGACAGGTACTGGGGGGGTAGGGGCGGGTGGCTTAGGTGCCCGGGGCTTGGCTGCCTTTGGCGGCTCCTCCACGTCCCGCGGGGGGGGCTCTTGACGCAAGTATGAGGGCAGCGGCTTCTCCCCTTTCTCCAGTGACTTGATCTGGCTGGGGGTCAGCGAATGGAAATCGGCTTGCTCGCCCTCCAGCCTGGACCTCTCGGCACTGATCTTCCAGAAGGACGATTCCTCCTCCTTTCTGCCCACACCCGAGGTCTCGGTGTTGGACACCTTGTTGATCTGGGCCACTTTGGTCCCCTGGCTGATCTGTGGGGCCTTGCTAGTCTTGGACTCCCCCTGGGATGAGGTGCTGCCTTGCTCTGTAGCTGGGGCTGATGTGAGACTGAACTCTAACTGGCTCTGAAGCCCAACAAAACACATTCATGATAATGGAAATGATCTGTTCGTATCAGATTGCAATAGGCAAATAACACAAGCTTAATGAAGCATCAGTCCATCTGTCTTCAAACCACTTCTACCCAAGCAACACAGGGCTGGGGTTTCATTCAAACCACACTGAATAAAATCTGACGTACCAACTTTGTGCAATTTTTTGCAAACCCAGTTGTGATTTGGCCTACGTACACTATTCTACCGTGAAGTACTCTTTTTCCCTGATACACACGCGATGGAACACCTACCAAAGGCACAAGTCATCACACATACCTTGGTTTCCCAAGAAAAGGGTGATGAGTGTTCATCTTGCCAAGTTATGTCCTTAAAAGAAACAAAATATATCATTTCAAATAAGTGTCACATTGTTCAACGCTCTTTTGACCGTGTGCATTACTCCTAGGGTTAAGACTGTTACAGCGCTTTAAAGGTGAGACGTTTATCATGACTAAATAAGCTGTGTAGTTAAGCGGACTAGCAAGCAAGCCAGTTCATTTGCAAAGTTTGGCTTGGCTGCCTCGCATCGACTTGAGTTGATAATCCGCATTTTTTCGCTTACAGAATATTTAACTAGCGACGGGACATACAAGGCTTCAAAAGCCACCGTGGATGGGCGTGTTCCAAACGACCGATAGCCAGCATCGATTGGCTAGTTCGGGATATTGACAGCCGGCACAGCGTTTGACGCCTCATTTAGCGCCAGCATTTATTCGTTGATTGGTTACTTCAGGATTGTCCCACCCACCATGGGGATCGAAGCCTCATTTATCTCATCACATAGAAGACGATGCCACAGAAATAGCAGCGGAACTATATGTCATCTTGAAAGTTCGACACGCCAGTCTTCCAGCCTGTACAATACGTACTTATTTTTATTCTATTTTTATATTTGCTCAGTGAAACACTTTGATGCTGACAGGTCGACAGTCAGAAGTCGCTCGCAGTTCTTTCATTTCTGACTGTCACTTGCGTATCAAGCTGTAACCCATCATCCCGGAAGACATGCCGTCGGGCCACATGCGATCACTTAAAAAAAAATAAATAAATAAAAATACATGCATTCTCACCTCTTCCCCGAAGTGTACGATCTTTTGTCCCGTTTGGATGAGTAGTTTTGGGTAACACGGGATCTCCTCTCGCTCGACCCTATGGATGGCATAGCGAGCTCGTATCTGAGGGTCCATCATCCCGTTATCGATGGCCGAGTCCTGCTCGGTCGGCGTCATTCTCTCCCAGTTCTCGCCGTGTTTCTGTTTGATCTTCTCCCTCTCTTGCATGATTTTGCGAGCCATTGAGTTTATGGAGGAAAAATACTCGAATTTCTTTTCTTCCATCCCGTGGGCACTGCTCTCGGTCCCCACCATTGTCGCCGTGGCCATCTTTAAGCAGATGTTCGGGGTTTTTTTTTTTTTTTTTTGCCCAAATACCCCAGGCGAGGGACAGAATGAAGGGGGTTGTTTGCGGTGGCAGGCCGAACCCTACAACGGCCGCGTATATACGCGAGCGACATCTAGTGGAGGAAGGCTGAAATCCCGAAATAATCTAGAAATTATTTATAGCCTAGAGAGCATTCAGCTGTGCTTTACTGTGCTTATTATCAGACGGGAAATGTTCCAAACTGGAGTAAATGGCACCATTGAATAAAGTTTCAAATGATGCGGTTTAGATTTTCATAGCTGTGTCTGAGGCAAGACGCCCCAATTCCGTGTAGTTATTTTTCACGACAAGAATAACCCTCTAAAAACCCTCTACTGAAGTTTAATCTAGTCGATTAAGTGGCAGGCAGCAAGAACAGGACATTTGGAAGCGCAAAATGTGTAGGATCTCTACGCTTTCGTGTTCTCTTCCTTCAGCATCCCAGTTGTTGTAAAACGCAAAGCTCGCCAGCAGCTGTATATTTTGGCACGCATCTGGTATGTGTTTCTAGGTCAGTGGCTGTTGGGCTGAAATGGTCAAAACTCAGAAACGTTGCCGAGGCGTTTCCTTCATTCAAAAGAAGACAGGATAATTACTTATAATAGTCCTTCCTTTAGCACGGTAACAATTCCTAAAGTGTCTATTAATGATCTAGTTCTGGCGCTTCCTGTCAGCATTCCCAGCTTAGTCTACTCTACACGTAGTAAAATGCCGATGCAGCCACCACCAGAGGGTATTAGAAGCCCCAAATTTGAGCTGCGTCATATTGCGTATGTCCAGTTATAAAATTAAATCATTTCAAATGACCATTTCACATAGCGTTCGGGGCTTTCGCATTAGTAAAATATTTAGGGAAAAAATGCAAAAAAGAAAAATATATAAAACCGAAAGTCCAAAAATGTAAGTGCTGTGATGTCATGAAAATTGTTGGTTGAAAATGAGGAGATTCCGGGTTAACTGGTTCTGCTGGATGGGGTTTTAAGAGCCTTTTTGACAGCAAATACACAATAATAACTTTTGTACGTTGTGCTCGGGACATGAAAAACATGATGCGTGACTTCAGCTGATCAATACACAGTCATTTAAAACAAACAACTTTTTCAAACCACACCAGACGGCAGACTTAATTTAAAACTGCTTTAAAGTTTAATACCTAAACCAAATTCCTAATAACTTGTGTCATGCCAAGTCTGGGTTGAATTACCTTCACGGAACAAGAGATAATAATAGCTATCGCTTAATGGTCACACTAACTGTAACTTTGTGTAGTAGGGCTTAAAACTATAGTTTTAAATGAGTGAGTATTACGCCGACTTTAAAACCATAAACAGCAGTCTCGGTACGTGACCCAGGTTAAAACGACGCTATCGTTTAGTGTGATCGTGGCCTGAGGTCGCGTGGTGGGCGGCATGTGACGCCTCCGTCACGTGATCGCGGCATCATGTGACCGGCGCGGTTCCTGGCCCTCGAGGACTTGCTGTATCATGTCGAGCGAAACATTGTAACCGAGCCTGGTCCGAAAACATGGTTTCGCGGTGTCTGTGTGTCCGGATATGGTTCCGCCAGATGCCTGTGCTCTCCGGAATATTAACGGTGCTGACGCTGTCCGCCGTCACAGTCGGGGCTGAGGACGGGTCGTGGTACCAGGAGCTCTGCAGGTAGGCTAGCCGCATCGCGGGCTAACTGGCTGTGGGATGCTTGGCAGCTCCCAGACCTTCACGGGGCTCACGGTCTGTTACAATAAAGCAGCTGCTTATCTCTCGACTATTAACGCTGAGGCTGAGATGTATGGCACCCATATGGGTTTTAAGAATATCTGGGAATAAACTGGGTGCCAGTGTTAGCTATGAAGGTAGGCGCAGTCACCATTCGTAGTGTCTGTATCCGGATGTTCAGTTCCTCATAAATCATAATAAACCGTAAGCTGATTTCTGGGTCTGTGTCGGGAAGGTAAGGATGAAATGAGCTCCTGTTATTGTTCATGTACAGTATATGCAGTAATCCTGCGATTCCCCAACACTGCAAGGTGATGTGAAACACCAAATAAAGTTATTCTCCATGTCAGCGTCCAGACTGAAGAGCAAAAGGGATCTGCGTTTATCATCACGTGTAGAAAAGTACATCCCGGAAAATCGCTGGCCTGAATTTGTGTTTCACATTTAAAACTAACAGGCTGTGTTAGTGTTACTAGCCTAAATGCAACAGGGGATATTCGTCTGTTGAAAAAACGGATTTATCATTTTCATAGGAATAACATTTTTAGATGCCACCTCTTCGTTTACATGTCTGCTGATAAGTGTAAAATGTGATATTGACGCTCCAAAAAACATTTGCCATGTTTAAAAAAAAAAAAAAAAATTGAGATAAAAAGTGAAACGTAATTTTTTTTAATAACTAGTTTGGGGGGGGGGGACTACTGGCTACTGTTCTTTGGGGAATTCTTTGAACATCACCACGTCCTTGTCACGTTAAATGCAGTCCTTCAAACATTTCTTGAAGACGAAGTGAAGCTTCTCATTATGACCCCTGGGTGGTTACTACGTGCACACGTTTGATTTCCACTGATGTCTTTTTTTTTTTCTTCTTCTTCTTTACAGCTACAATTGGGAAGCCATTGACCAGGATAACAACGTGACATACACTCTAAGGCTCTGTGGCTCCTCTCCTACCACAAAATGTGGGAACACTAGTAGCGTCTGTACCCATGACCTCTCCAACAACAAGTACCAGTCTGTGGGTGAGTCTGGGCTTGGGGGGGGTAAGCTTGTTGCAGGGAACGTGTGCCAGGATGGGAGGTATGCTGTGTGTCGTGGTGCCTGTGGAGAAGCCCACGGTTGCTGTTGCTTCAGCCTTTTGATAGGCAGTTGTGGTAAATCGCTTGTCGGTCATGTTGTTTCCTCCCTGGGTATCTGTGCACATTGCCACAGTTCCTTTATATATTTTCTCATCATGTCTCTGCTGATCTACAAGCAGGTTCCTCGTGAACCATGGAATGAGGGGAAGAGACTTGTACACTGAAATCCATGACCTCACCTTGATTCATTCCTGCCTTTACCACTCTACCAAATCAGCAATTGGTGGGAGTGGTGGCAGTGACTGGTTTTAATTTGCCCAGTAATGGACTGGGCAAGACTTATTTTTATAGGACATATAAAATGTGTTTTCTGCAATATGGAATCAGATGATCTCACAGCTGGGATTTTGGAAGAACTCTACGTAGGTTCTTCACTGAGTAGCATGCAAGTATGCGCTTCTGTATATAGGGAAATGTATTTGTTTTGCAAAATGTTTTCTGAAACCTCTCCCTCTCAGGCGTTTTTGGTCTCTTGGTACATACATTTCTTTTTGGTAATGTTTCAGGGGTGGATATGTGGGTTTGAATATGCAATGCCATGGTAGCAGTGATGGACAACTTTCCAAAATTTTTGTGGACCTTTTGCTCTACTTATTGTCTGGTCTAATGTAGCCGACTGCTGGAAGCATTACTCTGCAGAAAGATCGTCATTTCTGTGTCAGACGCATTATCAAACTCTCCATAGCTTCCCCTTCCCTGTAATGTGCAGGATTACATTACCATTAGGTCCTGAGAATACACCAAGTGATCAGATGGATAATGAGCCTTTAACCACTGATTTCTCTAGAAAGGGATGTTAGTGATGGCATGGGCATTCAATTACGCAGCCTTGTCTTTGGTTTTGCTTTGAGTACATGTGGTGCTTGGTAGCCCATTGTGTCATTAGTCTTATCATTATTTTCCTTTCCCTATGCCCCCCCGTGTTTCCACACTCATATAACCCATTGTGAGCAGTGCTGAAGAGTCGCGGTGAACTTCTGGCTTTCTGAATAGCCTGTTCCCACTTTTCTACTTCATGCTAGTTAGAACCACAGGTGCCTGAGGTTTGCGTTTGAAGGTCTTCGGTTCTTCTCTCAAAAATGTCTTTGTGTTTTAAGTGAACTCACCTGGGGTAGATTTAATGGGGTCCCAGCAGGCATTTAATGCAGATCCCTTTCCCCAGATGTTCATGAAGCACGAGGTCACTGGGCAGTTTTTTCAGCTCAAATGCAGTCCCCTTTTTCAATGTTTTGCATCCATGAATGGCACTCTGGGGAGTTGGGTAGTTTAGCAGCCATACATGGGACTAACCGAAGAGTTTTTTCAGTAGCGTCATCTGTGTTTTCCTTCAGTAAGATGATGATTGCTTGTCCAAAAATGAATGAATGCATGAATTTGCATGAATATGTGTGAATTTTTGAAGGTGCTGATGGATAGGCACTGAACTCTGGATGGTGGTTTATGGTGCTGGGCCAGCAAAATGAATCCCCCATCAGCAGAAGACGCCAGGGCCTCAGCCAAGCTATTCTCAGTAGTGTTGGTTTCAGTTTCAAGACGTTGGCCGATGGGGTCTGATCGAAAGGCCTTTGAATTATGGTTGATTATACTTATGATTTAAAATTTTATTTCAAGGTGTTTTCTTTTCTAGAGACAAAATATAGTGAAGAATTAGTTTTTTTTTTTTTTTTTAAACTGGACTCTTCATCCTGCCGCCCGAAATAATAAATGTCTTGATATAAAAGCAGCCTTATGGGGTCCGAAGTATTTTGTTATGTCTTTGTTCCTGGAATTTCCACTGCATGCAAAATGGATGTTTGAAATTAAACTTCTGTTGTACTTTCACTCTATCAGCCTGGTCTTATCAGAGCTAACACGGGCACAACATTTACTTGAGTTTCCATGCTGCTCTCTGGCCACTGAAGGCCCATACATGATGGGGAGGGGGGCTATCTGACCTTCTGACATTCCCAGACTGGGTCGGGCAGAGACAGCAATGTCACATGGGTCAGGAAGCCTAGTGTCTGCTGCATGCATGTGGTTTGTTTACATAGGAGAAATTGATTCATTACCACTTTAATCTGTTTGGAACCTTTCAGAACTTCAGCGTCATTCTGGTGAGCATCAGACTTTAATTTGGTGAAGATGCCAATTGAGCCCCAGCATAATTTGTTTTCCTCTTCATATATCATATTGGAATACATATACACGTACACACCCTCCATTTCCATCCTTCATCCAACTGTTCTTCGTGGACAGAGACCCCAGGGGCCTATCGGACCCTACCCCATGCAGATAGGCCACTGAAGCTGCAGTACACCTCAGATGGAAGGTCAGGCCCTCATGGTCCACACGCTGTCACGCTATGGCATTTTACTGATGCCTGTTAGACTTTGGACTGTGGCAAGCAGCTGTAATATGTGTAGGAGGCCTGTGCAGCAGAGGGAGAACATGGAAAAAACATGCGCATACACTGAGCAGAACCCCCAACCTTGGGCTAATGTGCAGCTGAATAGACCAAGTTTTATATGCGTTTAACTGATGGTCCCGTTGTTCCATACCTCGTTTACAAATGACTGCGGTCGTGTGTCTGTTCACATTTGGCCGTTTGACTCCCGTGACCTGCAGGTGAGCTGACCCCTCGAGACGTGTCCGAGAACGTGCTGGACTTCACCACATCCCAGAAGTGCACCAGCGATGACCGGACCTGGCAGAGCACCATCAGTTTCCAGTGTGGAAAGACCCTGGTAAGCTGGTCTCCTGCGACAGTTTGGCCGGAAGCTAGGCTGGTATGAGTGTGTGTGCCGTAACCTCCTGTTCCCCTTATGGCAGCAGAGGGACAGAGTTTAATCTTAGTCTTGGTGGGTCCTGTACTTTTGCACGTCTTCATTCCAGCTAACTACTTGTCTCCACAGTTGGTAAAGCAACACTCCCTCTCAGTATTTGGCTTTAGTCACTTGTACCAATTCATTAGGGTTATATACATTTTAAGGTTTTGAAATTATTTTATGTTTATTCCTGTTCCTTTGGGGCAATTTGTAAAGCAAATTTTGTATTGGTGCAAGGGCTTAATAAAAATCTTAAACATCTTGCACCATTAAAGTTACTAGGATCAAATTACACTTTGCTGTTGTACCCTTGAAAAGGTACGTAGTAGAGCTGGGTGCTTTCAGGATGCAGTTTCCATGAATATACGAAGTATAGTAATCCTCGGATAAAAGAATCGGTTGTGGCTGCTTGTAATCTAGGGTTGGGTTCCCTTTCTCTCGCAGCAGTAGGAAATGAGGTTAAGCAAACGTATGTAGGTTTAGCAAACAGAGCACCTGCTGTTTATGTTCTTCTGTTACTCACCAGCCGGTAATGCTGCAGAGCAGGGTGTGATTCCAGGCCAGCTGGCTGTTGACATTATGTCCACGACTCCTTTACATCGCTGTACTTTGCACTGTGGGAGTAAGCAAGCTATGCCCATCTCATCATATAATACATGTGATGTACAAAGTAATTTCTGCCCCACTCGTGTACTGTTTTGGGCCAAATCATCTCCCAGACAAATGAGTAAATGTAAATCTACTGGATCATTGGCCCTCTGGGTTCAGATGGGGGAGAACTTTCATTTTTTAGTTGTAAAATCAGTCCGGTCTGATGCATCGTTTTTTTCTGGGGAACCAGATCAACAGAGCTGTGGTAATTTCTGTGTAATTGATCAGTATTGTGAAATTACTTGTAGGACTCGGCATAGTCAAATTTTGTGATAAGGAGTAAAGTTGATGATGCTTTTGTTGCACTTTTAGTGGCCCACGCTCATGTATGGTATTGCATAGAGCTTAAAGTCAATACAGCTAGTTCACATTGTGTTTGTAGCCAATTCGACATTCCGTGTCCTTTTCAGGGAAGTCCGGAATTTGTCACCGTGTCCGAATGCGTGCACCATTTCGAGTGGCGGACGTACGTGGCTTGCAAGAAAGATAAGTTCAAGCCCCCCAAAGAGGTAAGTGGCCTTTGATGCGTCATGGGAAGGTTTGCAGCTTGATAGCAATGTGGTGAGGTAGGTGTTTCACGAGAAGGAAGTGTTGGGCTTGTGGGGGGGACTAGGACCCTCGTCATTCTTCAGAAGTGTGACTTTGCTCAGTGGAAAATAATCACATTGTCAAGTGCTCAGACCCATTTTGTTTGCCCAATTTAATTTTTAATGTTTTTTTCCAATACGTTGAATAATTGACCTACATCATGGACGCTATCGTGGAAACATTAGTTTCTGAATGGCTTCAAAGTCCTCCTTGAGACACTCTTTGTTTTTGCTTCTCACTAGAATATTCTGTGTTCCTATGGTTTTATTCATTTTATCAGCTAAATTTAAGGTTGTCCAATCAGCTTTCATAATGTCTTTTTCGGTTTTGTCTCTTTTGTTTCCTGTCATTTAGGTCCGGTGCTATGTCTTTGACGCTGACGGGAAGAAGTACGATCTCAATCCCCTCATCAAGGTCACGGACGGCTACTTGGTGGATGACTCGGACGAAAGCTCTGACTTGTACATCAACATCTGCCGGAGCATCAGTGAGTTCTCTTTCCGTGCCGCCTTAAGGTGCTCCTCCGGAGCAGTCGCCTCTGTCTGAGTCTGGCCGTTGTCCTTTGGTTTTCATTAAGCTGTGACAGTGGAAAACTGCTGCCCTTCCACTTGGGCAACAGTGAATTAAATCATTTCAGCTGAAATGGGGGTGGGGTATCAGACTAACTGGAATGTTATTGAAAGGTATCAATAGTTTTTTTTCTGTAATGATACAAGTTTTGGTTTCTGTTGTGTGACCTTTGCCTGTTTTTGATCCAGCTTTATTAATAGTTATATCACAGTTCTCTCTTTTGTAATCAGCGATTTTGGTATTGATACAGATATCTAGTCTTACTTGTCTTGTGTTTCTCTATATTTTGCAATTTTGCAGTTTTCTCAACTCAAATCGATATTCTCAAAACAACACTTGGTAGCTCCAGGCACAAATTTTTAAAAATAACTTGATAACCATGGCATAGGCACTAGTGTTTGTCACACAAATTGAATCAACATTCCCTCCTATTAGATTATAATCTTTGAGGTCATCAAAATACTGGTAGTTCAGTAGCTCTTCCAGACAAGGTGGAAAAACCTAAAAAAGCAGTTGAGCCATCGCCTTGATTTCGAATCAGCTCTAAAAATCCTGCCCATTGTGATTTTTATCGAGGCTGACTGTGGTTTTCATTTTCTGCTGATGTGGACACACGTTTGGTGACACACTTTCCGTCTTCCCCCCCTCAGCCCGATCGGGAAGCTCCTGCCCCAAAGAATCTGCAGCTTGCTTGGACATTGGCAAGGCCTCTTATGGAGTGGGTAGCCCTGATCAGCCGCTGACCCTGGTCTCCAGTGACAGGTACTGGGAACTTTGACCGGTGCTCCAAAACAGGAGGGCTAGGGACAGCTGACTTTGTGGCACAGACCGCGCTGTGTGTCGGTGCCAGTGTGGCACGAGATGCCCTTGATGTCGCCATTGAGGACTTCGTCCTGTTGCTCGTAGGTTACGGCTGCACTACGAATGGGGAGGCACCAGCAAACCAGACTTCTGCGAAGAGCACAGCCCAGCTGTGACCGTTACCTTCATCTGTCCGTCGCAACGGCGGGAGGTAGCTATGGGGCTCCTCTTCCATACAAAACACACCACTGTTTCACTGGTCGGCATCACGTGACTTTTTCTGTCCCTCGATGCACCCCCACAGGCCTCCGACCCCAGGCTGACCGCGAAGACCAACTGCAGGTACGAGGTCGAGTGGGTGACGGAGAACGCCTGCCACAGGGACTACCTGGAGAGCCACAGCTGTGTGTTGACTAGCGAGCAACACGACATCTCCATCGACCTAAATCCCCTGACCCTATCAGGTGAGTCAAACCAAGGAATACAGATCCAGGTGCCTCCTCAAAAAAGTTCTCTTCTTCTTGAGACCCAGGCATATTTAGCTCTTCGTTTAAGCACCTGCAGACACCAAACCGTCAGAACGGACAAAGGAGTGGTCGGCTAGCATGCCGACGATGCATTTTGCGGAGGCTTCTTCTTTCACGCAAGCGTGACCTGGTGTCTTTGCCACTCAGAATTGGATCAGCCATACTACGCTTCGTCCCAGAGCCCGGGTGGGGAGAGATACACGTATTACCTGAACGTCTGTGGAGAAACAAAGGCGGGCGGCTGCTCTTCACCGTATCGCTACACGTCGGCCTGTCAGGTTAAGGACGCTGGCAGCGTGGTCAAAGTCGCCGGAACGTATCAGAATCAAACACTGAGGTGCAAGAACGAATTCTGTCCATCTCCGAGAGCCAGTTTACCTTTTTGTTCTTGATGGACTCATTTAATGTGCCTTCACAGCCGAAGAATGTTTTCTCGCTGAACTCAATGGGTAGCAATGTTGAAACTTTTCCGGTTATGTGGCAGGTACTCCGATGGAGATCTAACCCTCATTTACCCCGGGGGCAGCGCCTGCAGCTCAGGCTTCCAGCGAATGACCATCATCAACTTTGAGTGCAACAAGACCGCAGGTGGGTGGATCTTATCGAGTGGGGATGATTTCGGAGACAGAGGCCCATTCCAAAGTAAGGCTGTTTGGATGCATTACTGCATAAGATGCTAGGACAAACACAGCCATATAGTATGGGTAAAGGAAGAGATGCCAGTTAGCCTAACACTGTCCTTGGACAATGGAAGGAAACCCATGTGACACGGGGAAAATATTCAGACTCCACACACAGGGCAAGTAGACACAGGAATCGCACCTCCAACCTTGGAGGTGTGAGGCAACAGTCCTTCCCACTGAGCTACCATACCACCCAAAACTCACCTGTCATTTCACTAAATTCATTCCAGGCAAAGAAAGTGAAGCTAACACCCGTCACCCTTGCTGACATTCTTTTTGTAATGGTCCCGCTGCATCTCCTAGGAAACGAAGGCAGGGGATCCCCCGTGTTTACGGGGGAGAGCGACTGCACGTACTACTTCAGCTGGCAGACGGTGTACGCCTGCGTCAAAGAAAAAGAAGACCTCCTCTGCTCGGTCTCCGATGGCAGGAAGCACTACGATCTGTCACCGCTCACGCGGTATATGGGTGAGCTGCGGAAAGACATCCGTGTCGCTTCGTCTCACTTGACGTTTGTTTACTTGGGGGTCAATCATTGTGTGTCTCATCCGTGCTGGCAGCTACAGCACAGCATTCATTTGCTTTACCTGTCAATTTCCTTGTTGTCTGAAGAGTGCCTGGTATATGATATGTGGTACACTATGCTTGAATGTTCAAGGTCACTGTGCATTGATTCCTGATTTGATTAAAAATAGAAAGACCTGGCACGTAAGAGTTAAATCAGCTGTCTATCCCATGCCAGTCTCAGACTGTCCTGGGGCCTGTCATTATTACAATAAATTTGGATCTATTTAAAGTTTCATCTCTTTCAGCCAAAGAGCATTCTGAACCTTTTGTGTTTGGCTTGTCACAGCAAACTAAGTGGCCTACCCTTGCTCGTGGTCAGTGATTATTGCTGATGGTATTACTATTTCACCTGTTGTCATAAGGGCCTTAGCGCCACAGATATTAAAGCCTTGGTGTACCACGGCCCTCTTCCATAAGGGGGCACTATGTGTAAGTAGTGCCGCCATCAAATAATGCCAAAGTATAGGCAGAGGTTGCAGATGCCGTCATTTTTTTGGTTCTGTCTTCCTTAATACTCAACGGATTTTATAATAGCTGGTTGTAAAGTTGTAGCCCTGTGATTTAAAACACTTTCATCATGCTAGATTTTCCAGTAGCAATGCGTGAAGTTCCTGAGTCTGTCACAGAAATAGACCAGCTACTCTATGGAAACTACAGACCAGTTGATGTATCATCCTGTACAGCAGTAGTAGTATTATGGGTTGATGAGTTAAAGTAGATAAAATAAAAGACTTTCTTATAGTTAAAATTGTGACTTATGAATTAGCTTCAATTGAAATCTTACGGCTAATTTTGTATAAAACACAAAATATTTATTTGAAATACAGCGGTTCTTTAACTTTTTGGATTTTTAAAGTGATGGCATTTCAGTCCATATGAAACTTAAAGAAATGGTGAACGTACCAGTAAATAAGCAAGGCAAGGAGATCCTTTTTTCTTCAGTAACACCTACACTCTATTTACCACTATTGATAAGCAAACACATGTCCCAACGGTTACATCCAGAATTCCTTTCTACTTAGGGTTTTTTTTTTGTCAAAATCAAAAATATTAGAGATGGGCCCGATCCGATCCTATATCGTTATCGGTTCCGATATTGACGTCATTCACTCAGCTATCGGACAGACAGGGCCGATCCACTTACCGATCCAGATTCCAGTCTGCAGCTTGCGCTGGACCATGAACTGGTCGTAACGAAACAACGTTCGGTCTCAGTCTGTAACGTGTGCGTTCGTTTATTCCTCTCCGAGTCGGAAGTCGGAGAAAAACGTCACTTTCATTATCCAACGCAGCATACGCCTGTAACTGAGTGAGCAAATAACATCAGGTGTTGGTTTGACTAAAATGTCG